>OX940810.1:25634533-26135474 GCA_954870605.1 Acer campestre
GGCAACCCGGAGATCAAGAACACCAGATGCCACCACCGTCGCAGCAATGCTATTCGAGATCCGAAGGAGCGACCGTACCACAAAACCCACTGAACCCGACCGGTGACCAGTATCGGCAGCAGTAGAACCCCGGGTACTACCCGTATCAGATCCCCTATGCACCTCAGATGCATCATCCAGGATACCAAGGTTACCCTCAGTATTACCCACAGGCGCCTCCTCATCCATATTATGCTCAAGCGCCTCCCCGTCGCATTATCCGCCAGCAATGTACGTCCCCCCGCAAACGCAACAGTTTTTCCCACCGCAGGGGGATCCAGCAATGCGAGGCATCGCTAGTAGAATAGACGCACTCGCCCAGAACGTAACCAGGGTGGTCAACGTGGTAGACGGCGGAGGAGTCCAAAGGGATTCTGATGAGGCAGACTCTCGGACAAACGTAGACCCTTCGAGAGATAGGATAGCCAGGCCTCAGCGAACAGTACAAATTCAAGAGGATAACCCAGGGGAAGATATTCCTAATAGGACCACATGGACGACAAGAAGCCGAGAGGAGAGAGACGGTATCATCCAAGATGAGGTACCACAAAGAACACGGCGCATGCAACAAGAAGGAAGATCAGACTATCCCGACAGGGAAACGGCTCGGAATACGTTAGCCAGAGAGGAGGCCTTCCGTGCCCTTCAAGAACAGTTAGCGGATATTCAAGAACAAATGCACTTCAGCCACCACCGTCATACTACTAATCGGGAGAGTCCCTTTTCAGAAAACATCACCTCCGTGACAGTACCGGACAGCATCAAGCTCCCTCGGAAGGATATGTGCGGATTTTTCGGAACAGGGGACCCTGAGGATCACCTAGATACTTATCTGGATTGGATGAATATGCAAACTGCCTCCGACGCGGTAAAGTGCCGAATCTTACCCTTAACCCTTTCCGGAGATGCGAGGACATGGTATGGCAATCTTAAAAGGCAAAGCATATCCTCCATTCACGAGCTCTCGAAGGAATTCCGGAGCAGTTTTGCTTCAGGCCGGAGAAGACGTAGAAACATGGTCCACTTGAACTCAGTCAGACAGACAGATACCGAGTCAACCCGGGAGTACATGAAGAGATTCGATGAGGCCACAAGGCAAGTCCAAGGCTTTAATGAGGTGGGAGCTATGATGGCATTCTCACAGGGTCTCCTTCAAGGAAGGCTGAGTTGGTCCCTTTCCAAGCGAGGCCCATCGACATATCGGGAGCTCATGAAAAGAGCCGAGAAGTACGCCACAACGGAAGATATCACCCAGACTAAGTCTGAGGAGTTGACCTCGGGGTCCACAAAGCCACCCGGGCAATCAAGAAGATGGACAAAGCCGTATTCAGACAGGGAAAGGGAACATCAGATCTTCAAACCAATCAATACCGGAAGTCACGACGCTCCCACACCACCTCCGCCTAGGGGGAGGTTTAAAAAATACACCCCTCTGAAGTATCCAATGGACAAAGTATTCGAGATCGCAGGCAAGAGCGGTCTACTCCGCACACCTGAACCAATGCGAGCACCACCAGATAAGCGAAGCAGGAAGCTAAACTGTAAGTTCCACCAGGATCACGGTCACGAAACAAGGAATTGCATTGCTCTTCGGGATTAGGTAGAGGAACTAATTCGGAATGGGAAGTTGCGGGAATGTCTGAAGCAGGGAGACGTTGTTGCAACCACTTCCGGGAAGAAAGTTCCCCCAAGAGGAAGGTCCCGCTTCGACCATAACTCAGACGACGATGAGGAGCCGATAAACTTCATTTTTTCGGAGTCACTCTCCGGAGACCTTCCCACGTCCTCGGGACAAGGAACCACGACTCCCGTATGCCTCACGTCAACCCTAGAGGACCCTCCCGGCATCTGGGGACCCATCTCGTTCTCTCCCGATGATTCAAAAGGAGTCCGCTATCCTCACTATGATGCTCTCGTCATATCGGTCAAGATCGGGAACAGGACCGTAAAGAGAACGTTAATTAATCATGGAAGCTCATTAGACATAATTCACTGGGATCCGTTACAAAAACTGGGTTATACGCAGCAGCAACTTCAAGCCTCCCAGTATTGTATCAGAGGCATCGGAGGACATCGAACTAGACCAATCGAGAAGATTGAGCTGCCGGTCTGATTTGGGACGAGACCGTGTATACGGACTGTCTGGGTCAGCTTTCAAGTGGTCGACATACCATTCCCGTTCAACCTCCTGATCGGAAGACCGACGCTATACGCCCTGAGAGCAGCAACCAGTGTCTACTCGCTAAAGATGAAATTCCCTACCGATAACGGTCCCGGAGAATCTTGTGCTGATCAAGAAGAATACAAAAGATGCATCCAGATTGGCTCCAATCCCGTGTTGACAGTATCCAACATTGCAACGGACTCACCCGGACCGAGCCGTGTGCCTCGATCAAGGAAACCGAAAGGTCGAACTTACTTCAGCAATGAAGGGAAGGATGATTCCGAGGAACTACCGGGAGACGAGATCACAATCACAAGTTTGGACCCCCGATAGATTAGCTCGGCACCAATGGGGAATCCCACCGAAACTTTAACCAGAGTAATCCTCTGCCTGGAAGATCCCGAGAAAACAGTTCTGGTAGGTTCCGATTTACCCACAAGCATCCGAGATGAACTGGTGAAGCTCTTGTTGGAGTTCTCCGATATATTTGCATGGTCCCACTCTGACATGCCCGGAATCGACCCAACCGTCATATCCCACTCCTTAGTAGTGAACCCTACCTTCAAACCGGTCTCCCAAAAGCGAAGGTCTTTTAATACCGAAAGGTACCAGGCAATAACCACCGAGATAGATAAGTTGATTAAAGCAGGTTTCGTCCGCGACATAGACTATAATGAATGACTTTCGAATGTCGTCTTAGTCAAGAAAAAAGACGGGAGGTGGAGAATGTGCGTTGATTTCACAGACCTTAATAGAGCCTGCCCTAAGGACAGCTTCCCCCTCCCGAAAATAGATCAGCTCGTGGACTTGACATTTGGACACGCCCTTCTTAGCTTCATGGATGCATATTCCGGGTATAATCAGATTTGCATGAATACAGAGGTCGAACCCAAGACGGCATTCATTACCGATCAGGGAGTCTACTGCTACCGAGTGATGCCTTTCGGTTTGAAAAATATCGGGGCAACTTATCAGAGACTGGTCAACCGAATGTTTGCCGATCAGCTCGGAAAGACCATGGAAGTATACGTCGACGATATGCTCACCAAATCTATCACTCCGAACCAACATGCTCAAGACCTCCGAGAAACATTCACCATACTTAGGCAGTACCGCATGCATCTGAATCCAGCGAAGTGTGCCTTCGGAGTCGCTTCAGGGAAGTTCCTTGGATTCATGGTTCAACAGAGGGGAATCCAAGCCAATCCAGACAAGATCCAGGCTGTGATAAGCGTGAGACCACCTAGAAAGCCCAAAGATATTCAAAAGCTCAATGGCATGATCGTATACCTCTCCCGTTTCATATCTAAGCTCACGAATAGATGCCTCCCCTTCTTTAAAGCTCTGAAAACAAAGGGGGACTTCAGTTGGACCACGGAGTGTCAATCAGCCCTGGAAGGATTAAAAACTTATCTTCAGAGACCACCGATGCTATCCAAACCAACAAACGGGGAGGAACTTTTCCTATATATAGCCGTGTCGGAGGCCTCAGTCAGCTCAGCTCTGGTTAGACAAGAGGGATCATCCCAGAGACCTGTCTACTATGTTAGCAAGAAGTTGGCCCGGAAACCAAATACCCGGAAATCGAGAAGTTGGCCCTCTGCCTGATGGTTGTAGCTAGGAAACTTCGACCTTACTTCCAGTCTCATCCTATTACCGTTTTGACTAACCACCCACTACGACAAGTTCTCCAGAAACCCGACTCCGCCGGGAGGCTTATCAAGTGGGCAATTGAACTTAGCGAATTTGAAGTCAACTTTCGACCCCGACCTGCAGTCAAGGGGCAAATTATAGCAGACTTCCTAGCCAAGTTCTCAGATCCGGATGTGATGTCTACAACCACCGAAGTTTTGAACCTCTGGGAGATGTATGTAGACGGTTCCTCTAATCGGCACGGTAGTGGTGCAGGGATAGTGATAAAGACCCCCGACGGATGTGTCACGCAGGTTGCACTTCGATTCGGATTCAGAGCAACCAATAATGTAGCCGAATACGAAGCATTGACCACCGGCCTAAAAATACTTCATAACATGGGGGCAGAATGCGCGGTGGTATACAGCAACTCACAGTTAGTGGTCAATCAGGTCAACGAGGATTACCAAGCCAGAGACGCCGAAATGAGCAAGTACCTAAAAGAGGTGAAGAAACTTGTTGCAACGTTCCTCCGATGTAATATCCTCAGGATATCGAGAGATCACAACGCTCACGCGGATACGCTCGCCAAACTCGCATCAACCACCAAGGCCAAGTTACCGAGAACCATCACGGTATACACCATTCCACAACAAAGTGTCACCGAGGAGTCATCCACCCATGTCTTGATACCCGAAAACAACTCGGAGTCTGAATCATGGATGAGCCCGATAGTGAGGTTCTTACAAGACAGAACACTACCAACCGAGAGGGCTGCTTCACTGAAAATCAGGAGGCAAGCCCCTAGATATTTGCTTATCAATGGAGCCCTTTTACCAAAGAGGTTATTCGCTACCATATCTCCGTTGTGTCGCACCACCTTAGACCTCTTTCATCCTTCTGGAAGTACATGGGGGAATTTGCGGCAGCCACTCCGCCGGTGTGAACCTAGGACACCAGATTGCTCGACAAGGATACTATTGGCCTACCCTCTTTAAAGACTCGAAAGGATTCTCTAGAGCAAGTGATCGATGCCAGAGAACAGCACCGGTACCCCACTTACACGCGGAGTCGATCACTCCGATGGCATCACCCTGGCCTTTTTCCAAAATCGGTGTCGACATAATAGAGCCACTACCGAGAGGTACTTCCGATAAAAGATATGTGGTCGTCGCTGTCGACTATTTCACCAAGTGGGTAGAAGCGGAGGCTCTCAAGCACATCACCGAAGCTAACACCACCAACTTCATCAAAACCTCTGTCATTTATAGATTCAGAGTACCAAATACCATTATTGCTGACCATGGCACTCAGTTCGACAACTCAAACTTCTGGGAGGTATGTTCGGACTTCAAAATCAAGCTAAACTTTTCATCCCCTTCGCACCCCCAGTGTAACGGACAGGTGGAAGCCGTGAACAAAATTATCAAAAACCTCCTAAAGAGGAAGTTGCAAGCAAAGAAGGGTGGCTGGGTGGAGAAACTTCTAGAAGTCCTATGGGCCATCCGAACAAACCCCACCGCGGCAACTGGTGAGACACCTTATTCGTTGTCCTTCGGATCGGAAGCGGTCATCCCTACGGAGCTTCAGATACCCACGAGAAGAGTAGCATGTTACAACCCCGGGGATAACGAGGAGGAACTACGGGGGAGCCTCGAAGAGATCGAAGAGATCGAGGAGATGAGGGATCAAGCACGAATTAGGACAGCCTATCACTAGAGCAAAATCACTAAATACTATAATGCAAAGGTCCGAGCTCGGAGATTCTCCCCCGGTGATCTAGTGTTAAAGAAGGTCATCCCGAGCACAAGAAAGCCTTCCTCCGGTTGCCTCAGAGATAGTTGGAAGGGACCCTACATCATAGATTCGGCATCTATGAATGGGGCATACAAACTCAAAACAGAGGAAGGAGTTCCCCTCAGAAATCCATGGAATGCCGACCATCTCAAAAAGTATTACCAGTGATCGGAGTGATGTTGTTTTATTCACAATGTAAATCTGTAACCAAGGGTGATCCCTTTTTCCCACTAATGTACAGGCTACGTATCGTTTCTATATTGTTTAAACTCCTCCGGGAGACAGGAAGTCTCCTCACATGGAGCAAACTAAACTCCTCCGGGAGATAGGAAGTCTCTTTTCGTGGAGCAACTAAACGTCCTCCGAGAAAAGGAAAACCTCTTTTCACGAGGTAACAAGGCTCTCTCTCCGGAAGGGTGATTTCCCCCCGAAATAATAACTACACTTAAGTACGACAAGATTGAATAAAAGGGATAAGTACATTGGGGGGGGCGAACATTGAGCCCCCAGAAGGACAATATACTTGCATATAAACAAAGAAGAAACATCCAAAACAAACTACTTCATATATAAATTACCAAAAAATAAAGTTCAAAATATTCTTTTTTACAAAAAAAAAAAAAAAAAAAAAAAAAAAAACACTATCAACAAAATTATAACATACCCCCGGGACATTCCCCCGGAGGGTTAGGTAAACTGAAAAAAAGGCTTCATTTTCTTGGCAAGCTAGGGGAGGCCCATCACTTCTTTGCGGAGTCCCCATCTTCTCCCGGGAGTTCTGTGAACCGTTCATCATCGGTTGAGATTTTCGAAGGCCCACCCTCCGATAGCTTAACTTCGTTGAATCTCAAAGACAGGTCCTCTACCGGATCCGATTCAGG
The DNA here is from genome assembly GCA_954870605.1 of Acer campestre. Lineage (NCBI taxonomy): Eukaryota > Viridiplantae > Streptophyta > Magnoliopsida > Sapindales > Sapindaceae > Acer > Acer campestre. The sequence continues at coordinate 25,641,047 of OX940810.1, forward strand.
GCGGACCCTCTCCCTTTGAGCTTTGGAGACCTCCGCATCGAATTGAGAGAAGTCAGACTCCGGATAGATACTCCCGAGCATGGCCTTGAGGTCGGAGACAGCCTGGTCAAATATATCTCTGTCCCGCTCGAAGCTTTCCTCGGAGGCCAGGAACCTGTCGATGGCATTCTCCCCGAGGTCCCTCTTCATGGCAGATATAGTCTCATTTGCCCTCAGAAGACGTCGGCGGTATTCAAGCACTTTATCATGCTTTCTTCTGCTCACCGCCTTCGACTTCCCATAAGAAGAGGAAGCCTCGGTGTACTTCTCCCTCAGAGAGCCTATCAAGGCGTTGTCATTTTTCGCCTTTTCATGGAGTCTGACGTTCACCTCCTTTATGCTCTCATATTTCTTCTCCTTGTCCAGGAGAGCTCCCATAGCCTGACATCCGAGACAAATGAACACCGAAATGATGAACTTGTAAATAAAATAATTAACACAATGCGAGCATAGCAAAACATACCTGCCAAAGGGTGCCCGTCGACTGCCGAACCCTGTCAACGGTGGACATCTTCCCAAACAGACAAGACTCCCTGCTCCTCAGCATATTCTTCCCGTAAGAGCAAAGGAACTCGACGCCATTCTCGGGGGTGATAGGGCCCTGAGTTGGGTCATAGCCTATCGTAGGGGGGTTCACGTAGTAGAACGAGACGCCCCTCTCCGTGTCTTCTGACCCAACAGAAGTAGTGGCATCCAGTGGTTTCTCTACTACGACCCCTTCGGTCGTCTTGTCGCCCAGGAGGATCACCGCTGGCTTGTCCACCGGGATAGCTGTCGGAGCAGTGGAGGCTCTCTCCGATATTGTGACCACCTCCTCGAGGTCTATCGGAGATTTTCCTCGGCCTCCAGCGGAGGGCTTGAAGAGGGACAACCCCGGAGCAATCCTCTCCTTCTTCTTTGCACTGTTATCCGCACACTTCCCCTTGCCTTCCATCCTCTTCTTCCCGAGTGTAGTTAGTTTCCCTGAACCATAAAAGGAAAGAAGTTAAGGAATGTACAACACGGCGGGAATTATTTCCGGTCTTACTACCGTGCTTACTTTTCTTCTCTAGGTTTGTCTCGAAAATTCTCCTTCGATCTTCCGAGAGGTTTGGAATGAAACCGATCTTGTGAAGATTGTTGTCCTTCAGAAGTGTATCAATACTCCTCTCCGAAGCAGGCACGGACCACGCTTTTTGAATGTGCTTCTGCTCGACCTTCCGAAGCTCCTCCCAAGAGACGCGCTCCCACGAATCTGCGAGAAATCCCATCAATCAGATAATAAAACTAAGATAATAGGGCAACAAGATAATGTGTGAGAATAGAAGGGGTTCCCAGACACCTGGGAGATTGAACACCGAACGAACACTCTGCCGGCGACCATCGAGCCGCAAGTCTTTGCCCCAATCTCCAGCGGCAACGAACCAGCTCTTCTTCCACTCTTTATTGGAAGTCGGTAGCCCGGTTATCAGAGGTTCGCCCCCTTGCTTGTCATATGAAGCAAGGGCCAACCAACCGTCACCCCCCGCTCGGTGGGGACGGAAGCTATAGCAGTGTCCAATCTCCCGGAGTGTCGGCTCGGGAAATCCTAGCTCGCGCCACAGAGCAAACATGCCGATCACAACCCTCCACGCGTTGGGGTTTAGCTGGGCAGGGGCGACTGAAAACTCCCAAAGAATTCTCCGGATATACGGATGGAGGGGTAGCCTAGCCCCTATCTCCAGAAAGGCGGGATGAAATGCCACTAACACGCCAAATGGGTTGCTAACCAGCTCCCCCGCCGTGGGCATCCTCATACCGACTGAATCGGGGATAGAGAACTCCGCAGCTATTTGGCTGATCCTGACTGCCGTCATCTTGTTCACTCCGATCTGGTTGGCAGCAAACCGCGAGTGGTCCATGCTGTGTCAGAAGTATTCCTCGGAGTTATATTCGGCCTCATACCCCTCCCTCCCTGGGAGTAGTGATTCGGGGTCAATCGAAAGTCCGTCTCCTCCTCTGACTTCCGACCCCGGTTTGCTTACCTCCGGTTCATTATCCACCGGGTCATCCCTTGCAGCAAACACACTCCTAGTGCTCTTACCCTCTGACGAACTATCCGAGGAACCCGACGAACTAGCGGAGTCCCCTGCACTAATTGCGCTCACTTTCCTAACCATTGTTACCTACTGGGACACACAAGCGACACAGACAGTTGGAGGAATTTCAAGGAAAACGAGGCTTACCGTAAGCGTTGACTCCGAAGAAGGTCTGAAACTTTGAAAATCAGCAAATGATTCTTTCGGGCAAACAGTCCCCTTTTTATAGGCGCTGAGCCCGCCCTTAGGCGAATTTGAAACAACGCGGCGGTTACCTTTCCGAGGTGATCGCCGCCCAAACGTCGCTCTCGCTGGGCGACACGTGGCGACCCGTTATTGGGGAAAGGCACGGGCCGGACCCGAAAATGTTGTGGACCAAGCATAGGGCCCATCATTCAGGCCTGCAACCGTTAGCTTCGCGCAGAAGCGCCCTACACTCCGATTACATCCCTGAGAGGCAGTTGTTAGTTACGGATTTATTCTTCCGAAACACTATCGGATATAAGGTCTCGGAGATTCACGTTAGACACCGAAGGCCTCTCGGATACCTCTCTTTTCCGGCAACCCCTACTGAGGGACGTCGTCCACCGATGACGGTATCAGAGGGTTCTGGGGGTGAACCGCCTTGATCATTAATGACGAAGTGACGAGGCAACAAAATATCCAAAACATCTGTCACAAGGGAAACTATATAAACCCCAATCATAAACTGATAAAGGGATCGGATTTTTTTAGAGAACTAAGGAGAAAGGAAACTAAAAGAAGTGTGTTCCATAGAAAGAGATTTGATACCGAATCTCATTTAATAACTCTTGATAGAAGAATCATCGACTATTCATATTGCCTTCCCTCGTCGGTCCTTTCAAGTTGATAAGAGCATCTGAAGCACATTTTTACATCAAACAATATATATATATTAAAAAAAAAATCTCCCCCATCCATTTCAAATTAAATAAATTTTAAAAATGGCACAAAAAAAAATAGTAATAGAAAGGTGGAGATCCAGCTATCCATCAAGATAGATGGAAGGTCTCCACAGGGATCCATGGAGATCTCTGTGGATTTCCATCATACCTATCCATTGAATTGTTATCAAAATTTGAAGAATAAAATTTCATCAAACAACTAAATGATGCGCTCATATATCACACACAAACGGTAATTATTTCATTACTAAAACTGGGCAATTTAGTTCATTTTGAAATGCAACAAGTATACTACATTTTCAGACATCAACTCAAAAATTACCATATACCCAGATGTTCCATTGATTGTTATCAAAATTTGAAGCATAAAATTTCACAAATATCACTCTAATCATCCAACAACATGGAAAGAAAGAGAGAGAGAGAAGGAGACAGACGACAAATATCTCAACAAAACAAGCGGTGAAAGCATTGCAAAAGAAGGTTTCAATGAATAAGATCTCAGGCATGAGCTTGAGATCTAACATACCGGGAAGATGTTAATTAATGGAGAGCTATGATTGGGTGGAAAAAAAAGAGCAAAAAAATGATGAAATAGTATAAATTTGTGTTAAAAAAATGGGTTGTTTTCTTTTTTTAATAGGATTTTGTATATAAGGATTTCAAGAGAAGAATGCGAGGATGGAGATCCATCCATGGAGATCTTCATAGATCCCTATCTCCATAGATAGATCTACAGATTAGATCTCCACATCTCTCAATTTTTTATATATTTTTATTTTTTTGCCTTTACAAAAATCTATTTAATCTCTACCGATCCATATATACATTTCAATTTTCAATTCTCTAAAATTTTATTTTATCCAATTTTTTTGTGGATATCCAATTTTTTTTTTTTTTTTTTTTATAATGTTTTTTATTTATTTTAATTTTGCTTTAAATTTAATTCAGGGATTAAAGGTAGTTTCGTCTTTTGATGGTGAAACTTGGTCAACAATTAAGTTTGACTAACTGCAGGGAGTGTGAGTATTAATTTTTGATGAAGTTATTTCTCGGTGCAAGAGGGCAAATTTTGGGGAGGTTTAGTGCAATTTATTTATTTATTTATTATTATTTTTAATAATATTGAGTGCATAAGTGCATTCATATCATTACTTCAACGTAATTTTGCGATTTGAAATCACCTTTCTCAGCTCAATGTACATTGATAATCCCGTTAAAATGCTCAATAATTTGTCTTATATATCTGCAACTTTTGATTATTAATTTTTTAAAAAAAAAATTTTAATATGTTCACGATTTTTATATCTAAATCTTGTTTTGGATCATAACAGAGGATAAAGACTATTGATTTATATGAAAAATACTCATATATGTAAGATTCCTTTAGTGGAATTGGGACCTATTGCATGTCATGCTTCAATGAACCATATTCTGGGGAAGTTAGTGAAATTTTGGTAAAAGTTATCATCGTGTGCGATATTAACTAAACTTGGGGAATGTTTGTGCAATTTTTTTTTGTTTGTCTGTATTGTATTGTGCTATCCATTTAAAATGTATTAAAACAATACAATACTATGTTTAATTGGGGTTCATGTGGGTTCATTTGTATTGTATTAATTTAATACAGAATTTTACACCTAATACACCATTTTCTAAACCAGATAATACAGAATAATAGATGGTATTAGGTAGATTATGATGAATTTTTTCTTTTCATTTTTTTTTTTCCAAAACCCTTCATCTTCAACCCAAACTCAAAACATCCACACCAACCCAAACCTCATCATCTCCAAACATTGTTCAACAAACAAACCCAGATCCATAATCAAAACTTGATTCGGATCCAAAAACAAAGCCAATCAAACCAACTTGTTGTTGAAAAGAAAGAAAATTGAAAAAATAAAATAAAAACAACACTAAAAACAATTCTAGAAACCCAAGACTGAAATGAAACCAAGAAATTCATCAACACCAAACCAAAATCGAAAAACCGAATCAAAAGAGAGAGAGAAGAGAAGTGATCAAAACAATGATGATGAACGAATCAAATAGACGACGAGGAAGAGAAGAGATCCTTAGAGCTAGAAGAGAGAGACCTTTGGATCTGAAAAGCAAAACCCAAGATTCGTGATTTCATGGTGGCGGATTCGATGATGAACGCGAGAGAGAGAGAGAGAGAGAGAGAGAGAGAGAGAGAGAGAGGGATTATAGTGGTGTTCTTTATATAAGACTAAATAAAAAAAATCAAAAAATAATTTATTGATGCAAACAAAAAAAATGAAAAGGAAAAAAAAATGGAGTTAAATTATTTGGTCATGATATCTATTAATTCAGTCTAATATGAAATCACATCCAAATATTGTATAACTTAATACAGTCTAATATAAAATATCACCAAACATAGGGTTGTATAATAATAATACAATACAATGCAATATTATCCAATCCAATATAATCCAATACAATCCAGTACAATACAATACAGCGTACCAAATGAGTCCTTAATGTTAAATATATACTCATTCTTTTAGAAATATGCAACAATCTCCTTATGTTTTAAATAATATGCAAACATAACCCTACCCGTAGTTGGCCATTAGGGCATTATTATTATCTGCATTGCACCATATAAAACTTTAAAATGTATTAAAATAATACAATCCAATGTTTGACAACCTCTTAATATCGTATTAGTTATTATAAAGCTTCTATCCTATTATACGGGTGTGTTTGAGATGACTTTTTAAATAGAGCTTTTAATAAAAAACCATATGCTGTTTGACATTCACTTAAAAAAACGCTTTTAAGTTGGTAGATTGTTTGACAAAATATTTCTAAAATAGCTTTTGTTGTTAAAAAAATACAAAATTGGACATTAAATAAGTATTTCTAATAGAAGAGTGTACGATGAAATATATAAAGTTTATGGAGGGGAATTGAGACTATTTATCTCTTTTTAAAAAGTTTTAAAAGAAAGCTTCTCTCAAAATACATAAAATAGTCTTTTTAATATTAAAAAACACTTTTTACCACTAGAAAAACCATACCAAAAACGCAACTTCTAGCCGCACTAAATAATGATTAAGGTCGAAGTGTGCTCTTCACGGGAGAGGAGGTGTGCCTCCTCTCTTTTTTGCTTTTCAAACAATAATTTAATTTATTATAAAATTTATGTATTATATTATTATATTCTCTTTTAAGCCTTTTGAAATCTCTAGACGGGGTGTGGTTTGGGCTGATTGCACCGTATGGTGGATCCGTTTCACCTGAAAACTGGATGGTGTAAACCAAAAAAAAAAATCTCTAGACATTTTCATCTCTATTTTTTTTTAAATCTATATTCAAGAAAATCAAATGACCTATATACCCACGTTTCGTTAGTGTTTCCACGTCAAACTAATAGTAGGGTTGTTTTGTGTATTTCTAAACGAATGAAAATTGATTGGGCATTAAGGCTTACCTCAGGGGCTGTTTAGAATTTATCCTTGATTTAATGTTATTTTTCAGTTTCTTCAACCTCCAAAACCCCGAGATCGACATTGGAGAGTGTGTAGAAACACGAGCCGATTAAGAATGGTGAAAGCTGTGGTTGGAGAGGAAACTCAACTCAAATTAGCGGAGGATCGTCTCTCTCACTCCACCATCACTGCACAGGTCCTTTTTTTCTCCTCTCGATCACTATATATATATAATTTATATACATAGGTTTCTCAATTTAGTGGGTTTTTACTTTTATTGGTTTTTCAATTGACAGGTAGGTTTAGTGATAGGCAGGCTCAGCTCTAATCTAGACCGAGGTTTTGTCTTCGATTTGATTCCCACCCCTCAAAACGACGCCGGAGAGGCTGCTTGCTCGCTCACCGAAACTACCTCCAGAGATGATAAGAAGAAGCAGTCCAAATCCAAACTCCAATCGTCCGATTCTTCATCTTTATTCGTCGACAAGGACTGGGTCGCCGAACATGCGCGTCAGGTTACATTGCATTTCACAAAATTTTCGATTGTATTGACCAAATCAACATGAATGTCTGTAAATTATGATAAATTGCTTGTCTTAGGTTTCGAGAATGCTCTTGGGAGGCATGAAGGTGATTGGTATTTACGTATGGGCTAGCGAAAACGCATTCAAGAATTCTACCATCGCGCTTTGCCAGGTACTGGTGACATTGTATACTTCGTCTGCTGTTGAGGGAAGTGATGCTCCGTAATAGACAATCGAAAATGTTCGTTTTAGAGTTTATAATGTTACGTTTTCTATGATGCTCTATGGAATTGTGCTTACTATGACTACTGGGATTAGTTGACAACTTTTGCGATTTGCGCGCGTATCTTTTAACTTGCAGACGGTGCATGGAGTTGCGGAAGCAGCTCCTTTTTCAGAGAATGATTCAAATGAAAGGCTGCTTATTCACATTTGTTATAGTCCTAGGAGGTATTTACTTGTCTGAATTCGTAGATCCTATCGCACTCCTGTTTGTGCTGTCGTAATAGATATATTATGTTACTTGGAACACTGATTAGAGAGTTGACTTGTGTAGGTGGACATGTCGGAATTGCTCACTAGCTTCAAATATTACATCAAGCAGCTTAAGACCTTGTGATTTTAAAATGGGAAGGGTCTTCAGTTCCCTTCAAACTTATAAGTGCATGTATAACTTCAGTCTTAGGTAATTGCATTTGTTATTTATCTTTTGAATCTAATTTAACTGTCTATCTTTGTTATTGGCAAGTTACTTTCTGTATCTGTGTTTATTCCAATATTAGCACATCTTCTTTGATAAGTTGTTTTATTTATGCATGTCAAAGACATTTTTACATTGGTGGTTAAGAGTTTTGATTGTAACAGTTGTAAGTGTCATTCCTCATGTTTGGTGCACTATTTGAGTCTTGTGAAAACATGCATGCTTAGACCAACAGTTGTTTGATGATTTATACTGCCATTTTTTATTCTAAAGCCCAATTCTTCTGCCTAATCAGATGCCTCCTGCACATTCTTATCTCCGGATTTAATTTTCTGACGTTTAATAAAGCACAAATGGAATCCATTATCTGGGAGCAAGAGTATCACATGCTTTTTCTTAGTTATAACCACATCCATTTTGCCTCAATGAACATATTTAGAAGGAATGAGAACATAATCAATTCTAACATAAAGCATAATTTGATTAGTACCCAACAATCTTTGCCAATTCCTAATTTGAAGATGATTTGATCAAAATTCAGTTTGGAAAAACTTATAACCTGTTCTGACTTCTGAGAAGCAAGTCAACAATATATTTTAAATTAGTCATATTCTAGGTTAACGTTGGAGTGAATGCCCACCACTTTCCACATGTAACCTGTTCTCCCCTTGTTCTGATAATCAAGTTGGGTTTTGGTTTGAAATTTTTTACCCAACATATCAGAAGAATGTATGACAATTTTATATTGTATTCTTTTCTTACAGATATTGTAGGTTTTGTTAATTGAGTCTTTGACTGATGCATTAAGATGCTCCTTTGGGTTGTCAATTCTTATTTATGAAGCTTCATTTCCCAGGTTGCCAATATATCATGAGGGTGCATCAAATGCCCAAACCCTGAGTGACATTCTTCGACAGGGAATTTTTGTTCATGCAAATGAATTGAGAGTTGCAAAAGCCATGGTAGATGGAAATTTGGTAAGCACTCCAATTTTGGGCTATTCACAATATCCGGTTATATTAAAACCCCAGTTAATTCATTTTAGTGGAAGATAATTTGTCGGTTATCAAAATCTATTTGGTTTTAGTTACTGTAATCGTCTACTACAAACTCAAATTCAATCCTACATGAAGTGTTCATGTACCAGACCCCAACGTAGTTTATACTCTAATCAACTAATAATTCCTAAAAATTACAAGGATTAGTTTATAGTTCATTTTTTTATATTAACTTAGAAAGGAGATTTTTTTTTTTTTCATATTTAGGTTGTTAATGACGAGTCATGCACAACAGAGGGTTTGCATGAAGTTGAATTGCTTCTTCCACTCTTCAATGATACTTCTACAAAAGGTGTGTAGCAATTTGAAATATTTTTTTGTTCCTTTTTATTGTACAGACTGTTTTGAAATTATTAATTCTGACAGTTATATAAATCTTTATATTTTGTTAAGCATACAGCCAAAAAGACGTTGTTGGTCTTCTTGTCTTTAGTGGCTCTGTGTGTTCTTTTGCATACTTGAATTCAAAAGAGCCAATTTCACAGGCGGTTTCTGAAATAAAGGTATTCAATAGTTTCCACTTAACTTTACTGTTACTTTAAAATAATAACTTATTCTCATTATAGTATTTCTCAAGCATTTGAAAAAGCTTTTACTGATGGATCCCGCTGTAGTATTTTACATGCATTTGGAAAAGCCTTACTGATGGATGCATGCACTGGTTTTATAATGCAAAAATGCAAGCATTGATCTGCCAACTTCACGTTGAATTTGTCTGTTTCAAATAAGCAGTCATGAAAGATGAGTCCAGTTTGTCGATTGATATAACCACATTTTTAGCAAAAACTAGCATGTTGTTTATCATGCTTTTTTTTTCCTATTAACAAAAAATTAGCATGTTGTTTATGTTCAGAGAGAACTAAAGTAAGGGGCTGTTTGTTTTTTTCCCAATAAGACTTATTACCTCTTATATCTTAAATTAAGATAAATCAGTTTGTTTGTTTTTTCAACTTATATGTTATTTTAAGATATATATGTTTTTTAGAAAAAGTAAAATTTTTTGACTTTTATCTTATTCAAAAAGTGATACAGTAGAGTTTTTTAATAAATTTCCAAAAATATCTTATAACAATTCATACATTTATGATTTTATCCGCACATAATAAAATACTAAAAATCAATTTTCCAAAAATTCCCAATTTTGAAGAAACCCTAACACAACCTAATCAATTTTATATTTGTAATAAGTCATCTAAAATGAAAAAAACAAACATATCATAATATCTTAATTTTTAAGACTTATCCATATATCTAATAAATTAAGGTCTTATAAGACTTTAGACAAGAAAGCAAACAGCCCCTAAGTCTCTGCTTGCTTTTCGCTCTTGTAACTCTCATGGTTATTTTTCTATGTCCTGTTTAATCATGGTCTCATTTTCTGTGTTCAGGGGGATATCATCAGGAGTCTGCAAAGCAGATTGGATATTATCTGTGATGAGGCTGATGAAGATTTGGTTCCAATTGACGATGATGCCAGGGAAGCAAGGGCTGTGAAACCTGTTTCCAGACTTGTCCTAAACTCACTGAGGTAGTGAGGTGTTTAACAGTTTTATCTGTAATGCTAGTGTATTGTTGTTTGGTTTAAATGAGAACATAACAAATGATTAGATGTCTGTTGGTAATGTCACCCTGTTATTTGCTTTAGAAGAATGCATAGGAACAAACTCATTGTTTGCTGGATATTTTGCGCTATTAACTGCTATCTTCTAGTGGCTCTGTCAATCTGTTTGAAAATTTAACGGTTAACATTATTGATTCTCTATTGTTAATCTGTTGACAGTTCTATTGCCCATATGATATTGGTCCTAATGTTGTAGCAAACTATTTTGTTATCACTGTCTTGTAATTTTCACAATGTCTTTTGATGTCGTAGAATATCCTTACTGCTGTTAGTTGCTCAGAAGTCAGAAGTATGATTCCCATGGGCTGTTCCTCGTTGAGCTTGGCATTAAGATTGACATTGAGTGTAGCATTTTGATTTTTAATTTCTTGATTGTGCTCAGTCTTTTTGAATCAAAGAAACTTAAGATTGCTGTTCTTTAGCTCCTTGGACTTTGTTTCCGATTGTATGTCTTTAAACATGATCATCAACACTGACCCCATTTTAACTATTCAATTGAAATCAGGGAAACATGTGGCCTTGCATTTCCTCGAAGAGTCTTTGTTCCGTGGTTGGTGGGAACATTTATCTGCGACTATCTACAACCATCTGAAAGACTTGAGGTTTGTACTTGATTGATGAACAAAACTCCGTGTTTTTCAGTTTCTTACAGGGTAGAACTGTAGAAGACCTTAGGCTTTAGTGCATCCATCTATTTTATGCATAATCTACCATTGCTTGCTTCCTACATAGCAAAGGAAAAAAAATTATCATTAGGGTTTCTAAAAGATAGGATTTTCTTTCTCAGTTTGAAGGTTTAGGATATAAGTATATAACTAGAAATTGTTTCTGTTATTTATTTATTTATTTTTTCTTTTTTTGGCTCTTAAGCCTCTGATTGCCTGTAACATATAGATCATGTAGATCAATACTTAAATTTTAAGATTGTATAGTCAATTATACAAACTTTTGCATGAGCATAGCACAACTGTAAGAAAAAAGGAACATTTTGTACCGGTATCGTAAAGTTGTATAGAAACAAGACATTGAAAATTGTAAGTTTATGCTGCAACTTATTTTTGTTGCTTTTAAAGGACATCCCACGATCCCTAAATCTGTGTCCTTTGATTTTGTTCATTTGGTTCATGCACCTATATCTTTAGCAGCTTGGTTTGTTATGCTCTATATTATGAAGGAAATAATGAATTTTCTTTTGGATGGATGGACAAAACATTATTAATCTTGTTGCATTCATTCATTGCTTGCTATGATTTATGCTCTGGTAGGTTATTAAAGATCATTGTGTTGAGTTGATGTCAATGGAAGCACTACCAGATGCCTCAACAATCTTGGAAGCCGAAGTAGAAGCCCCTTCAATAACCACTGAATCCTTTTGGGATGTAGCACTCTCCTTTCGTTCAGAATCTATCTCATCCTCGGAGAACAAAGGAATTGAGACACAGACGGATAACGGCAAAAATGCTGTGAAGACAACCAATTTCAACATCACAGTTGCTGTTCTGTTCCTTCTCCTCTCTGTTTTGGTAGGATTAGTTCTTACAATCAAGAGAACATAGCTTGGTACAGCAAAGTGGCATACATTTTTTATTTTTAAAATTATCTATAAAGTCGGGAGCACGTGTACTGTGTACAATTAAACTTGATTTTATTTTATTTTGCAACCGAGAGCAACACATTATTTGGGGAATAAAAAGAGTACAGAGTGTGAAGAATAAGAAGACACACTGTGTCTGCTATCATCTTAGTACTTGATAGATGTTGAGAAGCTCTCCACGTAACTGCTGCGATATTATTTCTTGTGGAAAAACATGAGGAAAAACACCAAGGCCAATTACTTGGACACTTCCTTCCTTGGAATATTTTCTTTTGAAACATCGCTTGGTAGATGAAGCACACCCGGAATCTTTCCAGGATTACATGACCCCATCGTGCTGTTGATTTGGAAAAATAAATTGATAAGGTGAGTGACTAGACGAAAAAAGGTATCTTTGAAGATTTGGAAAAATAAATTGATAAGGTGAGTGACTAGACGAAAAAAGGTATCTTTGAAGAAGACTATTCGAATAGAGCATGCTATCAAACAACTTATCTTACCTTCTATCGACAATGACCACTGATCGAACTTCACAGTTTTGAAACCTAAACGCATACATATTACCATGCTTAGTTCACCAGCAATGAAAACAAAATGGAACCGGCGTACGAATTATTATAGTACTGACCTTGTCTTCATTGATGGATCATTTACTACGGCACGTAGAGTTTCCTGCAAAAATATACCATGACTAACTACTGCTATCTCCTTCTCTTTTCTAGTCCACAACCTATAAAACCGAAATCGTCCCGATTTAATGCTCATGAATTTCCATTAAATACTTGTAATTTTACGTACCCAGATTTGTTATTTATTGAAAAAGAAAAGAAAATGAATTCACCATTTGATGAACTTCCTTCCTCTCTCTGCAACTTCTTCCAAGGACTCTCTAGTGTCCGCTTTCCACAAAATGTCATCTTCACTTTCTACCTGAACTATAATTTAGACTTATGAGAAGAGAGACTTGCTTGTATCAACCAAGTTATTTAAAGTCAACTGTACAGTCAAGGTTGGATAAGGACTCAAGTACTTGCCAATTTAAAGTCAATTACAGGGAAATTAGATTGATATTCACTGATGCTTCCTCTCTTATCACATGGACGCACACCCTGCAGAGAAAGAACTATGAGAAACAAAAAGCAAAAAAAAAAAAAACATTTGTTTTGCAACCTTATATTATATCAATCACAACAATCTGTGCAGGAAAAAATTCATCTAACAACATACCATTTGTTCTCGACAAAGCTCAAAAGCTACGATTGGTGGACTACTGACCGTTGATTTTGCACCGTTCTCCTCATTCACTGTCATTGAGTGTCCTTCGCTACCAAAAACTCCAAGTGCTGTCTGCAATGTTCTGCAATGCAACCATTAACAATCATAAGCCACATGAGTTACACCACTAAAAGTGATGCAGTAGAGTTTTTTTTTTTTTTTTTTTTTTTTTAGTAAATTTCCACAAATGTCTTATAACAATTTATACGTTTACAATTTTATTCACACATAATAAAACCTTAAAAATCAATTTTCCAAGAATTCCCGATTTTGAAGAAACCCTAACACAACCTAACAAAATTAAGGGGGCAACGGTGCTGCCCCCTCTTGGGACCGGAGGAGGCCGACCACCATCCTCCCATTCATTTTTTATATTTTTTATATTTTTTATTATCAATTTAGAAAATAAAAATTATTTTGTTACAAATATCAAAGGATATTGAAAGGTTATAACTAGAAAAAAAGTTAAATTTTTTATATTTGTAATAAGTCTTCCAAAATAAAAAAACAAACATATCATAGTATCTTAATTTGTAAAACTTACCCATATATCTAACAAATTAAGGCCTTTTATAAGACTTTAGATAAGAAAAAACAAACAACCCCTAAATCGGTAAAGTAGATGTAATAATCGGTAAAGTAGATGCCATTTTAGTTACTTTCAAGAGCTTGAAAACAACATTCCATCAACCGATAAGATCATACAAACAACAAGACATTGTCAAATGCCACACACACAAAACTACAATTCTACTTGTTTTGTTTTTAACCATAAAAAAAATGAAAAACACAGGAAAATAACAGTTTCGGACGGCATCATCAACAATACCTTGACATAGGAGAAGTGACGACCAAATCAATTTTTTTTGCCAGTCCACATGATTGAATTTGCTTACGCAAATTATCAACCTGTTGCCTCCCTAGAGGAGAGAGATGTGCATCAAAGAGTTCATCAGATAGCAGTACATCATTGCCCTTCTTCTCTCCTTCTACATTGTGTATTCCTTGTCCATGCCTCACCTGGCATGTAATTGATGTTATTATATGAGTGACTGCAAGCCAAGAACAAGTAAAAGATAAATTCTAACTTTTGATGCTTCAAATTATAATCAATCAGAGAAGAAGTTGGTGAAAATACCAGGTGAAGGATTTTACAACTCTTCAATGAGTAGGCTGTAGTGGCATCCATATCTGCAAGTGAAAAAACTGAGAAAGAATGCTAGATAGATTATAAAAATGCAAAAACTAAACTAGTGGTGATGACTATATATAGATAATATATTTGTGTGACTGCAACTAGCTTGTGTTTGGCTTTAAGCCTTTAAAGTAGATTCTAATTTATGTATATACAAAACCGAAAGGTAATTTGAAATTTCAGAATAAATTCAAGGAATCAAACGTATCACATACTACATGAAGAAAGGGCCAAAATATTATAAAAATGACGTAAAAATAGTTTTACTTTCTCACGCAACTTATGACACAAGTTTTAAACGAAACGTTTTAGATGGTTTATAATGTAAGTTTTAAAATGAACAATTTAGATTGTATCTGCCGTGCTTTTTAGTTCACGTATGTCGATATAACCTTGACATTTATATATTAAAAAAAAAAAACTCAACCATCAAATATATATATATATTTAATATTATAAAATTGAAAGGTACACGTGCAGGTCAAATGTAATCTCAACCATTAAATATTTTAAAAATGACTGTAATTAGTGATCAAACAAGGAAGCAACTAACAATTAGGAAAGTAATTAAACAGTAGCTTTCCCTACAAGGGAAGTAAGTAATATGAAATTAAACGAGAAAATACCCAGAAAATAACAATTCGTGAGAGTGAGGAAGAAGACTTGTAGGAAATAAATGAAGCGGAGAAAACGTACCGGAAATTGGAGGAGAAAGTGAGAGAGACTTGGTGAGAAACAAAGGAGCAAGAACATTCATTTGAACACAAAACAAGCGAAGGCGTAAGCAATGGGCGGGAGAGAAAGATAAGGAATTGTATATATTTATAGTCATAGATATATTATAGACTGAAGATTTTTGTATTGAATTATTAGGTATCCAACCAGACCTCGTGGTAGGCGCAGTTTACCTTTAACCTTTGTTTTTAATTTTTAAGTTTGATTTTTCATATGAAAATTAATCAGTCGGTTGACTTTATCTGCAGATTGGTCCATATGTTAAATGCATTAAGACGACAAATGCTTGTTGGTTTCCATGGTCAGCTTTACAGAAGCTCCTCATGAAAGTGTCCACTTCTTTCCATGAACATGCATGCCACTTGCCAGAGAAGATCATGTATATTAGTTCTCTAAGGGATTTTTTATTTTAATTTCAGGACTGGGATAAAATCACATCTATTTTTATTTCTGAATTATTATTATTATTTTTTATACATGATAAGTTTAACAAATTCTAGTTATGAACAAAATTTGAGAATTTTTTTTTAACACTAGAACTATTTTTCTTGAATTTTTCAATATTTCAACCATTTTTTCGATGCCTTCATATTTAATAAAATTTGGATAAATAGTTTTAGTGCTTGAAAAATTCTCAAATTTTATAAATAGGTAGATTCCATTGAATTTATCATGTATAAAAAAAATTCAGATCGAAATTTATTAAAATATATATGATTTCATCAAGATCCTTACCGAAATGAAAATAAGATATTCATTGGGTGAGAACCACTCATGTAGAGAATAGAGTATCTCACTTGCTACAGGGTAGTGGAAGTGAAACTCGAATCAATATATATATATATATGTTAAGATCGGACCGAATCAACCGCAACAAATATGATGTGAAATGCAACTACTATTATATGTAAATATGTCTCTTGCTACAGGGTAGTGAAAGTGAAACTCGAACCCTCATTACATAAGTAAAGGATCTATCACATAAGTGGAGGAGAAGATCAAACATTTACTACATCAAATTTACGTTTTTGTATATATATATATATATATATATTTTTGAAGGAAAATTTTCGTTTTTGTTAACCTATACATTTGAATATTACATTTTGTCCCTTTTAAAGTCCTAAAAGTTGTTGAAAGTCTTGATCTAACATCTTTCGTCAAAATAAATATAAAATTGATTTTTTTTTTTTCTTTTTTTTTGGGTATTAAAAGTAGAATAATTCAGAGTTGATAATTTCTACCTTAAATTTAAATATATATATTTAGTTGGCCATTTCAAAAGCCAGATCATGCTGTAGTGGAATTTTGAGAAGGCAAATAAAAATTGTCAATGACTGGGTCAAACATTTAATATTATTTAATATGAAGACTTACCTGACAATCTGACATTGGAGTAATAGATGAGGGAGGAAATATTCTAAAGAGACCTTATCCCTTTAAGGCCAATCAGTCAACAGGTAAGTTACAGAGGATATTTCTTGACAATAAAAATATTTTATTAATTTATTCTTTATTTGGATTTTTATTGGTTTGGTTTTTTAGCATTCGGAAAAATAAAAAGTATGTTATAAAATTTTGTTTTTATATAATTTATTATTACTGATGATGGACCTTAACCTAATAAAATCCATAATTATTATCCAACTTCATATACTTCTATAGGGTTATTTGAATTTTGAATTTTTTTTCTCAATTTTTTTTTTTAAAAAATTCTTAATATTCTTTCAAAATATTAGATGCAATCGACATCAGTATGATGTCATAATTGATCAGTTTTAATATTATATTTCTAATGGTTTCTTAACCATAAAATTCTCTCATTTATTTGTTTTTTTGCCTTTTTTTTTTTTCTTAATATTTTTATGGAAGAGCTCATTTCTAAATTTAAAACATACAACAACAAAATTTTATACGTTTATAAAAGACAGAGGAGCCATAAATATTTTTTAATGAGGGCACCATGGAATATTGATATCAACATATATATATATATATATTTTTGGGTGCATGTTAAGAAAAGAGTTTTTAATCATATTTTAAATATGAAAATTTGTTTTACTGATATGTTGAAAATAATGAAAAATACTAAAAACAATATATAAAAAAACTTATGGGTTATTATTTTTTTTTTTATCCAAAATAGTATTCAAGACTTAAAAAGAAAATTATGAATTTAAGTTGTATTTCTAGTAATCAAAAATATTTTTAATATAAAATATTCAAAACCGATTATAATTTATATATATATATAAAAAGATTTTAATTTTTAAAAATTTTAAAAATTTGTTTGATATATATCTTACACATAAATACATTCCTATTTTTACTTGGCACTTGGCAGGTATTTAAAAACAATATTGTAGAGCCGTAGAGGAATACTAATTATGTATTTGTATAGCAAAATTATAAAAATAAAATAGAAACAAAAATCTAAAATCTAAAAATTTAGGAACATGACTAAGAATAAATAACGAAAAATTAAAATATATAAATGAATGGATGAGAGTATTGTCACGTCATTTGAACATAAAATTTGAACAAAATAGCATTACTCATATATAAATAATAAACTTCAGAGGGAAGTGGTCCCATTGGTCCTATTTATATTGAGAGTGAAAGTTTGGTACACGTTGATGAATAGATGTAATCTGCTTGGGGTCGAGAAGAAATCAACATCCAGTTGTGCATTATTGTGGAAGCTTATAAATTCCAATCCAATCATGATTCATGACATCATTTTGGTCAAGAGTCTATCGAGATAGCATGACCTGATAAGATTAAGCTCTATTAGATTCCATTATAAGTACAACTTAATAGCTAAAAATGGATTTATATCTATAACATCGGGATTAGTGGAGCTTCATTTTAAAGTGTCTAACCATTAAAGTAATGGACCAATGATATTCGTCACATTATTTAAGTTGATTTTCTAACTAATTTTTTGAACAGTGAAGTATTATTATTAATCAAAATAATTTTAATGTAAGATTTAAAATTTTCCCAAATTAAAGAAAGAGACTAGTAAATTGTAATTGCCCAAACAAGAGGTCGTGACTCGTGAGCTTACAAATTAAGGGGTCGTTTATTTTTTTGTTTGAAGACTGAATAATCCTGAATTTTACTGAAGATTGAATAGTGACTGAAACCTGAATCTGAATGACATGTTTTTTTTTTTCTTCTCACATATGAATGTATTGTCAACATGTTTGTTTTTTTTATAAAAAAAATTGTCTGAAAATAAGTAATTTTACATATATACCAATGTTAAACAATTATACATATAATATAGAATAAAAACAATCCAAAAATAATTATTATATATGAACACATATGATCATGATCTTTTTCTTCGATTACAAACAAACTTTATTTTTACTAAGAACAGAAAATGTTTTTTTTTTTTTTTCAAAAAATAAAATAAAAGGGACAACAGGAAAACTCACACAAAGCACTCTAAAAAAAATAATATATAAATACATCACCTTAATATTATAATAAAATATTGATATTAAACACCAATATGAGAAGTGATTATGGTTCTTTTTTATTTTTAAAACTATTTAAAATAAGCAATATATTAAAATAAAGATTTATATACAATATATAATTATGATGAAATTGAAGATATGTTATATATGGAGGATAGTATCGGAAGAAAAGATTTTGAATTGCATTTAATGCAATTCAGTGATTTATAATTAAGTGAAAAGTCAGGATTTTTTACTTTTTATTTTAAGTTGTTTTTTGGTATTTTTAAGCTGTTTGACCACTTTAAAAAACAAATAAAACAACTTAATAATTATGATTCTGACTCATTAAGTTTTAAGTGGAAAAAACAAACGATCCCCAAGTATTTTTAGGTGCCTACATTTTTGTCTTGACCTAGACTAAAAGACAAAAGTAGACAAAAGGTGCCTACATTTTTGTCTTGACCTAGACCAAAAGACAACAGTAGACAAAAGTAAACATAAACAGACAAAGTCAACAAGACTACGAGAGGGACATAACATAAAAGTCTTCCTTGGGAATTTCGGTGTTAATCACATGTAGGGATAGCAATAGACGGTTTGGGGCAGGTCAAGGCTATCCCAAATTCGAAACCCGATTTTCAACGGTTGTCCCAAATTTGACCCGTAATCCGAATATGTTTTTAATTTTTACCACAAACCCGATCTGTTTAGGTTAAGAGGGTGCTCCAAACCTGACCCAAATGACCCGATTCATTTACGTAAATTTAAATTTAATATAATACGATAACTAAGTTTAATAAACATTAAATTTATCCGTAAGGTACAAAATACATATCCCAAAATGACTTAAACAAAAATACAAAATACATACAACATTTTCGGTGTCAATAAAATCTATTCAACATCTTCACCAAAATAGTTTAAACATAAAAAATTCAAATTGTTTTATTTTCAGTCAACATAGGGTTTTTTTTTTTTTTTTTTTTTTCCTTTTATATATTTAAAAAAAAAAAAATATATATATATATTTTTTGGGTCAAACGGGTCAGGTCGGGTCGAAAGAGACTGCCCCCATACCCGACCCGGTAACTCGATCGGGTCAAGAAATGTGCCCCAAACCCACTTTGTTACTCGTTTTTACTGCCCTAAACGGACCGGGGCCCTGCGGGTTTGGGACGGGTCGGGGATTTCTGCCGTCCCTAATCACATGTCAAATTCCTCTTGTGATTTTAGATAACTTTCAAGAATTGAATGTTTGTTTATAATTTTTTTTTTTAATTTTTTTTAAAAGTAAAAGTAAATAAATAAATCATTATTATACTCATTCGACTTGCCAATATCTAAGTTTAGGTCTTAATACATAAAAAAAAAAAAAAAACTATTAAAAAAAAAAAAAAACTATTGCCATGACTTCTAAGTTTGAGGACGGGACTCAAATACTTTATTTATTTATTTATTTATTATAATATATATTAATTCGAGACCATATATCTTTTTTAAAGCTTTCACTATTTATATGATTCGAGCTCCTGACGAGACTCAAATACCCAATGACATATATGATATGAAAGATATATTACAAGGTTAACTCCATTAACTCCATCTCTTCAAAAACGAAAATAAATAAGAATTTGTCATTGGCTTTTTGTAATTATTATTAATATGTGGTCTAAGAAATGTAACCCTTCTATTAATGTCTTCAAATACAAATTGACCAGAAAAGAGAAAACACTTTTAGTTTTTATCAGTGGTGGACCCAGGAATTTTATCAAGGCAGGGCACTTGAACAAAATAACAATTATATTATAAAAAATATTAAAAATTAAGATCGTAATAAAATGAGTTTTTTTATTATTTTATTTTTAAAAAGACAAAAAAAGAGTTTTTTTACATAAAGAAAAATTGATGATATGATGAAGTTTATATAAAGTAAAACAAATAAAACACATATTTAAGATGAACTAAATAATCTTAAGTTCAAAAAAAAAAAAAAGTAAAAAACAAAATATTAAAAATTAAATAATAACAAGAAAAACAACAAATATTTATTCTTCTGAAAATAATAAATTACAATATAATTTTATAATAAGAAATTTTGTTTTATATTTATAATGAATTCACTTTAAATTTATACAAAAATAATTGATTAATAAATATTACTAGACATGTTTTTGATTTTTTTTATTCTTCTAATTGTTGGTAAATTATTGATTTATTGATTCGAAATAAATTAAAACTATAATATAAAGAAAAATATTAAGGATAAAATAAAATGAATCATAATAATAGCTGGACTATTTTAATATAATAAATTAAAATTTGATAATTTAGGGTTTATTGATTGGAAACTAAAACTATTAGAAATAATAAAATATCAAAATAATAATAAATAATTTAACATAAAATAAATTGAATTAAGTAACCATAAATTGAAAGTAGCTAAGAAGTTGACAATGACGGATAAAAGAAAATAAATTGTTTTGTTTTGGAATAAGATGAAAATTTGAGAAAGAAATTGAAAAGATGGTAAAATAAAAAAGGCATAAAAAATTATTAAAATTATATGATAAAATTAAATTTGTAAAAAAAGATATTCATTTTCCTTGAAAATTGTAAATGGCGGGACTTAAACGGCCACCTTCAATACAAATGGGAGACAGAATACCAGTTTTACTAAAGAGCGTTTGTTGTCATTATGGTTATGTAGTATATATATATATATAATTGAAAGTAAAATCAATTTTTAAAAATAAATTTTGAGGTGGGGCCCGTCTTAAGGTGGGTCCGCCCCTGATTTTTATCTATTTTCTCAAAAGAAGAACAAGAAAAACTTTTGTGGGATGGTCTCACCTCCAGGTGGTGAGACCGTCCAATCAAGTTGTCCAATTTTTATTGGAAGTATAAAAATAGAATTTAAATATTAAACTTGTACAAAATTAAGAAACTTGATTGGACAGTCTCACCTCTCACACAAGATTTTCTCAAGAAAAATTGATATATAACTTATTTATATTTGAAGTAACAACCCATACTTGCCTGGTTGGAGATTAAATCAATGTTATATAACTTATTTATGTTTGAAGTAACAACCCATACTTGCCTGGTTGGAGATTAAATCAATGTTATAGTAGATGCTAAGCGCTAGTTGTACAGTAGATTGACGCCTAACACTAAGACCGTCTAGACGGTAAAACCGAATAAACTAAAATGATGCCATTTTAGAAAGAAAAAAAAAATATATTTAAAAAATAGTTACTGAATGGAACCAACGGTGTTGACTCTGCCTAAGCCGCCTAGATGAGTACCTAGGCCACCTAGGCTCTAGGATCCTGACTGCCAAGGAAGGCCTCGGAAAATTTACTGGTTTATAAATTATAAAATTTATAAAATTTACTTAGTATTCATATGGATACAGAATCCTTGTGGAAAAAGAATTTGAACGAAATAAAAAAATGAAACAACAAAAGTGCGAACATAACTGGTTTATAAATTATAAAATTTATTTAGTATTCATATGGATGCAGAATCCTTGTGAATAAAGAATTTGAACGAAATAAACAAAATGAAACAATATAAGAATAACAATTAAACAATTTATTTTCAGAAAAAGAATGAAACAATTATCAGTGACAGAAAATCCATGAGAAATTTTATCCTCAGAAGCTAGTTGCAGAGGAATCCGAATCCATCATTCTGCAAAATTGATTGTAAATAAAGTAAAAGTTAATTAATCAAGCATTTGGAATACGAATATTTAAAAATTAAACATGTTATTATTTCTGCTTGATCAATTATCAATAATGAAGATGATGTAAGTCCGATAATAAACCCCTCACACCTACAATATGAGGTTGTGGGGTTGAGTCTTTCCTTTATCAAAAAAACCCCTGAATTTATATAATTAATAATAATAAAATTCTCACCTTTTATTGATGATGACCACTGAACGTAGGTCACAGTTGTTAAAGCTGGAAAAACAAAAAGAAAAGAACCACACCTTTTTGATTAGAAAAGAACCACACCTTTTTGATTAGTCTAGATAGAATAAACATCTAAAAGTATATCGCATTATATGTTATCACTGTATATGTAATATGACTCTTCAATCTAGAAACTAATTAAAGTAAAGAATTATATAATTAAGAAGAGAATAACATTTTTAGTCAAAAAGAAAACAGAATAGGAATAGAGAACATTAACAATTAAATTAGGACCATATACTATTATGACGTCAAACTACATCCGTTAGATGTATAATTCTGCACGAAAAAACATATAAAATCTCTATACGAAAACATATGATGAAGATGGTAGTACTCACCGTTTACATAAATCAGTTTTAATCGAGGGATGACAGTCATTTTCTAAAACATAAAGTATGTGTTGTAATACTACTCCATGGCTAACAACTACTATCTCCTTTTCTGGCCGAGTCCACAACCTATATATCAAATTAAGGTAACACAACAATTAATAAACTTAAATAAAAATTAGAGGAACTTAGGTTTTTTATCTTCTTTAAAGAAAAATTAATTATAGAATTATGACCAATTCAAAAATTGGATTCCCCTGGCAGCAATTTCCTCGTAGGGCTCTCTAGCTTCAGGGTACCACAGATCATCTTCTTCACTTTCCATCTGATCCCCACACAAAAAAATAAAAAAAAGTTAAGAATTTTTTTTAGAATTCATAGAAACGTAATTGATGTAAATGAGAATGAGGTAAGATAGAGTGACGTAAACACTTGCCAAAGAGAAGTCAATTTCTGGGAAAAGAGATTGACACTCGCTGACGTTTCTCCTCTTGTCACTTGGACGTAATCCCTAAATTGTAAAACACATGCTATCAGAATATATAAAATCACAATAATATTTAGTCAATCATGAATCATATATGGGTCAACAGTCTTGGGCCCTTGGCCAGCTACTATACGTCTATACCCATGTGGGTATGGTGGAACTAAAATCTAAAAATCATTTATGGTTCAATTTAGATACGTTAAAATCAAACAAAAAAATGGTTTCCAATTTTCGGTGCTACCAGTAGCTAGACCCTAATAGTACTCAAGTTTCTTCCGTGTATTTGTTTAATCTAACATTGATGACCGATAGAGTCTGCATGTAATTCCGGTGATGGATGATTCGAACTTCCACAACAAATATGGAAAGTCTAAGAATGAATATGCAATACACGATTTCTTGATTTGTATTAATTTAAGTTTGAGAGATTTACTATGAAATTCATATGTTTTGAGTGTTTATTAACGTAATTCAGCCCATTGATATATGAAATAAATTAGTATACAAAAACCTTCTATCCAAACCATAAAATAACTCTTCCTGTCTAAAGTCTAAACATAAATCACATTACACTTATAAGGGATGATTGTAACACACAATACACGACGCCACGATGAAGAAGATGCACTCCATCAAAACATTGTTTTTGATAAATCTTTTTGTACTTTGAAAAAACTTTGGAACCAAGGTTAGATAATTAATTATAAAACTAAATCAGGTTTATAAAGGCCGGGGCCCAAATGTTGATATTATTTAGGGAAATTATCATTTCCCCCTTGAGGTTTGTCATATTAGATAAACTAGTCCATCTAGTTTTAATAATAGCTGGTCAACCCCCTGAAACCCAAACTATTGGTCATTTTGCCCCTTCTGTCAAGTTTTCCATCCAAAATCCTTTTGACCGTTAATTAAAAAATTAAAACAACTCTACCAGGAATTGAACCTTGGATCTTGAGGTTAAAAGCCACAACCCTAACCAGCAGAGCTACTCCAACTCATTGTTAAAGGTTTGTTGATTTAAATGTATATATATAGTTATATAATTTGTTTAAAATAATTTAAATTTGTTTATATAATTTAAAATAAACTTATATATAATTTAGAGAGTAATGCTATGCTTCCCAATTTTTTTTCCCAAATAGTGTTGGCACGTGAGGTGTCAACATCTGTAAATCATGAGATTATGTGGTGAGTTTTGTGATGTTGACACCTCACGTCCCAACACCTTTTATAAACGAATTTGTGAAAATTTTTGGGAAGTCTAGTATTACTCTAATTTAAAATAAACTCATATTTAATAATAATATATAAAAATAGATTTATGAAAATGAAAATGAAAAAGATAACAAGAAAACAAAAGGAAAAAAAAATTCAAAAAAAGGAAAAAAATTTTAAAATTTTTTTTCTTTCTTTTTTGAATTTTTTCCCTTTTCAATTTATGGGCTTTGATTTTCTAGATTTTTTTTTTCAAATTGAAATATTATATTTTTTGAAAAGGAAAAAAATTCAAAAAATAAAATAAAAAATAAAAATTTATGGGCTTTGATTTTCTGGATTTTCTGGATTTTCTAGGTTTTCTTTTTCTTATTTTCTTTTTCTTTTTCATAAATATGTTTTTATATATTATTATTAAATATGAGTTTATTTTAAATTATATAAACAGATTTAAATTATTTTAAACAAATTATATAATTATATATATACACACATTTAAATCAACAAATCAACAATTAGTTTGAGTAGTTTAGCTGGTTAGGGCTTTATGGCTTTTAACCACAAGGTCCAAGGTTCAATCCCTGTTGGAGAAGTTTTAATTTTCGTACAGAAGGGGGCAGGGGGTTGACCAGCTATTATTGAAACTAGTCGGCAAAATGACCAATAGTTTGGGTTGAACGGCTATTATTGAAACTAAAAGGACTTGTTTATCTAATATGGAAAACCTCAGGGGGGAAAATGATAATTTCCATATTATTTAGGGATCAAATAAATACAATTCAAATCATAATTCGAAAGGGTTTGGTTTATGTTTAGTTGTTGTAATAAATAGACACCAACTAATTTAATTGAAGTGATATCTTTTATATCCATTTTGATTTGATATATTAGCCGATCATATATGTTAAATGTGATATAGCAAATAAAACATACCAAACGGTCTCGACAAAGCTCCGATGCAAAAATGGGTGGGTAATTATTAAGAGTTGAGATTTCATTTTTTGGTGCAATCACAGAATCCACATCTGACCCATATATCTCCCTTTCATTGCCAAAAACTCCAACTGCTGTTTGCATTGTCCTGCATATATAAAACGTACACAAATATTATTGCTTGTCAATATCCATATTTGTGAAGTCAACATCTCCATATATGCTAGACATAATGTGCATACCTTAACAATGGGGAGGTTACGACCAACTCAACCCTGTCTAACAGTCTGCTTCCATGTACACGCTTGCGCAGTTCAAAAACCTGTAATCAAGTTCAGAGGGAATCCGAATTAATTAGTCCGATACGTATGAATATACGCTTAGTGATCGTAGGAGTATTGGAAGAAAATCATGGAAACTGATCAGTCCGCGCCTGTTAATATATATGGGATCAATTAATTAATTTACCTGTTGCCATCCGAGAGAAGACATAGGTGCATCAAAGAGATCATGAGACAATAATGCATCGATATTCTTCTCTGCTTCTACGTTGTGAACTCCTTGTCCATGTCTCACCTGTCATTAATTTATATATACATGATCAATACGTATATCTAAGTATCTAACTGTGTGTGCAGATCATACTTATATCAATTCATGTAATATAATTACTAAATTTGTAATGGAAAAATAAGAAAAACAAGGACAGAGATCAAGTGGTACAAATTACCATGTGAAGAATTTTACAGTGATGGGGTGAGTACAGAAATTGAGTTGTTGTGGTATCCATTAATTCCTGCATATATATAACACGAAAATAATGGATTATAAAACAAAGCGAATCCAGTATGAAAAATAAAATGCAATTAGGAAATGAATTTTGCTCATGGAAAATGAGAATTATTATATCATATATTGCGAAACGGATTAAAATTTGCTAGCAGAGAGAAAAATCAATATAAAATGTCGAAGTAATATAGAGAGTAGTAAAATATATACATGAATAAGCATGCAATACGAACATATAATTAATAGTCAATAATTATTGATTACACTATTATTATTGATTATTAGTTAAAAACCTATCTATAAATGAGTGTTTAACTCATTTAAAATTAACCAAAATCAGAAGTAGTAATTCGACTTTTTAACTCTAAAACACTATGGTCAAATATGAACAATTGCTTGAACAACAGATAATGACAAACTAAAATGCAATGTTTGGATCTATCTATAGATGAAAATGCAATTCTTTAATTTTGAAAATAAGAGAGATCATAAAGAACTTCTAAACAGTAAATTAATATAGCTTTAACTGTAGGAAAAAAAAAAAAAAACAACTTGTTTTACTGTATTTTTCAAACACATTCACTCTAAATTGTCTAAAAATATAATTACAGAGAGCATGCATGAGAGAAAAAGTCAAATGAAAATATATAGCTTTTGTGAGTATATATACCAGAGAAAAATGAGAGGAAAAAAAAGGAACTTGTGATGTGGGTATTGGCTGGAAACTGATGATCAAAAGCTAGCAAAAGGTAGTAGTGCAGTTGTAAAATATTGGAATCGGTTGTTGAAGACACGATCAATGTCGAGAGTAATTGAGAGAGTAGATATTAGAGAACATAAAATGAGGTTTATATATAGGCATAGAATTGGTTTTGGTTAGTTATTTGATGGAGTTAACGTACGCAAAGGATCAAAAAGTCTAGAGACTTGTCTATTAATGAAGTGTTGAGAATTTCATGTTTAATTTCCTTCATGCAATGACTAGTAAATCATCACGTTACTTACGTAACATAAATATTATTATATATAAATTGTTTGATATATCTTGTTTTTTGGTTTTTGTTTACTCCAATCCAGCCTGTTTACACTATGATGTTCGATTTGGGTTTGAAGTTTGAATGAAAATGGAAGGAAAGTTAAAGAAATTTCCCTGGAAGCAACAATATAGTATGACTACACTTGGATCTGATCTGAACTTTGAACTTTGAAAATGAACCTAATTAAAAGTTATTGAAATGATTATTCTATGCAATTACGTAGACCATCAGTCTATGAAAACCGTATGTTGTTTGAATAATCAGAAGTTGAAAAACGATCAAGTACTACCAGGTCAATTGAAGAATTAGAAAAGTAAGCTATAGAGTATAGAAGGAAATTTTTGGACACTAGTGAAGCGGCAAGGGTACGGGTATGTTGATGGAGATGAAATCAAACTGGACTTGAATTATGTTATAAGGAAATTTTGCATGTTAAAAAGCTACGCCAATAGTGTTGACAAGTCAAAAGCTCATCTCACTCCACGTCATGGAATTATTAGCTAGTCAAAAGCCTCATTTTCTCAGGTTCCGGAAGAGATTGGGCTAGCACTTTGGGTGGTTTCCATAAACTACGAAGGATAAAAGCCCAAGAGACAAGTGCAGAAGAAATTTGGTTATCAAAAAGCGGAAGGCCCACTTCGCTTGGACGATCCCAAAGAAAGGGCCCAACATCAATCTCGCTAAGTAAGTGTTTTTAACCCTCAATCATCACCTCTCACCCAAAAACCGTGCTCATCAAGGTTGTTAGCCTTTTTAAGTCTCAAGGGGACACATGTACGGTATGTATAAAGTAACCCAGCTCAACACTCCAAAGGAAATTGAACCTGAACCAACCTGTCACCCAGGCTGAGGTCACTATAATTAGAACCAATAAAAAATAAAACAACATTACCACTCAAGTGTAAAAGAGAATTCACGCAGTCCCACTTATAAATAAAGGAAGAACTGAACAACGTCTCAGGGGTTGACTGGGAGACCTGTTAGGATTATGCTCAATAGCAAAAGTGTAATGTTGTACTTGACAATCTTTTTATATTAATAAAGTGATTTTTGTTTGTTAACAAAATCTTATAGCATTTATTATTATAATTGTCAAAGTAAATAATCATAAGGTCAAAAGACTATGAGAAAAGAAGAATTGTTCGTACATTTGGATATGTATGAGGTAGACACAATTCTTTAGTTAGTCTTGAATAACGTTCACAACTTAAGTTAAAGGTTGGACACATTTATCTTGTTAAAGTTGTAGAATTCTTTTACTAGCATTTGAGTGGGATCAAATGTGTTATGATGAGTTTAAAATCATCGAAGGGTCTTCGAGTAAAAGAATCTAGTGCACTGGGTGCATTGAACTGGATCACAATGAAATACTTTTTTCTAGAACCGTCAATAGATAAAAGTCTTTTTATTATAAGGACAATCGGAGAGTCTATCTTAATCCTGAGATAAATGATGGACTTATGGTTGCAAGTGTTATCATTTAAACTATCAATGAGTACGATTATATAGCATAGTCTATCCTCGATAGTTTGGTGGTATTCATTTGTTAATCGATAAAGGACTTCATTTATAGATATGGACATCGTGGCTCCATTTATTAAATGTGAGTAGAGTATCATCATATGGATGCTTTGTGGTTTTGGATATTAAATATTAACGTTGAGTTTTCAATAGTGTCTATTGAAAGATGACTTCTGGACAAGTCATAATATATATCCAAGTTCAAAGTGTGGTCATATGAGTAAATATGGTAACTTGGAGAGCTATAGGCAGTCTATGAGCTCTTGGCGATTACTGATATTCTTCACGAGAATTCACTATCTCCTATATGATTGTCTAGGGTATGAATGCGAATCGTTAACTTATTTCATCTTTATTTAAGAGTGCAATTTTAGTTCTTTAGTGGAATGAACTAAAATTAATAGATTAAACCTAAGTGAATCATTTGTTGATTGTGATTGGGTTATATCTATTGGAGCTTAAATTTAGATAGGCCCGCCAAGATCCTCAATCCGCACGGACTTGCATGAATCACTTGTATTTAATATATTAAGAATATAATTTGCACATTATTTATTTAATGAGCTGTTTAATTATATTAATATATTAATAAAAGGCATGTTGACTTGTTTTTTTTAGTAAGAATGAGTCTAGTTCACATGTGGGCTTTTTATTAAAGTCCAAATGGATTAAATAAAATATGAAAACAATATGTAGGCCTAAGTTTTAGTCATGGGTGGCAATGACTATTTTATAGCCCATTATATTGTTTTATTTTATTATTTAATTAAATGGAAATTAATTAATTATTTAATTAAAAGTCAAAAAATTTTATGATTAGGAAATATGTTTCCTAGTAGTATACTACTATTAGTAGTACATTAAATATAAAAGACTTTATTTGTTTAGTTAAATTAGGAAGTCTTTTATATAGTCACAAATACACTAAAGAGTTGGATTAGGGTTTGTATATAATATATGCATGAATGCTGAATATATATGCTTTATATATGCATGAATGCGGGATATATATGTGAGATATATACATGAATGTAGAGATATATTAGATGGCAAGTATAATGCATGCAATAGTATTTGAACAAAACAAAAATACTTAAGTTGTGTGCAATATTAGTGCACAATATATATATATTTATAATGGCGTGCAGTATTTGTGCACAGGGATATATATTTTATATATTATTTATATGGACTTGGTCATAGATATAGAATATATAATTGGCCGAGATATATATAATATATTGAGAGAAGAATTCGGCTAATATATTTTTATATGGCCAAGAGGAATTCAAAAACCCTAGTTTTTGCAATTGAGAGTTTTTTCTTTTGCTAGAGAAAAATAAAATCCAACTCTTAGACTAGTGAAAAATTCGGCCAAGAGAGATTGAGAGAAGAGATTGTTCTTATTTCGATAGTGCACTAGTAATCTTTACATCAAAAAGTTTTGTGCATAATTTCGAATAAGGTTCACGCGAGTTTCAATCTAACGATTGTGAATTCAAAAGTGACCGGGACATTCTTTGCAATTTTTTGGAGCTTATTGTGACTAACAAATATCAGAAAAGATTTTGTTATCCATTCTCAGGTACACAATTCAAAGAGAAGGGAGACCACGCTCCTAGGTGATTCACGTTCGTGATTAGATTGGAAGATCTTGCGGATTACCATCGACGCATAGTCAATTGGATCACGCGACAAAGGTATGATATCTTTTGGTGTATATGTTTAATTAATTAAAGGGTTAAGGTTCAAATATGGAAAAATTTTAAAACTATACTAAACTTCTTTTTAGTCTCGCTCCTGCTGCGTGCACGTATTTTTCCCTACAAGACCCTATTTGTAATGGCTTTTGGAGCTGAAGCTGTAATCCCCGTCGAGACACAAATTACCTTGCCTTGGGTTCAGTTTTATGATCTAGAATTAAACACGGAGTTGATGATCACCAGCCTTGAAGAGTTAGAAGACAAATGTTATCAAGCACAAATTAGAGTTGTAGCGTACCAACAGAAGGTGGTACGCCACTATAACAACAAAGTCTGAGAGAGGAGATTCCGGATAAACGACTTAGTCTTACAAAGGGGTTTTACCAAACACCAAGGATTGGACCATATGGACACTCGGAGACAAGTAGCGGAGCCTACCGCCTTGCACGACCCAAGGGTGGCCATGTGATCTGACAATGCAATGCACAATATTTGAAGCTTTATTATCCCTAGAGGGGTTGTTTCGAGGCCGACCATGAGTTCCCCCCTTTTCGCAGACAAAAGTATTAATGATCAAATTATAAATCTTTTTTTTGTAAACACACGAGGGTGATAAATAAAAGTATGAAGTTAGTAGAATTTCATATCTCAGTCTAAGTAAAAAAAAAAATCATCTATCATAAAAATAGAAGATAAAAGACCGTCCTCAAGCCACAGTCTATGTACAAAAAATCATCCATCATGAAAATGAAAGATAAAAGACTGCCTTCAAGGCATCATCTAAGTATAAAAATCATCAATCATAAAAATGGAAGATAAAATACCGCCTTCAAGGCACAGTCTAAGTATAAAAATCATCCAACATGAAAATGGAATATAAAAGATTGATTGCAAGGCACAATCTAAAAAAAAATAATAATCTATTACGAAATGGAAGATGAGATACAACACTTGGCCCGGAAAAGTTATTCTTAAAAACACAAAGAATATAAACAGGTCATCAGGTACTGTTTTATTTGTAATAGTTTTTCATATTTTTTTGACAAAAAGAGTACACAGCAAAAGAAAGCACACTAAGGCCTCAGTAGATGAGCAACCCGAGAGAGAAATATTTTCTCTTTCAGAACAAAAGACGTGACCTAGGAGTTAACCCCCTTTATCTTCTTCCTCTTTCTCTTGAACATCCTTAGTATCATCACTATCGTCAACATCTTCATCACTCAGTGATAAAGGGTCAAGCCCGAGGTCTTCGATTGGGTCAAGCCAAGGAGAACCGAGTTGATGGGTACCAAACACCTTGTGCAGATCAACATCTAAATCCACATGCATGGGCAACACCTTTAAACCTTTGTGTTTCTAGTCGGCTTGCTAGTCTGCAATTTGCTTTTGGAATCGTCGGTTCCTCACCTCGATGGTATTCTTTAAAAGATTTCTCAACCGTCTCCATAGCCTTTTTATAGCCTCGACAACCAGAAGCACCATCCAGAAAAATCCACAAAGGTAAAAACATCAAAAGTGGGAGACTGTTTAAAAAGGTCCACAACCTGGATTTGCACTTTTTTTTTTTATCTACGACATATTTTCAATGTATTCTCTGAATTTCTCTTCCATGATCCCTACCCTTTTTCTGGACGGCGAAGGATTCTTCGTGAGTTGTATCTCGATCCTTATTCCCTAGAGACCACTTGAAGCTTGCCTTTTATCTGGTCCAACTCCTCATGTAATTTGTCTTATTCGGTCGAAATGCAGTCCTTTTCGACTATAAGACTGATCACTTGGTCAGATAGGTCATCCATTTCGCGAGCCAATTGAGCGCATCTCTGCATTAGCTGGAAAAAAAACAAAGGCATTGATTAAAAAAAATCACTCAAGCATAAGAAACGAATACTACCATGACGTAAAAACAAGCACTTGTCCTCGCCTACTCAGTCAAGGTCAATATATTAAAACTCTGTAAACTAATGAGAAAATATAGTGTTTGAGGACCAATAGGGAATAAGCTAGCCATTGCAGCAGGAGAAAAAAATATCCATACATTTAGAAGGGTTCAAATTTTAGGCTTGAATCGACCTGATGGGACCCATATACACATCAACAGTAGTCCCTCTTACAGTGGCAGAGATTTCGATCAAATTTTCAGGACCAACTAGGGATTTCTCACCTAAGTCATGATCGAGATCATGATCTGTCATGGTCCCGACTTTATTATCCGAGTTTGAAAATTTCCTAGAAAGAGTCTGTGTAGAAGATTCCTTGGTGTGAGCAGCCTAAGAAGTTTGTTTCCTAACCAAAGGAGGATCAGGCTCGCGAATAGGAGAAGAGTTATCTGAAAAGACCCGAGGGGCTTTCCCTTTTCCTCTATGAGGACCTATCCCGACGGCAACATTCTTCCTTTTTTTTTTTTCGAAACCTCAGGTGTATCGGCAACAAAAATATATGATCCAGCTTTACTTGAGGTATGTTCTTGCTTCACCAAGTATCCATAAATGAGATCTACACTAATCACTAAAAAAGAACCCTAAATGAGGAAAAATAAAATGGAGGAAGCAAGAAGAACAAAATGACTGGAAACTTACAGTGAGCATATGGAAGGTCCATAATCGGGATCAAGATGTATCCCTGCAGTTTTTCCTCGGTGATAAGAAAAACTTACTAACGGATCAGCATCTTAGTTTTCATAGACTTGGCCACCCTCTTCTTTTCATCATCAGACAAATCCGTAAAATTCTTGTATGATACTTAAAAAAAAAAGGCGAGGGGATGTGGGGAGAAGCAAATTCATTAGAATCAAAATGGGTTTGAATCAAAGAGAATATCATCTAAGAAAGTCTACATGTTGGGTATTGGAGAGGTCAAGAAGAAAAATCCCGGCTCATTGGAGATACGTCTTGCCAAACAACAATGTTTTAGCTCATTCACCATTGGCTCGGTTCTATTAACTTCTTTCTAAAGGCAACACGTGCTGAGTAAAGAGCGATACCCATTGGGCGATAGCTGTATATGAGCCAATTTTACAGATGTAAGAAATTTCGCAATAAAGGGTAGAAGGGGAAAAGAGACCCCACATGCAAGTATATACCTATAAATGGATACACAACCCTAAGGAGGTTTCCAAGCAACCCGATCACTTAGGTGAACAAAGTCGACATTCGCTGGGATCTAGAAATATTCACGATATTCCTCCAAGTGTTCTTGACAAACTTTACTTTTTACGAAATCTACGAATGAAAGATTGTTAAACAAAAATTTCCGTCCGCTCTTCTCATTAACGTCATCATTGGATGCTTCAGATACCTGAGGTTTTATCATGGGTCGACCCTTGGTAACTTTTGGAGTTTTTGGTTCCATATCGAGTAATGAATATGTGGTCAAAAGAGCGAAGGGGTCTAGAAAAACAAAAACCTGATTAGAAAAATCAACCACAAAAGGTTTGAAGAATCATGAAAAAATCTCATCTTTCAAAAACCCAAAACCATTTCTCTCCAAATCGTCCAAGGAATCAACGAAAAATTATCAAGAAAATGAAAATGAAAACTTACTAGAGAAACTATTGAAAGTCCAAACCCACAAGCAGGAGAGAGGTAATCGAAGTTTTTTTTCTAGCAAGAACGAAGGAAACCTAGATTTTAAGGGATTTTCTTGATTTTGAAAAAGAAAAGTTTTTGGGTCTCTAGAAGTCAAGAGTCAAGACTAGATAAAAATGGGAAAAAAATGAGAAGAGCCTATGCTATTTATAAGAAAATAAAATAATAATAAAATAAACCTTTACCCTATTAGAAAGACAAGGACATGATTTGTCCATAATGGCCGGTCTTCCCCTTAAAATAAAAATATTGTAAATCTCCCCTCTTCTATTAGAATTTTCGTTCAAAAAATGCGTTGACCATCAATCCTCACAGTCAAATTACTGTTTTATCCTTCAATATAATCAGGAAATGATCATTTAATCCCCAAAATATTTATTAAATAAAATATATATTTAAAAAGTAGAAAAAAAAAACATAATTGAAAAAAAAAAAAAAAGATGGATCTCCACCATCCATCTTTGAGATGGATAGTGGAGATATTTTTTTATTTTTTTTTAAATTTAATTTTAAAAACAGAGATTAAAAACAAATTTGTTTAAAAAAAAATTTAGATCTGGTAGAGATACATCACTCGATCTCTTTAGTAATATATATATATATTAAAAATAAAAAAAAACCAAAATTTGTGGATCCGATGGAGATCCAATCAGATGCATATCTTTAGCAATAAAACAAAATTAAGCCAAAATCAATTTTAATTCAAACCAAAATCCATCTCATATCTTTACCATGAGATACCAGTTCTATATCTTTATAGAAAAAAAAAAAATCAATTAAAAATCAAACCCAGACCACCACCAAAACCGGACCAACATCGTTAAGCATACCACATCACCATCACAAAACCTAGAATCATACAATCATCATTATCACCACCACCACCACCAAACCACCAGCTCTCTCACATGCACACAAATGGGTTCATTTTGGTTCGAACCAATTCCAAAAACCAAAAACAAATAAAATAAAATAAAAAACCCAATTCCAACACCAAACCACCACCATTAACATCATCACCAAACCACCATCATTCACCAGCCATGAAACACCACACAAACACCAAACCTGGATTCGGATCCGAATCGAACCTTCAATTGAACCAAACCCCTGGAAACAAACTACCATCACTACCCCAAACCAAACCTAAGTCAGAAACCCTAAAACCAAGGTCGGCTGCTAGAGAGAGAGAAAAGATAGGAAGATAGAGAAAGGGATCGGTGGTGGTAAGAGATTGAGCGACAATGGTGGTCGTTGTAGTGGTGGTGACGAGAAGTAGAAGTTGAAGAAGAAGAAGAAAAAGTGGGTTGGTGATGGTGGTGGTTATAGGATGGCTAGGGTTTGTGGATTGGAGAGAGAGAGAGAGAGAGAGAGAGAGAGAGAGAGAGAGAGAGAGAGAGATGGATCTCTTGATGTCTCACTCTTTTTTTTTTTTTATGTTTTGTTTTTTTTTTTTATTTGTTGACATGTAAATTATCTATTTAAAAAAAAAAATTAAGTTATCTTTTAATCTCCACCCTCCATCTGACCCTCCATCTTTTGGATGGATGGTGGAAATCAATTAAGATTTTTTTTTACCATATTACCCTTTTAAATTTAAGGTTTAACCTCCTTTATTTAGATGGAAAAGGTGACAAAAGGGCTATATTATACATTAGTTCCATTTCATGGAGAAAATCAGCTAATATGAGCAAACCATGTCCTTACCTTTCTAATAGGATATAGGTCAGAGGTCAAAATGATCTTTTCCCAATAAATAAATAAATATTCTCATCTTAGCCGTTGTAAAGAAGAGGTGAGATCTAACGTCTCTGGATTCCATGGAGAACGTGCTTGTCATTTCAAGTAACAATTATTGCTATGTCCTAGGTAATGGATATGCAACAAGTAAGCCACATATCACTTCATATTAAATACTTGCGTCTGTAGGAAACCATCAGTCCTTCGATGCCACCATCAGGCCCGATGAATGAGTAAGGAAACCATTAGTCCTTCAGTGCCATCGTATAGACCCGTGCTACTACTTTATTCAGTCATTAATCGACGTGGGGTGTTGAAGCTTGTGAAGTTAGCAGGGAGAAAGAATATGGCTGACATGTTAACCAAGCCATTCACGACAGAGAAACCAGAGTTGTGCGCAGCTTCAGGGGTCTTCAAGATTGAAGATAGAGGGGATGAGTGCACCGTAAGTATCCACTAGTCATTAAAGAAGGATAAAAAAGCCTATTTGAGTTTCAATCTTCAAGTGAGAGATTATTAGGATATATATGAAGCCAGAAACAACCGAAGAAGTTCAAGTCTGTAGGATACCATGACATAAACTGTGGGGTACCAACCATGAAGCAGACCACGGTCAATTCCAAAGATGTTACTGTAGCGTGAAGCGTGGTACACATAACGTGGTACAGACCATGATGAATTCTAGAGCTTTACCGCAGCATAGAACATGGGTGCACACACCGCGATTTTCTAAGCAGTGAAAAACAAAGGAATATAGAGGTACATGGTGCGAATTGGAGCTGTGCGCAGCGTCAATGGATCTTCAAGATTGAAGACTGAGGGCATGAGTGCACTAGTAATCGATGAATGAGGAAGAAGTCCATTCAAGTTTCAATCTTCAAGTGGGAGATTGTTGGGATATATGAAGCCAAAAACCATCGAAGAAGTGCAACTCAAGAGATGTTACCATCACATACTGCTGTATAGACCACGAATAATTCCAGAGGTTTACCATGACATAGAGCACAATACACACACAACGATTTTATGAGCAATGAAAAATAGAGGAATACTACGATACAGTGCACAAGCTGTAGGTCGTGGCCTAGACCGCGGTAATGATGGATTTTGTGCGAAACAAAAAATCTTATAGGGAAGAAAATGACTCTTAGTAGGTTTTGGCTTAACCTAGTGCTCCCATATAAATACTAATGTTTTTCCACATTATTGTAATACCTAGAAGAACTCTAACGTAACCTAAATAGATGTGTGTAGAAAATAACAAGAGAGGCAGAGAACAACTTATATGAGAGACTTAAAGAGAGAGACAGAGAGATTGTAATCAAACATTGATAGTGGATTGAGTGCAGGTGTGCTCCATGGACGTAGGTTTTTGCTGAACCACATACAAATCTTTTATGTCTTCTTCTTCTCCTTATTATTTTCATATTATATACGCTTGTGATTGTGATTTGCGTAACTGTGGTTTACAAATTGTCTACAACAAAATTGACAAAATAAAAATGCTTTTTATTAATCTTCTCTAAAAAGGCAGTAAAACATATGTATAAGAAGAGGCAACAAGATTTTGTGAGAATAATTTTTAACATGTTTTATTAACAACGGTGTTGGTAAATATATATACAACTGCTTAGGAAGAATAAAGGAAAGTAAACTAATTTCCCAAAATTGAGAGATTTACAAAAAAGAATATAATGAATATAATCGAGTAATAACATCAAAGATCATACAATTGACTGCTACTGATTGTCTCGTTAAAAACAAATTAATTGCTTTATTTTGTTGCCAGATCTTCTTCCCTAATATGCCTCATCAAGATGGCGCTCCCATCGGAGACACCAATCTTTCAATGTAAGAAGGCAAATCGAGCCTTGCTTAATGATTTGGTGAGAATATATGCAAGCTGATCATGAGTGGAAACGTGAGCAAAACGTGAGCAACTTGAAGAGAGACATTTGCAACTTTCTCCTCAACGAAATGGTAGTCGATCTTTATATGTTTCATTTGAGAGTGAAAAATTGGGTTGACACATAAGTACGTAGCTCCAAGGTAATCATATAGTAAGCAATGAAATTGAGGAAGGAAGATACATGGTTCAGTAAGTAGGTTGACAATCTACGAAAGCTCAAAAGTAGTATAGGTAACAAACCTATACTCGTCTTCGGTGGAAGACTAGGCAACTATGCGTTGCTTTTTAGAACAACATGAAACAAGATTGCAGCCAAAGAAAATGATAAATGCAGAAATAGAGGTGAAATCATCACAATCCCTTGCCCAATCAGCGTTTGAGTATGCTGTAAGTGTGAGAAAGGAGGAGCGCCAAAGTAAAATGCCATGATTAATAATGTGTTTGAGGTAGCGCATGAACCTTTTAGCAGCAGCCCAATGTAACTGAGTAAGGGAGTGCATGTATTGAGCTAACTTGTTGACGGTGTAGGCAATGTCAAGTCGAGATATGGAAAGATATTGCATACTACCAACGAGACTGCGAAATTGTGTGGCATCAGCAGGTGAAAAGCCATCTGCAAGAGAAAGTTTTGGTACCAAAGCTGATTAGGGTTGTGACTTCTTTAATTCCATCCATCTTGAAACGTTCAAGAAGATCCCAAACATATTTTTGTTGAGAGAGAAACATTCATTGAGAGGTAGGCAAATCTTCCACACATAAAAAGTAATGAAGATGACCAAGATCCTTGATGGAGAAACGTTTAGCAAGTGCAACAATACCACCTCAAATGAATGTGGATGAACTGCTTGTGAGCAATAAGTCATCAACATAAACCAAAAAATAACGTGTTACGTACTCCATTAGCAAAATAGTTAAAAAGAGAAGTATCAGATCGAGGATTGATAAATCCAAGTGACATAATGAATTGCTTCAATTCATGGAACCAAGCTTGCGGAGCTTGCTTTAATCTATAAAGAAGCGACAAACGTTATTGGGTGTGGTAGTGTTAACGAAACCGGGAGGTTGTGACATGTAAACTTCTTCAATGAGATACCTATGAAAAAAGACATTGTTTACATCAAGTTGATGCATCAGCCACCCACGAGTAATCGCAATTGAAAGCACCAAGTGGATTGTCGTGGGTTTGACAATCAGACTAAAGGTTTCATGGAGGTCAACTCCAAGTCGTTGGTGAAAGCTTTTAGCAACAAATCTGGCCATGTAACGAGAGAAACTGCCATCCGAATTCCTTTTGACACGGTAAACCCACTTGCATCCTACAATATTCTGAGATGGATAACAATGGACCAATTCACATGTCCCATTCTTAAGAAGGGCAGTAAGTTCCTCACACATGGAAAGTACTCTCCATTTCGATTCCTTAAGGGCATGTGAAACAGTTTGAGGTTCAATAGTTTGCGGTAATGGATGTTTGGTGGTGAGAAAGATGGATTTTGGCTTTAAAATGTTGTTCTAGTACGTTGGTTTGGTTAGGGCTTGAAGTGGATGTACTATCTTCAGCCATGAGGGAATGACTGAGAGTTTAAAGCATCTCCAATGCAAATATGCATTTTTGAGTTTCTAAATAGTGTCACATCAACATTTCTATTCAATATGGGCG
Organism: Acer campestre; assembly: GCA_954870605.1. Classification (NCBI taxonomy): domain Eukaryota; kingdom Viridiplantae; phylum Streptophyta; class Magnoliopsida; order Sapindales; family Sapindaceae; genus Acer; species Acer campestre. The sequence continues at coordinate 25,680,595 of OX940810.1, forward strand.
CACTTTTGAAAAAATATTAGAGAAATGCATATTCACATCTCCAATGCAATTATCTAAAGTCAAATATGCATCAATTTTATGACCAATCATAATAAAACAATTATTTCACTCTCTCTCCTCTTTTATTTTACAATTAAATGAGCTTTATTCTTATTGGTGAAAAGAGTTAGAAATCATAGCTAGCATTTCTAGAAGAGTTTCTAGAATTAGAAACCTAACTTCATATTCTCTAACTTTTTTTTTTACCACATCATCTTCATATTCAACTTAGATAATAGCATTGGAGAGAGTTTTTCTAACTTTTTAAATATCTATCTTATGTGGCACTCAATTTTCTCAAAATACATAATAGCATTGGAGATGCTCTTAGGGGCTCGTTTGGTGCGCCGCATTGTATTGTATTAGGAGTTTAAAATGTATTAGAATAATACAATACAATGTTTGGTTTATTTTGCACTGTTTACTGTATTGTATTAGCTAATACATTTTAATTGGTCTAATACGGTGGATATCGTATTATCTAATACAGAATATATCTAATACAGAATATAAGGTTGTATTAGTCAATACAGCATAATACAATCTAATACAAAATATCACCAAACATATGATTGTATAAGAATAATACAGTCCAATACAATACAATCCAATTCAATACAGTCCAATACAATCCAATACAATACAATACAGCGTACCAAACGAGCCATAGGATCGTTAGAACTTGTTAGAGCCTAGTAGGCTTTGATACCATAAAAAGGTAGTAAAACAGATAGTATAAAGAGGAGGCAACAAGGTTTTTTGTGAATAATTTTTAGCACATTTTATTAACAACAATGTTGGTAAATATATATAATTGCATAGGAAGAATAAAGGAAATTAAGTAAACTAATTTCCCAAAATTAAGAGATTTGCATGAAAGAATATAATGAATATAATGGAGCAATAACACTAAAGATCGTACAGTTGACTGCTACCGATTGTTTCATTAAAAACAAATTAATTGTTTGATTTTGTTGCCGGATCTTCTTCCCTAATATTCTCAAAAGAAGAACTGATATATAACTTCTTCAACTTTGAAGTAACAACCCATACCTGCCTCGGCTGGAGATTATATACTAAATATTTGCGTACCAAATTTATTTGAGAGAGAGAACAAAACCGTGAATAGAACTGGTTTATAAATTATAAATTTTATTAAGTATTCATATGGATTCAAAATCCTTGTGGAAAAAGAATTTAAACGAAATAAAAATGAAACAATTTAAGAATAACAATTAAACAATTAATTTTCAGAAAAAAAAAATGAAACAATTATCAGTATCAGTAACATAAAATCCTTGAGAAATTTATTATCATCAGAAGCTAGTTGCAGAGGAATCCGAATCCATCATTCTGCAAAATAGATTGTAAATAAAGTAAAAGTCAATTAATCAAGCATTTGGAATACGAATAATATTTAAAAATTATACATGTTATTATTTCTGCTTGATCAATTATTAATAATGAAAACGAAATTCTCACCTTTTATTGATTATGACCACTGAACGTAGTTCACAGTTGTTAAAGCTGAAAAAAAAAAAAAAAAAAAAAAAAAAAAAACAAATAGATAGAATAAAATCTCTATAGACTATAAAGCAGCCGCAGAATTCTTATTTTTAAAAGCATATGCATTATATGTTATCACTGAATATAGAGTTATATATTATGACACCTCAATCTAAAAACTAATTAAAGTAAAGAATTATATGCGTAAGAAGAGAATAACTTTTTTAGTCAAAAAGAAAACAGAATAGAAATAGAGAACATTAGACAATTGAATTAGGAACATTATACTATTATGGACGTCAGGTTATATCTGTTAGATGTATTATGTATACTTTCGCACGAAAAAACATGGAATCCCTGTACGAAAACATATGATGAAGATGGTAGTACTCACCGTTTGCTTAAATCAGTTTTGATTGAGGGATGACAGTCATTTTCTAAAACATAAAGAATGTGTTGCAACACTACTCCATGGCTAACAACTACTATCTCCTTTTCTGGCCGAGTCCACAACCTGATTTATGATAACACAACAATTAATAAAATTAAATAAAAATTAGAGGAACTTGGGTTTTTTATCTTCTTTAAAGAAAAGTTAATTATAGAATTATTACCAATTCAAAAATTGGATTCCCCTGGCAGCAATTTCCTCGTAAGGCTCTCTAGCTTCAGGGTACCACAGATCATCTTCTTCACTTTCCATCTGATCCAAAACAAAAATAATAATAATAATTAGATTCTAAAAAGTCATAGAAACGTAATTGATGTAAATGAGAATGAGGTAATTAAGATAGAATGACGCAAACACTTGCCAAAGAGAAGTCAATTTCTGGGAAAAGAGATTGACACTCGCTGACGTTTCTCCTCTTGTCACTTGGACGTAATCCCTAAATAGTAAAAACACATGCAATCAGAATTTATAAAATCACAACAATATATAGTCAATCATGGTCAATAGTAAGGGTTTGGCTACTATATCCATATAGGTATGATAGAACCAAAATCTATAAATCATTCAAGGTTCAATTTAGAAACCATTTTGAATTTTGGGAACCACTATCACGTTAAAATCAACCAAAAAGTGGTTTCCAATTTTTGGTACTATCATAACCATATGGGTATAGTAATAATAGCCAGAGTACTCAATACATGGTTTCTTCCGTGTATTATTTTTATTATTCTTATTTTTATCCGACACATTCGGTGTCCCCACCCAATTCCGGTAATAGGGGATTCGAACTTCCACTACTGACATGGAAAGAGGGTAATATACCACTTAATCTAATAGAAGATATACTCGTATGCAATACAATTACATGACTTTTTGACTTGTATTAATTTAAGTTTGAGAGATTAACGTTGAAATTCATATATTAGGAGTGTTTATTGACGTAATTCAGCCCATTGATGAAATAAATTAGTATGCAAAAACCTTCTATCAAAACCATAAAATAACTCTTCCTGTCTAAACACAAATCACATTACACTTATATCTTTTATATCCATTTTGATTTGATATATTAGCCTATACATGTTAAATGTGATATAGCAAATAAAACATACCAAACGGTCTCGACAAAGCTCCGATGCAACAATGGGTGGGTAATTATTGAGAGTTGAGATTTCCTTTTTTGGTGCCATCACAGAATCCACATCTGACCCATATATCTCCCTTTCATTGCCAAAAACTCCAACTGCTGTTTGCATTGTCCTGCATAAAACGTACACAAATATTATTGCTTGTCAATATCCATAATTGTGAAGTCAACATCTCCATATATGCTAGACATAATGTGCATACCTTAACAATGGGGAGGTTACGACCAACTCAACCCTGTCTAACAGTCTGCTTCCATGTACAAGCTTGCGCAGCTGAAAAACCTGTAATCAAGTTCAGAGGGAATCCGAATTAATTAGTCCGATCCGTACGAATATTTGCATTGTGATCGTAGGAGTACTGGGAGAAAGTCATGGAATTGAAACTGATCAGTCCGCGCCTGTTAATATATATGGGATCAATTAATTAATTTACCTGTTGCCATCCGAGAGAAGACATAGGTGCATCAAAGAGATCAGGAGACAATAATGCATCGATATTCTTCTCTGCTTCTACGTTGTGAACTCCTTGTCCATGTCTCACCTGTCATTAATTTATATATACATGATCAATACATATATCTAACTGTGTGTGCAAATCATACACATATCAACTCTCGTTGTATAATTACTAAAAACAAGGACAGAGATCAAGTGGTACAAATTACCATGTGAAGAATTTTACAATGATGGGGTGAGTACAGAAATTGAGTTGTTGTGCTATCCATTAATTCCTGCATATAACACGAAAATAATGGATTATAAAACAAAGCGAATCCGGCATGGAAAATAAAATGCAATTAGGAAATGAAATTTGCTCATGGAAAATGAGAATTATTATATCATATGTTGTGAAACGGATTAAAATCTGCTAGTAGAGAGAAAAATCAATCTAAATTGTAAAATTAATATAGAGAGTAGTAAAATATATACATGAATAAGCATGCAATGCGTACATATACAGAATTATTGATTATTAGTCAAAAACCTATATATATATAGGAGTGAATTCATAAAGTGCCAAAAAATTTATTGGTTTATTGTTTTTAGCAATCACTTCTGACAACTTTTGGACAAAATTATCCCTAAATTTTACTTCACCTGACATGTAACTTGGTTACATACCATTTAATTTCAAGTTACATGCGAGTTGATTTTTCAAGTTATATGTTAGTTAAGTTTTAAATTACATGTCAATTGACTTTCAACTTACATGTCAATGATTTTCAAATTATATGTCAATTGATTTCTAAATTTTTTGGTTGGTGAAGTAAGGACAAAATGGAGGGCAATCTTGTATGTTCAAGGCTAAAAGTGATAAGTATAATAAAATATAAATTTATGGCTACAAACAATAAACCAATAAATTTTTTGATTACTTCATGCAATTTCATCATATCATATATATATATATATATATATATGAGTGTTGACTCTTTTAAAACCAAAATCAGAAGTAGTAATTCGACCTTTAAAAAACTATGGTCAAATATGAATAATTGCTTTAACAACCAGATGATGACAAAATAAAATACAATGTTTGGATCTATCTATAGATGCAAGTGCAATTCTTTATTTTTGAAAATAAGAGAGATCATAAAGAACTTCTAAACAGTAAATTAATACATGCACTCTAAATTCTCTAAAAATATGATGACAGAGAGCATGCATGAAAGAAAAAGTCGATGAAAATATATAGCTTTTGTCATACCAGAGAAAACAGAGAGGAAAAAAAAACAGAACTTGTGATGTGGGTATTGGCTGGAAACTGAGATGATCAAAAGCTAGCAAAAAAGTAGTAGTGTAGTTGTAAAATATTGGAATCGGTTGTTGAAGACACAATTAATGTTGAGAGTAATTGGGAGAGTAGATATTAGAGAACAAAAATGAAGTATATATAGGCATAGATTTGGTTTTGATTGGTAATTTGACGGAGTTAACTAACGTACACAAAAAGTCTGGAGACTTGTTTATTGATGAAGTGCGTGAATTTCATGTTTAATTTCCTTCATGCAATGACTGGTCAATCATCACGTTACTCACGTAAAATAAATATTATTATATATAAATTGTTTGATATATCTTGTTTTTTTTTTTTTTTTGTTTACTAAAATCCAGCCTTTTTACACTATGATGTTTGATTTGGGTTTGAAGTTTCAGGTTTGAATGAAAATGGAAGGAAAGTTAAAGAAGTTTCCCCGGAAGCAACACTGCAACAGTACTTGTATGACTAAACTTTGATCTGACCTGGACTTTGAACTTTGAAAATGAACCCAATTAAAAGTTATTGAAATGATTATTCCATGCAATTACGTAGACCATCAGTCTATGAAAACCATATATTGTTTGAATGATCAGTTAAAAAACGTTCAAGTACTACTGGGTCAATTGAAGAATTGTAAATGAAAGAAATAGATTATCGTAGAAAATTATTATTGGACACCAGTGAAGCGACAAAGGCACGGGTACGGGTACGTTGATAGAGATGAAATTAGAGATGGCAACAGGTTGGATTGGTATGTCCTAAACCCGAAACCCCATTTTAGCAAGTTGTCCTAAACTTGATCCGTGATCTGAACGGGTTTTTGATTTCTATCTCAAACCCGACCCAAATGACCCGCCTTATTTAAATTTAAACATCAAGATTAAATTTAAAGTTTATTTTTAGAGATTGGATCAACAGAGGATCTAAATTCTAAATTTAAATTTAATGTTTGTTTTTCCTTTTGTATTTGTAATATTTTTAAAAATAATTATATATATAAATATCAAGTCAATCGGGACGAATCGGATTATAGTCATTTGACCCATACCCGACCAAATTACAAATTGGGTCAACACCGGTTTGGGAGGGTCGCATATTTTTGCCATCCCTAGATGAAATCAAATTGGACTTGAATTCCTTATTGTCGGTTGTCAAGGGGCGGAGTGTTTACAATTACAACCCACCTACCCCTATTGGTGCTCACACCATCTCTTATGATACCATGCATCAATCTATATTTATTGGACCGTGGGATTGTGACATTCTCTGACGATATTTGTACCACCCTAAAATTATATGTACACTACTAAATTTATATATTTTTAAAATTACATCATTACCCTTAAAATAAATTATTAATATTTTAATTCAAATATATAATAATTTTTATAACTACTTTACTTTTTCCAATTTTTAACTAAAGGAAAATCAAAAACCCAAATCATAAGGGAGAACTCAGCTGCCTTCTTAAAAATAAATAAATAAATAAATTAGAACACAGTAGTCTTCTAAAAAAAATGGAGGCAGCATTTGGGAGGAGTGTGGCTCTTCCTAAATTCAAATAGTAAGAGCATCTTTAATGCTGTGCCAATATTAAAATTTAGCACAAAGTGTAAAAATCATACTATAATGTAGTGCCAAATGATGTGCCAAATTTGGTACACAATATAGCATATGTCAAATTTGACACAGTTAGGGTTGCACACTTTCCCCCGGATCCCCGTTTCCCCGCTTCCTCATCCCCATTTGGGGGAAATTTTTTGGGAAAAAATAAGGAAATGGGGAGGGATGGGGATGAAAATCATCCCCAAATTGAAATGGGGATGGGGATGGGGAGACCTCCCCCCATCCCCATTTCCCCATTTTCCCCACTAATTTAGTGAAATGGGGATGGGGATGGGGGGAGGTACCCCCATCCCCATTTCCCCATTTCCTCCACAATATTATAAAAATAATTATATATATATTTATATATATTTTGTAATGTATTTTCTTTGACATTATTTTGTAATATATATATAACATTATTTTGTAATGTATTTTCTTTTGCATTTGTAATGGAATGATTTTTTTTTTTTTTTAATTTAATTTGTAATTTTCAGTCAAATGGGAAAATGGGGGAATGGGGTAAACGGGGAAACGAGGAAAATGGAGAAATGAGGATGGTGATGGGGGGATCTCCCCCCAAAACTCCTCCATCCCCATTTTCCCCATTTGGGGAAAATGGGGAGGGATGGGGAAGGGTTTGACAATTGGGGATGGGGATGGGGATGGGAAGACCTATATCCATCCCCATTTCCCCAATGTGCATCCCTAGACACAGCAATAAATACTCTTTTTTTAATTATAAAAAAACCATTATATATATATTTTAAATGAAATAATGAATGCATTAATGAAACCTTGCATTGGAGCATTAAAAGAAATAATAAATGCATTAATGGTAATTGTTTACTTTTATAATTTTAATTAATAAAATAATAAAAATAGTATTTTAAATAGGATTGTACATTGAAATACAATGCTAAATTGATGTACCAAATATAACATTTTACTCTTTTTTGTGCCAAATTTAACATTGTCATTGGTATATGCATTGGAAATGGTCTAAGGAGAAGATACCATTATTTAAAATTTTCAGATTTTTTATTTTGGTGAAGGGGAGGGAAAAAACCCAGAAAAAATGTCATATTTTTTTAGCAGAGAATCAGTGTCAAAAAAACCAGACACCATTGTTTCTCTCTCAAGCTTATCTTGACTTCATCTCCAAGCTTATGGCGTTGAATTACCGGAATAAAAGCGTGTTTGGTGTGTATAATAAAAGCTCCATTAATGACCATAAATCTTAAATCTTCCAAGGAAACTACACAAAAAAGATGAGAGGGTCTGAAACCCTGATCCAACGGCCAAGAAAAGATCCATATAAATATATAATTGTTTTATTTATAATACTTTTAAAAGGGCATATTTGGCAATGTGTGGAGTGTACTTACAAAATTTCATATATATTTTTTTTTAATTTCAACGGGATATACATACAAAAGAGGTGCACATACAGTTTTTCGGAGGTGCAAATATCATTACTCTCGACTTAATCACATGTCGTGGCCATGTTCGGGCTCCCACCCGTAGCCTACTAGGGTTCTAACCTTTGGTTTCCCACGAGTTAGGTACGAACTCTACCTATCTACCCCTAGTCCAATCCATCTCCTTGTGGATCCTATTTGGGCCGAATGTGATGCCTCACAACGGGTAAAAGTTGAGGCTCGCTTCAATATCACTCGTTATAGGCTATCATTTGTAACATACCTAAAAATCATATACTAGTGTGATTTTGTAATGTTATAAAGTCAAAAATAGTTGACATCCTGACTTATTAACGTTACAGAGTCAAATCCTGCACACACACAAAAACATGTGATATTTCACACCGAATCAAACCTATATATAGTCTTTATCTCTTTCGGACTAACTTTATTTAAATCAGTTCCACAACTATCGATCATTAGATTTATCTACTTCAGCTTAGTTAAAGTCTTCTACTTAATCAATGACTCACGTCTCATCCTAATTTTAAGAGCATCTTAGTTAAAATCTTCTACTTATTCAACGACTCACACGTCTCATCTTAACTTTATTTATATCGGAAGGAGTTTATAGAGGAGATTCAGCATCTATCTCCTCCAGAGTCTTATATCAGCTTTGGATATCCTACTAGGAGACCTTTCCATCGGATATCTCCCCATAGAAGAGAAGGTGGCCTCCTATTTTATTTTAATTTTCCTATTTATTTTGAAGTTCTTATAGTTTAATATTTTTATTATTTTATAACTATCTTAAGGTAAGAATGTAAGATGATAATTTTTGCTTCTATATGAATGCAAGTAAACTTCTTTTTTTCAAATATAAAAAAAAATAATAATAACATAAAAGGGAATATAGCACATCATATTTTCAAACCACAAAGAAGAAATGATAGGGAAATGACAATATCCCCTAAAAATATTACATGTATTATCAATAATCATCCACTAACATCAGAAGAAGCTATATATATATCTCCCAACTGTTTGTTCATGTAAACACATAATTGTTATGCTAATAAAAATTAGCGCCTACAAGTCTCTTGTAGTCATTGGATCTTTACCTACTCCAAGAATGAACCTAGAAATTAAGGTATAATAACTTTCATAAAATGATTCACTTTTGACATTATTGATATCACATTCAAGTTCCAGTTCGATTGTACCATCCCAGGCTATGACTAATTCAGTTGCTTCTCAGCAGCAATGTCACTGGGAAGATCAAGACCATTAGGAATCTTTCCAGGGTAGTTTGTTGTTGCAGGATCTGAGCTCGCCGTACTGCAAAACAGAGAGATAGATGGTGACACAATGTTCATGAGCAAGATAATCGAGCACCCTTTTAAATTAAATCTGATAATGCTTACCTTCTATCGACAATAACCATTGAACGAAGCTCACAATTAGCAAAGCTGCATACACAGATTGCAGAAAACATATTATTAGCATGTTATTCGTGTTCCCAAATCTAATATGTTTTCCCTACCACCAAGTGACAGTCAACAATGGTAAAACTTACTTTTTGCATATTTCATTCTTTATAGATGGATGACAATCATTTCCAAAAGCACTTAAGGTGTGGTACAAGAATCCACTGTGAGTAACAACTGCAATCTCCTTTTCTTTCCGCGTCCACAACCTGAACCGATTCAATAGCAGGGAAAGGCAAGCAAGTTGTCAAGACCAGCAGCTACTAAACAATGTGCATTACATTAATCAAACTGGTGGAAGAAAACTCCATGGCAAATCTCACTGGTAATATATTATATATCTCCCATACTAATGCATACTTGTAATTTTCAAAGGGACCCAAACGTCGTAATTGAAAATATATATAGGCAAAAATGGTTCACCAGTTTAAAAACTCCATTCCCCTCTTAGCAACTGCTTCATTTGTCTCTCTGATTTCAGGTTCCCACAAAATGTCATCATTGCTCTCTATCTAGGCAACAGAAAAATCACAGGAAGTTGAATTGAGAATAGAGTTGTCGACAACAGTCTGCCAAAAAATGGCATTAGTAACTGCTAATCCAAAAAACTTAAAACCAATTATGACAAGTTACTTGCCAGTGAAAAATCAATAGCAGGAAAAAGAGGTTGATATTCACTAATGCTGCTTCTCTTATCACACGGATGAACTCCCTGTAGTGAAAAAAAATTAACATACAAGGTAAACACACCAGTGCTTTATTTTACATAGCAAGCACAACAAACAGATAATTAAATCAGATTAATATACAACAAAGTATTCCAAAATGTGAGGCTAATGTTACATAGGAGCAAAACACAGTTTGTTGTCATGGTGCAGATCATGAAGTTCATTTACATCATTAATGCACAGGCAAGGTACAGATACAACACAGCATGCAATATCACAGCCGATTCCATGAAGAAAGTAAGTTTTTTACTGCATGACTAATCTAATGTGTTGCAGTACAACATACCAAATGTTCTCGACAAAGCTCCACTGCTATAAATGGCGGGCAATTTAAACTTGAGATGGCAGGGCGTTCACTTTTCCCTGCTTTTGCCACCATGAGTGGAGGTGCACCAATCCCATCTGCATACCCTCCACCACCAAAGACTCCAACTGCTGTTTGTATGGTCCTACAATGCAAACAATGTAGGTCATAACCAAAAATACAAGAATATACTAAATGACAATGGAATGTATGAAAGAATTTACGTTAGTTACGCTATGTTAACTTACTAAGCGATGATAAAAAATAGGCCAAATCATAAAAGCTTGAGCGAGAATCTGATTTCTTGAGTAATACCTTAACAATGGAGAAGTGATGACCAACTCAACCCTCTTCGAAAGTCCAGTTTCTTGAACATGCTTGTGAAGATTATCAACCTGTTTTATTGTACCATAGAATCATTCTAAGCATTGTCCTCTCATTAAAAACAAAATACCAAATCGAAAAAGATAATAATAAGAGGGAATAGATTCTAAATCAAATAAACTCACAATTCCCACGCTAAGCACAATGGCAGTACCAAAAAATATTCCCGGATTATACCATGAAAATACTTAACAGGATCATAAAGAGAAATACCAGTAATCAATTAATCATAAAACATTTATTGAGTGATTACCTGTTGCCAGCCAAGTGGGGTAAGATGTGCATCAAAATAATCATAAGATAAGTATGCATCATGGTTTTTTTCCCCTGCCACATTATGAATACCCTGAGCATGCCTCACCTGCAAATCAAGATTTAACAAAACCATCCATTATGGTTTCCAAATTCAAAATTGTACAAAATTAAAAGAAGCGAAAAGTTGACACAAACCAGGTGAACAGTTTTACATCGGTGCGATGGGTACAGAGAAGGACCAGCTGGGGAATCCATATTGTCTGCACAAAAACATAATGGAGATTCAAAATTACACCAACGCAACCGCACAAGATTGATAAGCGCGATTAAGGGTTCAATACTAGATCCCCATCTGGGGAAATAACCAGATCATTGTCACACGTATCCAAATCAATGCAGATGCACAAACACTTATACAATCAAATCATCAACAATTAAAATCATCTCATCCCATATGAAGCAAAACAACAACATGGGAATTGCTCTTACATCAACATTAAACCAAGTAGCCAATAAAACAGTTGACAAAATCAAAGAAAGAAAGAGACATATATCTGGGAATATAAAGATTGTATTACCTGAGAAAGAAGAGAGACAAAGAACAGGAAGACGAGAATGTCTAACACAAGTAAGCGGTTGAGTTTTTGTTTTGGTTGAAACGGAAGTGAAGGGTACAAATGAGGAATCGGGAAAAATTGAAAGAGTAGTAGTGTTGTTATATAACAAAGGAAGGGTCATGTTTTAATTTTAATTGGTTGTACGTGAAATGAAGCAAGTCGGTCCCTGAAAAAGCGTGAAGGGGTCCGATAGGTTGTTGATAATATCCTGAGCATATGCCACGCTTTTAGGACAAGAGTTGTAGACTTTTATTAGTCATGACGAATGACAACTCGTGACTCGTGGGTTTTCGACCAAACAATGATTCCCACGTGTCCACGGTATTGATTGCGTCCCGTACTTGTCCTCTTCTGTCAAAAGTGTCTGCTCAAGCTCAAGGTTCATTGAACTATATGATTCTATAAAAGGTGTTAACAAATAAAGTTCAGAATTTGCTTTTCTTAAAAGTTCTGATTTCTTCTTAATTAATAGAAGTTGAATTCTTTTCGTGGTAAATTTCTCACGTTTATTAATAAAATAATAATTACGACTTACAAGAGTCAAATCATTCCCTTCAAACTCCCTGATTTTCAAAAACAATAAACCTTTTATAAAATATAATTACGTTTATATTTTACTCTTGATTTTCTTTTCGATAAAGTAGAGATTTAAAAAAAAAAAAAATTGCGTTTATTTTAGAGGGGTTTTTTTTTTTTTAGAACTCTGTGATGGTTTTATTTCACATGTCCTTCACATTCTGCTAGAATTTTATTCATTATTTTTCACAAAATTGCAATTTTTTTTTTTTTTTTTTTTTTTGAGAAACCGGAAATCTAAAACACAACCAACAACCCACACTAGCGAGGCCAGTCGGCCAACACCGGATCCTCCACAGGAGGAGGAAAGGAGTTAAAATAAAAGCGATCCTCCGAAGAGGACAAAACGATTTTAGCTAAACAATTAACGACCCTATTCGCATCTTTAGGAATAAAAGAAATATAAATATTATGAACATCCACGAGCCGAATAATGTCAGCAATGACAACACCCACCTCCGAACAAGGAGCAACACAAGATCAACCACAGACTTTGCATCCGATTCTAAAACACACGGCATAAAATTGCAATATTCTAAAATCGATATTAATTTAATCTTTATGTTTTGTGATATTCCTAAATTGACAAATGTTGATTTTAAATCAACTAATAATGATGAGAGCATTGAAGGCCCTTGGACTTTGAGCAATGCTAAAACCAAATTGGGCCTATGAGAATTTGGAGTTTGGCCCGTAGTTTGCACAGAACAGGATCCGAATGAACCAATTTATGGGCCTACCAGCCCAGTAATTCTGAATTTTCAATCTTTTTTTTATAATTATTTTAATCTAACACCGATGTCTAGATAGGTAAGAGGTGTATATTGAGACCTACGAGATCTCATATAAACCTAACAAGAACAACCATAGCAAGCACGACATGAAAAAACTAGGTTCATAACACATAATTAGGTCTTTCTACACTTTGAGATTGTATAAGCAAACATAAGACTTGAACTTCTATTCAAGGATATAACCAGGATTTAACATCAAGATGGGCTAGAAAAAATTTTCTTGGGTGAACCTCCACTACAAAAAAAGTGACATATAGAGACAAAAATTATTTGTCACTCCAAGTAAAGAAATCGTCACAATTTCAATATAGTGACAAAAAAAGTGTCACTAACAATTCGTCACTTTTGTCCCCGTCACTAAAAGTATTTGTGACAATTTTTTGGTACTTGTCACGAATCATAACTTTTAGTGATATATTATCACTTGACCTTAATTAGTGACAAAATAAAAATTGTGTCACTAAATTTATATATAGTGACAATTAACTGTTTGAAGATTTTGTCACTATACATCTTCTTAGTGATAATTTATTGTTTTAAAATTATGTCATCATTCACAAACTTAGTGACAATTGATTATTTAAATATTGTATCACTATACATAACCTTATCGATATTTAATTGTGTCACTATATATAACCTTATCAATAATTAATTATTTAAATGTTGTGTCACTATACATAACCTTATCAATATTTAATTGTGGCACTATAGATAACCTTATTGATAATTAATTATTTAAATATTGTGTCACTATACATAACCTTATCAATATTTAATTGTGGCACTATAGATAACCTTATTGATAATTAATTATTTAAATATTGTATCACTATACATAACTTTATCAATATTTAATTGTGTCACTATTTATCAATATTTAATTGTGTCACTATACATAACCTTATCAATAATTAATTATTTAAGTATTGTCACTATACACAAACCTAGTGACAGTTAACCATATGAAAATTATGTTTGTTTTACACAAATTAGTGACAATTAACAAGAAGATAACAAGTTACAAATTCAATCAAAATTAATATAATGGTCCATTCAATTATTATTAACTACAAGTAAACTTAAATACAAAAAGTACAATAAGGAATTGATAATCAGAACACAAGAAAGAAAAGAAAAAGAAAAAAGAAAGTGAAAAAAAATATATATATTACAAAATTGTTAGTGTACATACACCAATTTGCTACAAATTTTGAGATAAATGCATTACATCAATTATATCCGAATAACCATGATGAAGATTCTTTAAGCCTCAATACTAGAACACTTTCGTAAATGAAAAGATAGAAATAAACTTTTCACCTAGATACAAACTACAATAGATGAAAGTATATTATTAACACCGCAATAAGATATAATTTTGTTTTTTCAATGCTGCATCAAACAATTGGTTGTTCCATAAAAATCATTTAATCAAACAGTTAGTATGCACATCAACGGATAAATATCATGTATTGTGGAAATCTAAGAAACAACTATAAATGGGTTCCTGAAAAAAATTAAAAAAAAATTAAAGTTAAGAATCATTCCTAAACACACATATGTAATTATATATATAAGATACCTTGTTAAAAGAAACTTTCAATATATGAAAATCGAATTTGAGATTCTAACCCTAAAAAACAAGTATAAGAAAATAAACCCTAAAAAATTAAATCAAGAGAAGCTTACCTTTTCTATTAAGACAAAATTTTCTCTACAGTCTTGGTGATTTCTAAAGATAAAACACAGTTTCAAACCTAAAAAGTGTTTTTAAGGAAAAGAGAAACTAAAAAAAATAAATAAATTAAAATTAAGAAACATCCCTAAACATATATATATATATATAATTCACATAAAAAAAATATATCTTATTCAAAGAAACTTTTATTATATGAAACTCGAATTTGAAATTCCGACCCTGAAAAACAAATAAAAAATAACAAACCCTAATATATATATATATATAATAAAAAATAAAAAAAACAAATGAAGAGAAGCTTACCATTTTCTATCAAGACAGAATTTTCTCTACAATGCTAATGATTTCTACGGTTGAATTACAGTTTTAAACCTAAAAGTGTGTTTAAGTAAAAGAGAAAATAAAGAGAAAATCTAGATATAGCAGTGACAAAGGGAGAACCAAGAGACATATGAAGATGGAATAAGGAAAAAAAAATAACAACACCACGATTGTGGCTTTTTTGTTTTCTTCCAAATAAAATAAAATTTATTGATTCTGATGCCTTTTAAAGACCTAATTATTTATAAAATAAAATCTTTCCTTTTTTTATAGGGTAATTTGTGACTAATTATATTATTTGTCACAAATTATCAAGTTGTTTTTAACTAATTGTGACAATTATTTTTTAAAAGTCTAAATTGAAACATAATGACAAATGATATAATTTGTCACAAAATAATACCTACTGTGATACATTTGAAATTTGTCACACAAAAATGTGTCACTATATGTCACTTTTTTTGTAGTGCTCAATGATACAAGGAAATTTTATTGATTGGAAAACAAGATACACCTAGTAAGAGGGATATACTATGTAAAATGCATATTCTAAAAATAATACGTACATTGTAATCAATAAAAAATAACATTAAAAAAAATCATAAATAAAAAAATGAAATGCAAATACAATTAAACACTAATTAAGCAGTATCCTATGATTTTCAAAAATATTAAATTTTATCAATTAATTATAATATATGGATGAACAGAATCAACAATTCTTCTTTCAATGTAGATAACCATAGACTTCGTTAGAAATTCATTATTCGTGATGTCTTGATCATTTCATAGTTCAAAAACCTTGTTGTGGAAACATGAAGAGATTCAGTCAAATATGTTAATATAAAATTCATGAACAAAAAATATACTAACTCTAAAATTTCAAAATAAAATAAAATAATTTAACACATGTTATTCCTAAAAACATACCATGTTTAAGGACATAATTTTTAAAAGTTGAGAAAGAGGTTAAATCAAATTTGGAGAACCAGGAGAAGTTGGTATATATAAAAGCCTCTATTAGTTAGTGATTGTGATGAACAAAAATAATAATAACTGAAATTATACGTGATGTTTTGGTAAATTTACATATGGTTTTATTTTTTAAAATATATCTATTTTTTTTTATTTTTTTTTTTAAGGGAGCTCACCCTAGCCCTTGTTATAGTACATCTCTGCATCTATTATAAATACAAAAGGAAGGATACATGATCACTCAACTAAGAGTTAAAATATAAAAAGTCAAAATCCTATATATTAAAAAGTTTAAACAATAAATTTGAGCACTTAAGGTCGCTAATACCTATCATTTCTCTTGAAAATTAACTACCGTAGTTTGTGTTTAGATTGACTTTGTGTTTAGATTGACTTTTCAAATAAAACTTTTAGAGTATATATATAAATTTACCAATAAAGTTTTTATTGACGCTTAAAAGGATAATTAATTAACGATAAACATGAGTTATATATCTTTACAATGTGAACCGTAAGACCAATTGGTAAAATAAAATAGTAATATATGGTTAATTATTGCATTCATATAAATAATAAAACATCAATTATATTCTTTTAAATATGTGATTGGTTGTTAGCAAATATTAGTTAAGAATAACTAAATGACAAGGTTTCAAAAGAAGAAGAAGAAAAAAAAAACTAAATGACAGAAAAAATGCATAACACAAAATAAGACAAAACATGAGAATCAGTTTATTTGATCATGAGTTTCAATTTTCAAAGATTTGATTCCCAGCCAAGCCAGCAGTTTGGTTTTAGATTGGTTAAATCTACATATATTGTCGAGATCAGCTAGTCAGCTGAAACAGTAGAAAGATACCATAATCTTTTGTCATCAAAATAACACAAACACCAAAATCTTCCACTAATGTCCTCTATTGCTAAACAAAATCCTCCACTAGTCAAACGATTTCTATTATCAACTGCAACTTGAGTACTGCTCGTGCTCGATCTCCCAACTGATTAGGAAATTAAATGCCCTTTAATCGCTCCGAAGAACACCCAGTAAACACAAGAATCATCAGATGATCATGAATTATTATATATATATGCTTAAACCCTAGAACATTAAGTTGCTGTCCACAGGTTGGTCAGCAGAATGAACAACCATGCATTTTTACTTTTGCGGCTCCTTAAAACTAAAATATGGATCCTTAATCAATAATCAACCTGTATATGATCTTAATTGATTTTGTAGTTTTTATTTTTATTTTTTATTTTTTTTTTTATAGAGATATTCACCCACCAAATGCAACTATTTCAACAAACCTTTTATTATGTAGGGTAGCTTTTGAAAACCATACCCAGTTCTGCGATTAGATTTTCAATTTTTTTGTTATTATCAACAACTTAACTTTCAAAAAAAAAAAAACTGAGAAGTACAACTAGCAATAATTTATATATATATATATATGTATGTATGTTTGCATTTTGATCTTTTCAAATTGCACCGATATTATGTATATCAATATGATATTATGATCAACATATAATCATTTATTTGGCAAACATTTTACTTAGAATTTAATTTATAAAAACAAGTGGAAGTACAACTAGCAAGTATATATATATATATATATATGTATGTATTTCAATCTTTTCAAATTGCACTGATATTATGTATATGAAAATGATCAACATAATAATTTATTTGTCTGGAAAAAAAAAAAAAAAAAAACAATGTATAAAAGAATTAAGTTTGCTGTACTCTCTGTATAAGGAAAAAAAAAAACAACAAATCTTTAAGATGATTATATAAAGTTATATTCAAGATTACATGTCTTTCATTTTAAACATCAGTATTGGCAATATTCTCAATCTTCGAAAAGACAAAGGTTAGATTTGAATGTAGTGTGACTACCATACATGAAATATATTCAATTTAAATAGTCAAAATTTTCACGAAGAAGATTCTTTGGGGACACAATACATAGTTAGATTGCAATCGAATTAATTTCTCTTCACATAATTGTAGTTTGTAATTATTGATATATATTTTTGAGAATATATACCATGACCGGTCTTCTAAGAATATTCTTAGGTGTCATGGAAAGTAATTATATATAACATCCACATAAATTTCTAAAAATGTTGTTAGAGAGGACCACTAATTAGTGCTTTGGTGTTGGAAGATATAAATATAATTTGGTTTGTTGCGGCAAAACGCATAGATTATTTGGTTTGTCGTGGCATGAAAGATCTTGATTATGTAGCTTAATTGAAGAGATCATACATGTAAATATGTAATGTTGTGCCCCAGATACGTGGGCTATAAATTATTATTTATAAAGTATATATAATAAAGTAATGCATTAATATTATTTTAACCACCGTAATGTCGTTTGCTAACTTGTTTAATGGTAAAGTATGCTAATTCAGACTTAAAATAAAATAAAATAAAATAAAAAGTTAATTCAGTCCGATAATATTTTGGATTCGTATCGTTGTATCAAAGTTGTATTATATATTTAAAAAAAAAATGGTGGCAAGATTATGGATGTCTGATTAATCACGCAATGAGCAAGTAAAGTTGAGGACCCACCGTTTTGAGTTTTAATTAGATTATAAATTAGGGGTCAACGTAGAAGGATCTCAATATATATTGGGTAATCGATCTTGAACTAATTTTGTATTTTTGTGGGTTTGATATGATATATTTATTTGAAAAACTAAAGTAGTCAATGCAACACGGGAAAGGTAAAGGTTAGGAAGATCGAGCTCAATGATGATGGTTTCCCTTCAATAATTTTCTAACTTGTGTAATCATGATTTTATATAATCAAGATTTGACGATAGATCGGAATAGTGTATTGTGATGATCATTATATGTCCGTGTGGACCGTGTCAATTTTGGTAACTTAGGAGATGTTCCAAATTAAATGATTTCTCTCCAATTTTTATTTTTATTTTAAATTTAATTTTAAAAATAAGAGAAGTTACTTATCATATGTATATATGTCGTTAATGAAGCTCATGCAGCGAAAGTACCGTATGGGCTAACTTGAAACGTAATTACGCACCAACAAGCTGCCCGCTGCGAATAAAATGCATGTATAAAAGTCACACAATTGCCATCACAAGAGCAAGAAAAACCCTTGTGATCAATTGTTTATGAGCAAAATTGAGGTTAACAAAGGTGTAGCTTAGCTGTTAGATGAAAGAATTTGGGACTTAGACAAATTATTTTCAGGTTAACGATTCGAATCCTACCAATGATAAAAAGTTTCAAAAAAAATACATGGTCAAAAATTTTGTTTTGCCAACAAGGACGTAGCTGGTAGATAGACGAACGGCTCGAATCCTACCAATGGCAAAGAGCTTCAAAAAAAAAAAATACTTTGATAGGTGGTTATATAGATATTGTCAATGTAACCCACCAAAGTTCTTAATAAAAATATAATATTATGACACATTGGTGCTATTGATCATATTAGTTTAAAATTTATTTCTACACTATGTAATGTTTTATTAACAACAGAAAATCAGAAGGCTTTTTTTTTTTTTTTTTTTTTTCCTTTCAAATAAATAATATTTTTTGGATTAAATTTTTGGATTGAAAAAAAAAAAGGTGTTGGAAAATATTTGATGCAAAAAATCTTACAACCCATGGTTCTTATACATACAACCCATGAAATGTTTAAAATTTATTAAAATGTAGAGCCTATAATTAATTGGTGCCGCCATATTATTACATTGTTAATTGATGGGTATGCCCTCATGAGATGCCTCGCCATAATGAGAGATTAATAAAATATTGACCGTGATAAGTTTGTGTGTGCTTTAATTTAATTATAATAACTAATGTAATGTGTCTACATCAATTTTTATCTCTTTTGGATTCTGCTTCAAATCCTATATGATTTTGGGTTGAATATGTTCTTATCGATCGGTTCCTGTAAATTCCCATGCCCGAAGTCAATTTCTTAGTACTTAATTAATCTGTCAATTTAAATCCCACACCCAAAGTCAATTCCTAAGTTTTATTTAATTTCATACATTGCTCCAGTTGTGAACTTGTGATGGCCATTAAAATTGGGAATTTTATTTTAAGAAAAAATTAAACACTGCAGCAGGATGCACATGCACCTCTCTCCGTGACTTGTCATACGGTAAAATTGGTCATATTCACTGCTACAGAAATGTTATAAGACATCGGTGTTTTACATCGGTTTTTAGGTAACTGTTAAAAAAAAAAAAAAAACTGATATCTTAAATATTACAGTTTGAAAAGACAATGATTTTTAGGAAACCGATATTTAAAAAAAAAGGTTTAAATATCAGTTTATATAAAACTAATATCTTAAATATTGCGGTTTGAAAAGACAACGGTTTTTGGGTAAACCGATATGGATTTATTTTACAATAAGATATCGGTTTTCCTTAAAACTGATGTCTTAAATATTGTGACTTAAAAAGATAATGGTTTTTGGGCAAACCGATATGAATTTATTTTACAATAAGATATCGGTTTCCCTTAAAACTGATCTCTTAAATAAATTAAATTTTTTTTTTTTTTTGGATAAGTAAAATTTTAAATTTAATAAATTTACTTTTAAATCATTTATTTTTTAAAAATTCAAAAAAAAAAAATTAAAATAGAATTTTTTGCACCCTCTTGTTTCATACTAAGACACACGTTAATAATTCAATTACCCATATAAATTAGGAATCCGAGTCTTACATTTGTTCATTAAATTACAAGATTCATGTAGAGAAATATCTACCATGGAGTGAGAGGAGTTGTATTCCTAATCATGTTTATTATAATTAATGTCACTAGTCTCTTATAGAGTATAGAGTATAGACCTATAACTCGACGATATGCGTTTAAAAAAATATAATTTTATTAAATGTTCCAATAAATATTTTTTAATATTTGTCTGTAGTAGAAATTAGAATTTTGATTAGTTGAGTAGATTTAAATTTATCAAACAATTTTTTTTATTATTATTATTATTTCTAACAACTCATATAGGTTATATATAAATATTTTGTAATTGTTAACAAATCAAATCTTGTAGTTAAGCGGTAAAGACTTACCACTTTAACTTGAGGTTTCAAGTTCAATTTAGAGATGGCAATGGGGCGGGGTGGCCCTCCCCGCACCCCGCCCCATTTATTTTTTAAAAACTAATACCGTCATAAAACCTCTCAATAGATATAGCGGGGTAGGAAGGGGTGGGGTATGCTTTCCCTATCCCCACCCAATTTACCCTATTTATCTAAAATATTTATTAAAATCTTGTCAGAAAAAATATATTTATTAAAATAATAAATATATATCCCATTGAATATGAAATAATATATAAATTAATTCCAAAAAATTATTGAAAATCATCTCATAAAAATAAATCTTAAAACTAAACAAATAAATTCAATCATTTTAAAATATAAACATTGAACTAAATAATAAAATAAAATAAATAAATATTATATTTTAAGAGGGGCGGGGATTATAAAACTCATCTCTGCCTCATACCCATTGCGGGTTTTATTATCTATCATTATTTCTACCCCATTCCCACACCATAAGTGCGGGTCCCCGCGGGGCCCCATCCCCGTAGGTTATTTTATCATCCCTAGTTCAATTCCTCATGTTATTAATTGTTATTATTATCAGAGGTGGGGTGGTTGGATGGCGGTCGAATGATAGGATTAATTTTCATAATACATCGATTTTATATATAACCGATGTGTTTTAAAATCATTTACATCGGTTAAAAACCGATGTCGTTCATGCATTTTTTTCCACATCACTCAAATCTACATCGGTTACAAAATTTTGAAAACCGATGTCTTCCATGTAAAATAACTGATGTCTTTGAACTTTTTTATAGTAGTGATTACAGTATCACCGCGATGAAAATCTCTAGTGCATGCGCCAGTTGAATGATGCATCCGATCACTGAAATATTGACACATCAAAGATGTCAGTTTTACACCGTGGAATGAATGAGAAAAAGAGAAAACATAGAAAGAAATGTGTAAAAATCAAGACAAAAAACTGATATTCGTTGATGTGTCAACTATTCAGTGGTTGAATACATGAACAAATTCCTAGATCGCAACGGGAAATGGATGTGCATCTAGGTGCACCCAAGTTCTTTTATTTACATAGATCTCATTTCCCTTAATGTAACATAAATGTTATTGGAACTTGCATATGTATTCCCTGTATGCTTCACTCTCCATGAGGTATATTTTTGATATCATAGCAGTTATATTACATTGATTACATAACTACCCTATTTCAACTCAACTATAGTATATAATATAAAACAAAACAAAAAATAAAAATCTGTCGTACAAAATCGAGCTTGCCATTATATTGCATCTTTCTGCATTGGTCAGCCGACTCTGCCCCCACAAAAATTGAGATGTTTAAGCAAAATTCAGAACATCAAGAGTGCCCTACAGGACAAGGAAGTGGACAGGACACACATTTTGTTTGAAAAGACTCATAACCAGAGAACTCCCCCACCCATACACATTTTGTCATGGATCAATATGACAAACTGGGAATTAATTAAAATAACATTTTATTTTTTTTTTAAAAAAACCCAGTTAATATGTCTTGTTAGAAAAACAAAGACAAAATTCACCATACATACAACAACATGACGAGTTATTCAACCCCAATAACTTTGACTAATTTGTATTTCTTGCATGCAATCCAATATATAGCAACTTGTCTGTATATTCAATGATCCATATAATGTCAGGCCGGACTCTACTGGTGCAACAGTTACAATTGTTACTTTTTTTTTTTTTTCTTTTTTTTCTTTTTTTGCTGCAGACACACACAACCAAAATGGATCTGATTAACACATCTTTTGATATATGATTGTGTTTTGTGTGTTGTGATTTGTGGGGTTTGATTTTGGCCTCGTTTTCCTGCGAAGAAAAGACTCGTGAGGGACATCTCTTTACATATATATTGTTTAATTTTGAAGAAGCCCCTGATAATTAATATACACACATATGGTTGCCTTTTTCTTGCAGCTAAAGACGTTTAGAAAATGCCAATTATACAATTCACAAAGATTTCATGAGAACTGTAGAAGTACGTAGAAGAAAGTAGGTTTACTTTCTTTTGTTACAGATTCAATTCACCAAATAAACAAAAAAATAAAAAATAAAAAAAAATCATCCAGTACGGTACAGGGACATGCAAGTGATGAGGAAATCATCTCTTAATGAGGCAAAATAAGCTATCCATCTACTCTTCAAGACTTCAACAAAAAAGTCTGTTTTCGACACTGTACATTGGACCCCCACTACTACCTCCCTTTGATGTCACTAACAAACAAGACATTACAAGACAAAACTAGCTAGATAGATAGATATATAGATAGATATAGATAGATAGAGATCAAACGACACTCAAAGAGTGGTTTTGAGGTGGAAGACCGAAAACCCTAATAAAGATATTGTGGGCTGTCAAGTTGTATTTTGTGTGTATGTGTGAGAGAGAGAAAATATAGGGTTTTATTTGCAAAACCGCTCTGTGTCGGGGTGGTGGGGAGAAACAGCCCGTGGTTTTCTCACACCACCATTTGCACTACTGTGCCTGTGGTTCTCGTGGTGGTTGTGTCAATGTCATAAAAATATATGTATTTTCTCAATTAATTGTCTTTTAATAACCCTCTACTAGCAGCTAGCTAATCTCTTCTTTTGATATGACAAAAATATATCATTTCTTCTTGTTAATTTTGATTTTCTGTCCGTTTCTTGGTACAAAATTGTGTATCTGTTAAACATTTATGTTCGTTTCTGTATACAAGTTGCGTAGTGATTAATTATTAATAATGTAAATATATATATCTGTTTCTGTATACAAGTTGTATAGTGATTAAATATTAATAATATAGATTGAGATGATCGATACGTAATACGACAGTAAATTATAAAAAAAATAAAAAAATGACAATAAATAAGTTATCAATTAATTTGAACTTATGATTGCCGTAGTATTAACTGGATTGGTATACAAGTTGCATAGTGATTAAAAATTAATAATGTAGGTTGAGATCGATGATCGATACGTAATATGACAGTAAGTTATCTTTTTTTTTTTCTTTTTTTTTTTTGACAATAAGTAAGTTATCAGTTAATCTGAACTTATGATTGTCGTAGTATTAGCTGGATTGGTATACTTGTATAGTGATTAAATATTAATAATTTAGGTTGAGATGATTGATACGTAATATGACAGTAAGTTATCAGTTAATCTGAACTTATGATTGTTGTAGTATTAGCTGGATTGGTATATGATCATTATAATCGTGATTATAATATTCGAAATTTAAGATTAATATATTATTATGACAATTGAGATTATACGTAATAGAACAGTAAATTATTGATAAATTCAACTTAAAGATATTTGATGATATATATATAGAGAGAGGGGTTGAATGATACAAGATTCAACATAGGTGATTATTATATTTGAAATTTAAATTGCTTGAGATGTTATACATGAACTAATCAACATAGCAAGATGTCAATGAATTGAAATCTAAAACTTTTGTATTGTTGGTTTAAAATGGATATATTTGAATTACATGAATTGAGATGATAAAAAATAAAATTCAAAAGTTTACAAAGATTAAAATCGGCTAAGATCACATGAAATTTATGATGTGTCAATAAATTAAGCATCGGAAAACGGTGGAAAATTCTCTGTAGATCAGTAACATGAAGAGATGAAGAAAGCATAATTAATGCAGGCAAAGAAATTAATTAAAATAGTAATTAATTGCCTTGATTGGTTGGTGGCTAATGCTAATGGCTTGTGTGATTGCCGTGTAACACTAATTTGGGTAAGTTCCATCTAAAAAGAAATCTGTGTACATGAGTAGGGACTAGGGACTGCTGAGGTGGCAACTTCTAAATAGATTCGGTTCAGTTGACACGTGTACTGATGAAGAAATTCACATGTCCAAATTGAAGAAAATGTCGCTTTGCATTGAACTTTATATATTCTCCTCGAAATTCGTAATTAATCTCCACCAATTAATTAATTAGTAATCTATTAATCTTCTCATTTGAATCATTTCCCTGTCTTATTTTCTTCTCTTTTGGGCCTTTTGTTTCTTCTTCGAGGGAACAACCTTGCCAATCAAAACACACTGTGTCATCACGTCATTGCCTTTCAAGTTTAAATTATATTATATTACAGACAAAGTAATAGGCCTATCATTTGTTCACAAAATCAAAATTAAAATTAAAATCAAAATTAAAAAAATAGGCCTATCCTTATCATTTATATATTATTTTATCTATCTTTTATAATCTCTCTATAGTTAAAAACAAATAAATAAGTATTTATTTGGCATGATTTTTAATCTTGGCTATTGGGAGCAGATGTGAAGTCCAATTTTGAGCTTTTTTATAAATTGGGATAATATATTTTAGAAGTACTTTTATTTGGAAGAGCTTTTTATCATAAAGAATTTTTAAGACCATTTGGTTTCAATACTTTAAAATATTTTTCTAATTATAATATGAAAATTATGCATATTGAGAATAAATTATAAAGGTATATATATATTTTTATATGTTAATGATGTTTAATTAAATAAAATAATAATAATATTTTAATAAAAATAAATGTAAGGCTTAAAAAAAAAGAAAAGAAAAAAAAAAAAAAAAAAAAAAAGATAAATTCAACAAATGAAAGTCTAATAATAGTAAAGTGAAATACTGAAAATGTTGACAAAAAAAAAAAAAGGTAAAATAAGATACCTTAAAATACTTTTTACTAACCATCCAGCCGCCCTACCCTACCAATAACACACAATCGTCATATAACAAAAGACCTACCCGTTTTTTCTTCTCTTAATTATATTTGCTCTCGGTTGTTCCCCATTATTATACATATGGTCTCCTCCTTTTTCCATTTATTGGGAAAGTTCGATCTCTTTAACCTTTTAGCGTGATCTCTCTATTTCGGATCTCTGTGAAGTGTGAAGTGTGAAGTGTGAAGTGTGAAGTGTGAATTCTCTCTTCTACAATTTCGTGATCTCTCTAAATGTTTCATTAAATTAAAGGGGAAATGTGCTTGCTGTGTTTTGTTTGAAAACTCTTTTGAGATGTTTGAAAGAGTTTTCGAGAGAAAGCTAGATGGGTTTGCTTCTCTTGAAGGAACTTTCAAGAATTTAAAGATCTTTTAGCAATTAATGCAACTGCTTCCAAGTCTCAAAAGTCAATAATTGGCTTCTAAAATCCATGCCAAGCTAGTATGAATGTTATTTTGGTGCTATAAGCCCTTTATCCACATATAAATAAAAATTATTGGTTTAAGTTATATCCCTTTCCATTAAATACTAAATTTATAATATTTAAAATAAAAAATAAAATAAAATAAAAAGATAAGAACTTTTTTCAGAAAACAAACTTTTGATAAATTCTATAAAGTGTAATAAAGTTTTTTTTTTTGACCTTTTTTATGAATAAGTTTATACTTATTAAAAATTTAAAAGAGATTTTGTTGAATTTTAAAATCAATAAAGTGTAGGAAGATCACTCACGTTTAATAGTTTTGTTGATCTTTATCAGGTTCGATAGAATATCAACTTAATTGATGTCGGATTTCAATAAAATAAAAAAATAAAAATCAATAATGTATTGTGTCCTTTATTTTGACCAAGTTTCAAAGGAGATTGATGTAATTTTCCTTCTGTTCAAAAGGATTCCGATTTATAATAATAATGTTTTTAGGTAATTAGACATAAGAAGTTTTAAATAATTAGAGAAGCTTAAAAAACAATTTCACATCATTGATTTTCTTAATTATAATTATTCCATTGTTTTCTGTTTGATATTTTAAACATAAATGTTAATCATTAATGTTCTTGTTTAATCATTTGGTAAAAGAAAAAGGAGCCACCAGCTGCGACGAAACGATGGCAATCAAATACCAAGAATAAGATTTGCAGAATTTCCAAAACACTTTTTTTCACCTTTGAAGTTTGCACCAAATCATTTCCTCTTTAGAAAAATCTGAACTTTTTGTTTGAAAATTACACCAAATCATTACCTTTTCAAGTTTTTCCAAATGATCAAGCCCTTTCTTCTTTCTTTCTTTAAATCCGACATTAAATTCAAATTACATCCGTTAAAACTTATCAAGATTAAGCACGTCTATTCCTATAACTGAAAAATATTTCAAAATAATCTTTACATATATTTATAAAATATCTATGATGAAATTTAAGATTCCTACCACTAACGTGAAAGGGAGGTATACACTAGCCGAGTAAAAGGGGTTATGCATACATTCCTTTCTTTCTTTGTTTGATTTTTAATATCAAACGGTAATTTTAAATTATAATATTTTCGGGTCTAGATTCATATAACTAGATTAAATTGAGTAGAGTGAACCCATGTATCTAGAAATTTTCCATATTTTTTCTTGAGGTTAATCATTTTGTAAAATCGTAGCTAACATGTGACTCAGGTTCTTATTAGGTTTGAATTCTTATCAAATGATCACGGTGCATGTCGTACCCTAATAATTTACCACTTTATGAATTCGCACTTTATTGTATTAATTTTCAAGAGATACTTAGATTCAATAATTATAAGTTGAATTATTAAATATATAAATGTTTGATCGATATATGTATCATGTATGATTTATAGGTAGTTATTCATGTTAAAAATGTCTTTTTCCATCAAGAATATTCTTTGTTATTGGATAATATTAGCAGTGTATATACTATATAGCCAATCATATCATTATTAATTAATTTCCTATCATATATAATACATCTAGAAATCATGATTTTAGTTGGAAATGACTCACATTCGAAATTTACATATTATCCGATGCACTTTCCTTTTTTTTTTTCTTCTGCAGACAAGACATTACTTTTACATGAACTGAAACAATTATTTGACGTGTAAAGTCTTTGTGTCATGTCCATTAATATATAATTATATAATATGATACCCATATTAATCATGAAACGTGAGTAGTCAAAGCTATGCAAACTCGAATCCATGGTTTTTTCCACTTTAATTCCTAGAATACCCACCAGCCAAAATGAAAAAATCGATAAAACAAAACTTTTGTTGTTTTGGTAAATCATGGAAGTCGATCCACCACAATCGGCAATATATAAATGCTTATAGATCACATAAACCTAATTAATATCACTATATATAATGCATAGATTTTCATGTATTGGGTTCCTAAAAAAAGAGTATATTAAGGTATTTCATGTCCCCTATAACTCTGCCTATATATTTTCAGCTCTTTGTTAATTAAGCCCAGGTGAGGTGATACTGTGATAGATTCTTTCTGGTTTTAATTCTAAAATGCAAAATTAATAATTAGACAGAAAATTCCAAGTTCAGTATAAATAAGGAAAAAAAGAGGCCCACCAGCTGATTTGAAATCTGTGAGCTAATTAAAAGCTACAGAAACCAAAATTCTAGAGAGAGCGAGAGGATGGGACCAAACTATGCATGACATGAGCAATTTTTTCAGTGAGAGAGAAAAAAACAACGACAGCTACAACAGCAAGTCAGCAACAGCAGCAGAGCTGGGGCTCGCTAGCTTGTGTTTCTGTTGTATTTGTTGATGATCACCAAATAATATTTACAACCAGTATGTATCTCTATGTACAAAGAACCTGACAGGGTCTATGATGCTACCACCCCCTTTTTTTTTTTTTCCATTTCAGAGACCAGAGCTGTGGGTCAAATTTTTCCAGAGTGAATGACAATATAATAATAATTTTGTTTGATTGCTGAGATTTCGGTGAAAAAGACACGAAATCTCCCTCCCAAAATTAAAGAGTAAAGAAAAAAAAAATTAAGCAGAATTCATTTTGATCTTGATTAGGCTCTAAATGTTAATACATACGACATTAATAATTTTCTGGTTAAGTCGGTCTTAAATTTCAATATAAAGTTGACTTTATAACATTATCAAAAAAGTTACCATCCTGATCAGAAAAGCAATATATATTATTTTAAACTACTACAATATTTCGAAATTGATTAGGAAGAGATATAACTCGAACCTACAACCTCGTTAATGTAAGTGTGAGGGGCTTATAATTAAACCAACCTCATTTTAGCAATCTGTACAGCACAATATATTCTATAATCCAAATTATTATTATTATTATTATTTAAGTATATATGCACCTGGGGCTTTCATTTCTGTACCTATATATTCTTCAACTTGCTCCAACTTCTTCTTCTCAACGCATTGCCTAGAATTAGCCAAAGCGAGAAAAAGAGAGAGAGAGAGAGAGAGAGAGAGAGAGAGAGAGAGAAATATGGAGTATAGTAGTGAACAAGGTTTCTTAGAGGAGTTATTAGCTCTGAGAAGGGAAACTTGGGACACAAATGTTCCAACAGAAATGACTCAAATGAGTGAGCTTTTCTCTGGTGGTAATTGGAGCTATGACTGCTTTGGTGAGAACCCAGAAACCTTTTTTCCAAATTCTTTGTATGAAGGTTTCTCTGCACCTCTTGAACAACATGACTTCAACAGCTACAACAACAACTTCAATGAAGTCTACTGTCCTTTCGGTGAAGAATTCTCATCAGCAGCTCCACAGCTTACAGATTCATCGATGAATACACTAATTGACACACCCCCATTTCAAATTCAAGAAGAATTTCCATTGTATATGATGGAGGATGATCAAGAGCCTACTAATCTACTAGCAGATGATTTTCAGAATTTGGAGATGCAAAATGCTTGTAAATTGGAGCTGATTCAGGATTCTCCTGAAGTAGTCCCGGTTTTCAATATTGGGAGTACTTGTCTTGAAAGAAAAAATAGAAGCAAGAAATTGGAGGGTCAGCCATCTAAAAATCTAATGGCTGAGAGAAGGAGAAGGAAGCGACTGAATGACCGCCTTTCGATGTTAAGATCAATAGTTCCCAAGATAAGCAAGGTAAGTACTGTGAATTTTCATTTTCTCAATTGAAATTTACAATTTTTTGAGCTAATTTGGTTTTGATTGACTTGTCTTTTTTTTGATAGATGGACAGAACATCAATACTTGGAGATACTATAGACTACATGAAAGAGCTCTTAGACAAAATCAATAGCTTGCAACAAGAAATTGAAGAAGATTCAAATCATTTGGACACTGTTAGCATTTTTAAAGAAGTAAAGCCAAATGAAAATTTAGTCAGAAATACACCAAAGGTATGATGGGGTCTTAAGTCTTTAACAACATCATTTAGAATTCTGAGTTGGATTTGGATACTCATAAAATGTTGTGGTGTTGTGTTTTTTTTGCAGTTTGATGTGGAAAGAAGAGATAAAGATACCAGGATTGAGATTTGCTGTGCTGGGAAACCAGGATTGTTGCTTTCAACAGTAACAACACTGGAAGCACTAGGCCTTGAAATTCAACAATGTGTTTTTAGCTGTTTCAATGACTTTTCAGTCCAAGCTTCTTGCTCAGAGGTACAATTTTTTCAATATCTTTTTTTTTTTACAGTTTTTTTTTTTTCTTTTCCTTTGTTTGTCAACTCTCTCTCTTTTTCTTTTTTCTTTTTAATCCAAATTGAAGCAATGTTTGATTTGTATCCACTATTGTTCATGTATGTTTGCAGGAAACTGAACAGAGAGCTCTAATAAGTCCTGAAGACATAAAGCAGGCATTGTTTAGAAATGCAGGTTATGGAGGAAGATGTTTATAAGAATAAAATTTATTATTAGAGAAAAAAAAAAAAAAAAAAAAGAGGAGCAGCTGCAACACATATATGTGGTCAAGTTTTCAGAGAGAGATTTTCCTTATCTTGTAATTTCATTGAAATTTTATAGGAGAGCTTGTATTGATTTTTTCTTTCTTTCTTTTTCTTCCTAAATTTTACTCCAAAATAATGTGACTGCCACTCATCAGAGCAGAGTATCTCTGTTTTAACTAGAGATGTTCATGAATGCTAAAAGGCTTTGTTTTTTCACTAGCTACAGAGATTACAGTAGAATAGTGAAATAGAAAGTTGCAGCTCCTGAATCTTTTAAGAAAGTTGTAGGATTCCAATAGATATCGATGTTAATTGAAACTCTTTCTTTTCAATTATTACCGTTGTGTATCTAGAATCCAGCACGAAAAAAAATGTGGAATCCGGTATTTGATAAGTGATTTTATATATAAAAAAAAAATAATAATAATAAAAAATAAAAAAAAATAAAAATAGAAAGAGAAAAATGTCACACCAAGGTTAAAAGATAATCATTTTACTTTCCATCAACTTTTTTTCTTCTGTTTATTCACGTTTTTACTATTTGCAGTAAAGTTATCATTATATACAGTAAACAACAAATTAAATTTCATAATTATATATTGAGAACTCATCAACATCAACATGCACAAAACAGTGTTCACACAGGACAGAACAGCACCGAGTATGATTTTTGTAACTTACTAAAACTACAAATTATTCATGGATTGGACAGATGTAACAACAACAAAAAATCAAAAATTAAGTTTTCATATTTTTATTTATTTATAGTCAATTTTTTCATTCTCATCCTTAGAGTTGGATAAAAAAAATTCACAACCATGTGCAAGATAGAGGAGATGATCACATTCTTATCCAAAAAAAGGCACTACTGGTCACAAATATCTCACTGAATTTCATATATCAACAGGGCCTGGCATTGGCAAGGCCAATAGTCACCATCATATAACTGATCAAATTGTTGCTGTGTTTCTGATAAATTTTGACTTGTAAGTAAGGTTCATACCAGATACAGAGTACACAACACATTTGTCCCCTGAAATCCACTAATTTGGCACCCAGCTATAATTAGCAGACACAAGTTGCTGAAAGTCAAGAAGAGTAACCTTTAACGCGCCTCTCATTATTTTAACTAGGTTTTGTTGTAGAAAATTTGTAATCCACGGCCACACAAATCACAATCACATACGTAAATAATATGAAAGCAATAAGAAAAGAAGATATAAAAGGTTTTTACATGGATCAACAATTTACCTACGTCTACATTGCGCACCTATACTCAATCCACTATTATAGTTGATTACAATTTACAATCTCCTTGCCTCTCTCTTTCAGTCTCTTTACAAGTTGCTCTCAGCCTCATTTGCTATTTTCTACACACCCCTAAGTATAGGGAAATAATAGTATTTATATGGGAGCACTAGGGTAAGCCAAAACCCTAAAGGAGTCATTTTCTTTCCACACAAGATTTCTTGTTTTGCACAATTTTTGTCGTCACCTCGATTTGGCAGCGGTATGTATCATGCGCCCAAACCGCGGTCTTCTTCTGTTTTCCACCACTTAGAAAACCGCGGTGTGTATGTGTGTTGCGCTCACACTACAGTACAACCTCTAGAATCCATCGCGGTATGTACCGCACTTCAACAATAGTAACACCTTTGGAATTGACTGCGGTCTGCACCGCTGTTGGTGCCCTGCGATCAATGCTGCGGTATCCTACAGACTTGCACTTCTTTGGCTATTTCTAGCTTCACATATGACATATCCTAACAATCTCTCATTTGAAGATTGAAACTCGAATATGCATTCTTCCTTCTTCCTTAAGGATTAGTGGATAGTTAAGATGGGCTTATCCCTTCTGTCTTCATCCTTAAAGACCCATTGAAGCTGCGCACAACTCTAGTTTCTCCGTTGTGACTGACTTAGTTAACATGTCAGCTAGATTCTTACTCCATGTTATATTTACAAGCTTCAACACCTGATCCTCGATTAACGACCAAATTAAGTAGTAACGTGGATCTATATGCTTGGTCCAAGAATGGAACACCGAATTCTTGGCCTAGTGTATCACACTCTAACTATCACTATGCAACACATTCATCACTTGCTCGAATCCCAACTCTACCAACAAAACTTGTAACCATATCAGCTCATTGCTAGCTTCCATTGCAGCCACATACTCTGCTTCAGTTGTAGATATTGTCACTATTGTATGTAATTGAGAAACCCAACTAATAGCAGTATTGCCTATCGTGAACACATCTGGTGATGCTCCTCATGTGATCCACCTTCAGGGTAAAATCGGAATCCACATAACCTTCCAGCTTGAGCTCTTCTCTTTTGAAAGTCAAACATTTCTCTGTTGTACCTCGCAAGTACTTTAGGATCCATTTCACTATTTCCCAGTGTTGCTTGCATGGATTAGACATGTATATGTTCACAACTTCCGCTGCATGGGCAATATCTAGTCTCGTGCAAATCATAGCGTACATTAGGCTTCCAATTGTTGAGGTATACAGTACCTTTGCCATGACGTCATTCTCCTCGTCCATCTCTGGACTCTACTCCTTGGACAACTTGAAGTGGCTAGCCAACAGTGTTTTGACTGGCTTTGCATCGCCCACATTGAACCTTTGTAACACCTTGTGAACGTACTCTGTATGAGATAACTACAAAGTACCCATCTGTTCGTCTCTGCCAATCCTCATGCTTTGCTACACCTAAGTCCTTCATTTCAAACTCACTAGAGAGTTGTTTCTTCAAGTTGTTAATATCTTCCAAATCTACACCGACTACTAACATGTCATCAACATAAAAGCAGCAATATAATGAAACTCGACTTAACCTTCTTGAAGTAACAACAGTGGACAGTATTACATCTGAAGTACCCATTATATTACATAAACTCATCGAGCTTCTTGTTTCACTGCTGGAGAGCTTGTTTTAAACCTTACAAGCTTTTCGTCAACCTGTAAACCAACTCCTCATCACTATGTTCCGTAAACCCCTCTAGTTGCTGCATGTATATATATCTTCCTCCAAATCAACATGAAGAAAGACACTACTCAAGATCTAACCTATTTGCTGCGACAATACTTAACACTAACCGGATCATAATTAGTTTAACAACATGAGAAAATATGTCAGTGTAGTCAATACCTTCCTTCAATTAAAAGTCTTTGACCACCAGTCTCGCCTTGTATCTCTTGGAATCAGCATACTCTTTTATTCGAAACACCAATTTATTTTGTAGGGTCATCTTTCCTTTAGAAAATGCGGCTAACT
This sequence comes from Acer campestre, assembly GCA_954870605.1. Classification (NCBI taxonomy): domain Eukaryota; kingdom Viridiplantae; phylum Streptophyta; class Magnoliopsida; order Sapindales; family Sapindaceae; genus Acer; species Acer campestre. The sequence continues at coordinate 25,714,721 of OX940810.1, forward strand.
CCCAAGTCTGATTGGATATAAGTGGCTTCATCTCAACATTCATAGAAAGCTCCCACCTTTTCACATCTTCACCTTGACATGCCTCATCATAACATTCAGGTTCTCTCGCATCTGTTAACAATAGGTATTGCAAGTACCTTATATTTGATACATGTGGGCGAGTGGATCTTTGCAGTGTACTCCGAGCCTATAGGGATCTTCTCAAAGCATTCCCAACCTACGGAATCAATACTCTGTGACCGATCGAACTCTGTGGTACTCAAAACTCATTATGTGGTACAAGTTCTTCAACCTAGAGCTGTATTCCTTGCTCTTTATCTTTCTAACTACCCCATTCCACAATCTTACCACCTAATACATCCTCTAACCCAAATTAGTCTAGCTCTCCCTACTTAGACATTTGTGTGTTCCTTTCCTTGTACATGATCCTCTCGCTGAAGACAACATCTCTGCACTTAATCATCTTCCGGTTTTGGTCGTCCCAAAGGTTATATCCAAACTCTTCTTCACTATAACCCACCAAGGTGCACTTCACTGATTTTTTAGCATCCAACTTGCTACTTGCATGATCACTTACATGTAGAGGTGTCAATCATATCAAATTCGATTTTTTTTGAACTTTTCAGATTTTCATATTCTAATCGGTTTTGGTTCAAAAAATTTCAGATTTGATTGGTGTTATAAACTCGTATCCCCGCCCAAACCGCAGTTTTCTTCTGTTTTCCACTGCTTAGAAAACCATGGTATGTGTTCGTCACGCTCAAGCCGTGGTACAACCTCTAGAATCCATTGGGTATGTACTGTGGTTTGTGTACCATGCTTTAGCAGTGGTAACACCTCTAGAATTGACCGCGGTCTGCAATGCGGTTGGTGTCCCACGATATCATGTGAACTTGCACTTCTTTGACTGTTTCTGGCTTCACATATCCCAATAGGTTTCGGTTCGAATAATACAAGACTAAAATCTTAATGCTCTCATCTATTCATATAATGTCATGTGGTATGAGCTTGATTTGTATGTCTTTACTAGGTAAAAGATAACAAGAGCGCATGCTAATGCTCCTAATAACAGGTAGAATCTGTCCATAAAGGTTAGTCCATGTCTTGTGTGATTTGCTAAGCATCCATAGTTGCTCTTACTTCATAGCATCCCATATCGCATGTTACCTTAGGTTACAAGAGCATATAAGACTCTTGCCCCCCTCAAAGGTTAGCGCCTTTTGAGTTTGGGTAGTCTTGTCCTTGCTCTTCTTTCCTAGTCATGGATGATGTGGTTCTTGCTATGTTGAATGTGTGTGTGTGTGTGTGTGTGTGTATCCCATCAAAAAAAACACTGACTTAATCCATGTCTTGTGTGATTGGCTGAGCATCCATAGATGCTCTTAATTCACAGCATCCCATATCATTTGTTATCCTGGGTTACAAGAGTATATAAGACATTTGTCCTCCTCAAAGGTTAACGCCTTTTGAGTTTGGGTAGTCTTGTCCCGGCTCTTCTTTCCTTGTTATGGCTGATGTGGTTCTTGCTGTGTTGAATGTGTGTGTGTGTGTGTGTGTGTGTGTGTGTTTTGTCTATCTATCCCATCAAAAAAAGCATTGACTTAGTCCATGTCTTGTGTTATTAACTGAGCATCCATAACTGCTCTTACTTCACAGCATCCCACATCGCCTATTACCCTAGGTTACAAAGGTATATAAAACCTTTGCCCTCCTCAAAGGTTAGTGCCTTTTGAGTTTGGGTAGTCTTGTCCCTACTCTTCCTTCCCAGAATCCCAGTCATGGCTGATGTGTTTCTTGATTTGGTTCTTGATGTGTTGTGTGTGTGTGTGTGTGTGTGTGTGTGTTTGTCTGCTATCCAATCAAAAAAAAAAAAAAAAAAAAAAACTTGTTTAGTCCATGTCTTGTTTGATTGGCTGAGCATCCATAGCTGCTCTTATTTCACAGCATCCCACATCGCCTATTACCTTAGGTTACAAAAGTATATGAAACCTTTGCCCTCCTCAAAGGTTAGTGTCTTTTGAGTTTGGGTAGTTTTGTCCCTACTCTTCCTTCCCAGTCATGGCTGATGTGGTTCTTGCCATGTTGAATGAGTGTGTGTTTGTTTGTCTATTCCAATAATAATAATAATAATAATAATAATAATAATAATAAAACCCTGTCCATAAAGACAAATTGGTTCATTTTGTTGTGTTGAGGAATAAAAATCTTTACATACATATACTAGGCCAACCCAAAATTTCTATATAAAAAATTGATGTAATATTATGAGCAATCACAAAAAGAAACAAAAGCAATCTATATAAAAACTATAGCAGTGACTTTTTTGCACTAGTTGTTAAATCAGTGTCTTATCTTGCAATGCTTTAGGGTTGTGTATTCATGTTGTTATTGTGAAGTTTGATTGGCATTGACATGATCCTGAACTCACTTTGTAAATTCTTTTAATTCACTACTGAGAATCTTTTGATATGACGCCAACATGCTAGGGACCTAACTCATTTTTCTTTTTCTTTTTCCCTTTTTCAATAGCAGGAAGAAGCTGAGACATTTCCACACAGTTCTTCTAGGAAGATGCTTGGATCTTTCCCCCCCGTAAAATTTACTTGACCATCATTTCATGCAGACATGTCTTTGCTTGCAAGCACTGTGTTTGCTGTTTTACAAGTCTGTAAAAGACCAGCAGATCAGGTCTCCCCTTAATATACATATATATTGAAATTTTACATAAATTTTGGGTTTTTTTTTAAGGAGGGGGAGGACTCGAACCTACAACCTCATAGCATAGGTTTGAGGGGTTTACTATCAAACCAACCTCATCTTGTCGTCCTCCCCTTAAATTGATATTCAAATTTGATACATAAACCCAGAGATACTATATTTGTAACTTGTAAGTATATATATTTCACATTTGGTATCAGACATAGATGCACTTTTTATTTGATTTACCCTAAATTAATTTTATTTGTAATTATATATCTTTAGACTAAAAAAAATCCGTACCATATATTGTAGATTTGTGGATAGAAATTCGTAACCACTTCAAAGGATGTTTTGAAGGTCGAATATATAATATAAGAATAAGATGAAGAAATGATTGGATGTAAAGTCCAATAATGGTAAGAGCAAGCAAGTAGGTGGCTGTGAATATTGGCCCAATGGACCCAAAAAATATAAGAGTTGCTCAGACCTAAGTTGGACTTCGCTCTCTCAAAACATTCAAAAAAAAACAAAAAAACAAATTTCCTTCGATGAGCCGTAACCCCAGAACCATAATATTTTTAAATAATTCTAGTTTAATTTCGCAAAAGTTCCCGGTAAGAGTGCTCATTTAGGTATATGCTCATTACATCTACACTATAAGTTTATAGGTTGGACTTTTTCTCCTTCTTTAAATTTCAAATTATTATTATTATTATTATTTTTAAATTACTCATACAATATGACAGATTATGAACAACAATCCATGTGTCATGCATGTGTGCTAATTTATCCTTTCCTTAAAATGAAAATGACAACTTTGGCTTTTTGAAACAATTATTCCAGAAAGGAAATTAAATATGGATATTTCAAAAGGAATTTCATATTTCACAAGAAATCAACTTTCTTCGTATCTAGATAACTAGATAAGTTAGCATTACGGGAAGAAGATAACTCCACTACTATTGGCCACACCACTGGTAGGTACTAAATTAATCATAGTGTTGGCCACTTTTTTTAGAATGTGGAATCGGATCAAGCAGGCTGCTAGCTATGACTATGAGTCTTGAACTGACAGAGTGACCGACTAATTTGATATTTGAAATGACCACCACCTAATATACACTCGGAATCAACTCTCCACTTAATTATAATGGAAACGCTAATGTTAAATCACAATGATGGAATATATATGTTCAAGTTATGCAATCTTTATCGGTACGTTGGATGTGAACCATTAGATTTAAATATTTTAATTTAAAATGTAAATACTTGTTAAAACTTCTTTATAATCAATGGTCCACATATATTGGTATTAATGTAGTTACATCAATACGCACTGAAGTGAATGTGACCATATATATAAAGCTTAAGTTGTATTTGACTAATTAATAATCATATATGCTTTGAATAGAATATTAAGAATTTAAAATTCAATAAATTTAACAAAAGATATGGTTTCAAAAGAAAACAATTATATGGTCCACATCCAACGCACTGATGAAGTTATATCAATGGGCACTGACTTGAACATTTATGTATATATATATATATATATAATTTGCTCAAATGACCCGAAATTCAAAACCTTCTTCGAGGATCAGACATTTGATTTTTGTACATGTTATGAAATATACAAATTCAAAATCAGTCAAACAATAACACTATCGAAGGTAACAACAACAATAAAGGGATACATGATTTTTATGTGATTCGCAGTTTCGCACAAACATTTAACCTAGACTTTCAAATCAGCATTTACAATTGTGAAACACACACACTCTCCGTCTCTCTCTCTCTCAATCCGGCTCTTTCTTTTTCTCTTTCACATTCTAAAACCCTATATATAATTATCAGAGTATAAATAATAAAAACCTTAAGTTTAAAACTGTCACTCCAAAATAAAAGAAAAAACCACCCTGAATAAGACTGAAAACTGAACTTTTACTTAGGGGCAACTCAACCACTTATGCATCAGAGTAAAACAACAGTACTGATCATTTAGGCTTCACAACTCAACAGTACATTTACCGAATCATGAACAAAGAATAATTAAGGTCTATATTAAAATTTGAAATTAATTAACAAGCTAACCAAAATTTGATTCTTGTATCATGCGTTGATAATTAATATATACATAAAAATTAATTTTGTAGTCAATATATACTTGGAAAAAATAAATTAGGGCATTTGTTTTTCTAACATTATAGAATCAGTCTATGCAATGTATCATAAGATAAAATTCCGTGCGGGGTTTGATAATAATTAATGAGACAAGGAGGATGAGTTGATGAGTTCCGTAAACAACTTTAAAAGTACCCGTGCATAATACCATGATTAATGTTGGAAGAAGAAGAAGAACGGCTGAAAGGTGAGAGATTGCGTCTGTAAAAGTCACAAGTCACAACAGCATCATGGGACTGCAATATTTTTTTACTGGTTGTGGTGGCCGCTGGGGGGGGCCAACCATCAATTAATCTACACAAAAATTAGGTCAAGAGTTGATGACATGAACTAATTAATTATATATATTGACTAATTACATTTTGTCTAGATTCAAACCTTCAATTTGCATATTTCTGTTTTTGTATTAGTAATTCAAATGTTTAGAGTGCGAATGTGCACAAAAGATAGGTACATAAACGTACAAGATAGTATCATTGTTAATTTGTATTATCTTTAGAAATGTGATACCATTTTCATAATTTAATTTTGTGATTTCTAGTTATGTAACCTAATAAAAGTCACTTTTAAAAATTTCAATTGCTTTTAAGTTATGGGATTTAGCCTAAGGGTTGTTTTTTTTTTCCCCCTGAAGATTGAATAGTCCTAAACATGTTTTTTTTTTTTTTTTTCCTCACATCTGAATGTACTGTCAACATGTTTATTTTTTACAAATAAAATTGTCTGAAAAAAAAAAAGTAATTTTAGATATATGCCCATATTAAACAATTATACATATAGTATAAAATAAAAACAATCCAAAAATAATAATTATATATAAACACATATGATCATGATCTTCTTCTTCGATTACAAACAAACTTTATTTTTACTAAGAAAAGAAAATGTTTTTTTTTTCAATAAATAAAAGGGGCAGCAGGAAAACTCACACAAAACATTCTAAAAATAATAATATATAAATACTTCACCATAATATCATAATAAAGTATTGATATTAAACACCAATATGAGAAGTGATTAGAGTTTTTTATTTTATTTTTAAAGCTATTTAAAATAAGCAATATATTAAAATAAAGATTTCTATACAATATATAATAATGATGAAATTGGAGATATGTTATATATGGAGGATAGTATCGGAAGAAAAGATTTTAGATTGCATTTAATGCAATTAAGTGATTTACAATTAAGTAAAAAGTCATGATTTTTTATTTTTATTTTTATTTTAAGTTGGTCTTTGATGTTTTTAAGTTGTTTGACCACTTAAAAATACAAACAAAACAACTTAATAATTATGATTCAAACCCATTAAGTTTTAAGTGGAAAAAACAAATGACCCTAGTATTTAAGACTTGAGTTTGGTATTTTAACACATATATACTCACATACAATGTAGGGACTAGGGATAGATGACAGACACATGATAGAAGTCCCTTACCGAGTAAATCGCGGGAGGGGTAATTTGGACCCAATCAACCACACAACTTTAATACCATGATGGCAAATATATATAGGGAAATAGCACTTTTTAATCAAAAAAATTAAGGGGGTTTCAATTTTTACCCAGAATTAGTGTTTTTATTGTTTTTACTAAATTTTCCACTGAAAAGACAAATTTACTCTTGCGCCAAATTAAACACACTAGGATTTTAAACTGGTGGTGTGTTTAATTGAAGAAGAACGGTGAATACACTGGAATTAAACACACGGATTAAACACACTAAGATTTAAACTGGTGGTGTGTTTAATTGAAGAAGAACGGATGTGTGTTTAATTGATGAAAACTAGTGTGGTGTGTTTAATTGATGAAAATTAGTGTGTTTAATTGAAGAAGACCAGTGTGTTTAATTAAGAAATCATTAAAGGGTATTTTTGTCTTATTAGTGGAAAGGTTGGTAAAAAAAGTCGAAACCCTAATGTTGGGTAAAAATAAAAACTCCACTAATTATATGGTTAGTTTCAATTTTAACCCCATATATATATATAAGAATATGCTAAGAATATAAGACTATATATATAGAAATATGACAGAAAAGCTAACAAGCCAAATTAATCTGAGCTCATTGGTCTTGTTTACGCCAACCTTAAAAAGGAACTTAATTTACAAAAGAGAAAGAAAAAAAAAATTGAAAAAAAAGATCAAAAAGTGTGATTGGCACAAGAGAATAATCAAAGCTATTAAAAATGTCCAGGTCAGTTCATACTGATATAATCTCATCAGTGTGTTAGATGTGAACCATTAAATTTAACATATTTTAATTTAAAATGTATGTATTTGTCAAAACTTCTCTATAACCAATGGTTCACATGTATTAGTACTGATGTAGTTACATCAGTGCGCACTGATGTGAACGGGACATTATATATATATATATATATTATGACCAAATTAAACCTAGCTTAGAAACTTCTCTCCTCAATTTAAAGTTACAAACACTATAGAAAGATCCAACAAGTACTACAATCGGTTAAATAGTCATCAAAGTGGCAAATCCGTACTACACAAGACAAGTGTTGTACGTGTCGTCAGTGCTCTCTCAACCCACATAAATTGCCACTCACAGCGAGCAGCAACACCAACTTAAAGCTTGGTTCATTTTCATGGTCAGAAACCTCAGAAGAGAATATATATGATAATTATGGAGAATAATGAAGAAGCAGCAGAAAGGCCTTGCATAGGTTTTCCTCTCGGTTTAGCTCTTCTTTTAGTCCTGTTATTCTGCATGAGCGGTTTTCTCTGTTGTTGTCTCCATTGGAACAAAATTCGATCCCTCTTTCGAGGTTTTAGGGACGATGATACTGATAGTATCGCTGACAGCTCTCAAATTAATATCAATCAATTGCACCAGATCAAACCTGCCTCTCTTCACATGGTATATATATACATCTCTCTCACTGTCTCACAGCTCTCTTGTTGTCTAGTTCCACTTTTTGAGTATATATACTTCAGATTCTTTAAGCATATATTTAACATGCACGAGCTTTGAACCCAACAAGTGTGATTTTTCTTTTCATACTTTGCATGATTGGAAGATTACTGATTTTTTATATATATATAGTTTTCCTATTATCAGTTCGAACTGATATAAAATATATCAATTCCTAGTACGTGAGCCATTAAATGTTTTGACTTTGCTGCATGCACTTGTAAAAACATTTTTTAACAATTAAAAGAACTGGCCAATATATATATAGGATTGACCAAAATTGGTATATGCGTTTGAGTCTATCTTCCCCTCATATCATTTTTTTTTTTTTCATAGTTCAAAAAATATATATATATTTAACGTACTGATCGCTTTATATTTATATGACAGATGTCGAAGGAAAATCAACCTGAAAGCCTACTGGTGTCGATGCCTGGCGATCGGGTTCCAAAGTTTGTAGCAATGAAATGTCGTCCTTGTGAGCCTCATATTCCTATACTAGACAAGATTATAGTCACTACTACCGTGCACAAGGCTCCTACCTTAATTAGTGTGTAATAATTATACAAATTAATGAAGATTTATAAAGTTGAATTGGATTATCATTTCTCCCTTTTGTAAGGTCGATCTCCACAAAAATTTGTGACATTTAATTGCAACAAATTCAATCTCTATTAAGCAATCGTTACTCGTAAAGTTTAGCCGGTTAAACTATTTTGAAAATTCTCCAAGTTCTATGTGTCTAGCAAAATGTTAAGAACGTACAAGTCAAAAGATTAACCTATCGGATACCGTTACGATTCTACACGATCATAATACAGGCCAATGGGCCAACCCTAACACACATTTATACGTCCAGATCCACTGGACCCGTTTACACCAACCAACACGGCCCAAAACATTTATTTTAAAAAAAGTCTAGGCCCAATACTCTGGATAATAATAGTATATAATGCTAGTCGGTTGTCAAAGTTGTAGATAGCAGTTAAATATTGAGGTCAAATAATATGATGTAATTTCAAAGTGTGGTAGCGTGTAGCTTTCAGGTCCCTCATATAATTCATTCGTGTGCATAATTTGGGTTGTCTTGTGATTACGACCCGTCCACGGTCCATGACCTTATCGCTGTAATCCACAGGCAAGTCACATTCTATTAAAACCAAATTCTGATTATTGTTCAAACAAGTCATTAAATAATGAAAATTACACAACACACACACACGCTGGGATTTTAGATCAGTCAAAATTCAAAAGTCTCGCAATGTCAATTTCCAATTAAGGAGGCCCCTTCTAAACTTGGACCCAACTGCCCTCTCACTTGGCCCACTCTTTGACTATATTTTTCAAAACAAATAAAAAAAACCAAGACCCAGACGGCCAGACAGTCACTATTGTTAAGATTCTGATTTTTTTATTAAAACCAGATTGTCCTTAACATAATCCCGTAATATCTGTTCCAATTCCAAAAAAAAATTCATATTATTATTGGCGATATCATTGAGACAAGATAAGGTTAGTCTAGGGGTATGCTTTCGGTCAAGTGGTATGCCCTTCACACCTACACCATGGTTGTTGGACCATGAGAGGCCATGGCTTCGGGCATGGGTAGAGATGGCTCCCTTCCCTCAAATTTTTATTTTATTTTAGTTTCTCTTAAAAAATTATTGTTTAAATTTAAACATTTTTTTCATTTTGGTCCCTACCCACAACAAGGCTAGCTTTTCCTAGGGGCGAAGCCATTAATTCACATTAATGCAGCTGGGACACCAATTTATAAAATTTTCATTTTATAGGGAACAAACAAAGAAAAAAAAAATTATAAGGATTAGACGAAATTTTCTAAGAGGCTACAGAGGCTCTAGCTCCTCTAGGTCTCTTCATAGCTTCGCTATTGACGTCTATACATAAATTTACGGGTTCGAGTCATGTATCCTTTTACAAACTACATCCTTTTACAAACTCAAAATTTACTATAAGAGTTACAAAAAAGAAAAATTACAGGCCCGGCCCATTACGCATTTACACGGCCCAATTAGGAGGAATGATGAGGTGTGAATGACGTAAGCAGATCGGAGATGGAGGATTCAGGATGATGATGGTGGCGTATTATGGCAAGTAAACATAATGAGTAAACATGTTACATACATGTAGAATATGTATGCATGGATTAACGGCAAAGCGTGCGATGGTGGTGGCAGTTAATGATGCTTACTAAATACTCCCCTACCTCGATGCGCGTGCATCAGACTCTCTCCTCGCGACACGATCAGTGTGTCGCGTTAGATTCATTCGCTGAGAGGACGCGTAAGGAGAGGGAGTATAAAAAAAGAGGAAGTGAAGAGGAGTTTAATGTCTTGTTCTGTAGCCGGCAATCCAAAAAAAAAAAAAAGCCGCTTTCTTGTCTGCCAACACATCATATCTCTTCACTCTGTTTTTCTTTGTCCCCTCTCTATCCCACCTCACACTTAATGCTCTCTACGTAACTTACACTCTATCTTCTCCTAGTAATTATTATTATTTTATTTTATTTCAAATGTAAACCCCATCCAATCGAGTCCATTTCCAAGCGGGTGGAGGTATTTTTATCTAAATACGTAACGGTTTTTGGATAAAAATACCATTTCTCTTATACATGTCAAGTGTTGAGGAGAGGGTAATGTTTACCCCCTTAAAGGAGGTGAGCGAAAATAGACTCAAACAGTCAAACTCTAATTAAGAGTCTGTCTTGTAAAAACTGTCGAAATTAAAAACCCCATATATAGACCACGGTCTAAATTTTTACTTCCATAATATTGGAAAGAAAATAACCAACTCATACATATAAAATGTAGAAAGTGGGCTTCGAACCTCCTCCGGGGAAAAGCATACCACTTGAATTGAACGGAAATGTCTTATCTTTTCCGGATTATTATTTTATTTATACATGTGAATATTTTGTATGTATATAATTATGTGTCAAAGTACCTTCAACATCGAATAATGGATGGGTATGATACTATTTGGAGCAAATAATGTTGAGCATAATTACTAATTTGCCCTTTTGAGTGCCTATTTTGTGGAGCCCAATTTTTGTGGGGGCCTACACAAGCATGTGCAGCAGTTGGTGGGATCCATTCAATGGGGTCATTTCATGTGAGTGGAGGGTATTTGTGACATTAAATTAGGGAATTTTAATAAAGGAATCTTGATGTTAAAAATACAAGTGTAATGAGTGGAGTGGTTGAATTTGTTATTTTTGGCTCAACAATACCAATTTTCTTTCATAGCAAGTGTCTTCTAATTGTGTAGAGAGAGAGAAAAAAAAAATTAAAATTATATGGTATTTGGAAATTGGGAAGCATCATGATTAGTAAGATATGATAATATTATCTAATGAAGTCAAAACATGATTTAATTAGGGGTAATTTAGTCTTTTTATCACACATTCTTTTGAGGGAGAAAATGAAAATTGGAATCGCTGCCCAAAAAGTTTAGGCCAATCTCATCTGCTTATCTTAAACTTAGTTGAGAAACCGAGATCGAAGGGCGGTGATTTGGACACGTCCCCAGTTCTGATAGATGGGAATGGGCAGTTAAAATTACAAGTTTGCCACTGTAAAATGCTTGTACAGTGCACAGGCACACACATGATTCAGGCCGTACATGTAACCCGTGCCCATTGGTCTTTAGCCTTGACATGATAGCGTGGCCCACTTACTTTGTAAATTAGAAAATCACCTGACGAGAATAATTCACAAAGACACAAAGTAATATGAAAATTAAATCAAAGGGTCCCTAAATTATTAAAAATAATTCAATCGGTTCTTTCTATCAGTCAAACGTAATTCAAAGTTAACATTTTCGATGCTATTATGTTTTTATCTTGTCGAAACTTTTAAAAGTCATATGTCCACATTAAAATTGTAAATAAAAATAAAAAGTCCACGTTAAAAAATAAGTATTAAAAAATAAAATAAAATAATTTAAACTATGAAAAACTTAAAAATGTTTAAAAAGTCAAAATTAATTGTTTTTTAATGTTTTTTTTTTTTTAACACCATTCCTTATTTTTCACATTTTTTATTTTTTAAATGTTAATTTATTTAATTGAATAGAATAAATAAATTTGAGTTTTTTTTTTAACATTTTATACATTTTTTAGTTGTTTATAATTTATTTTATATTATTTTTAAGGTTTAATATTTAAAACATCCTCTCACATTTGAATTATTATTCGATGTTTAAATAAAAATGTTTTTCTTTCGGAAATAACCCATATGGACTAACAAACAATGTTTTTATTCGGTAAAAGTCAAAGGGTATAATGTTTAATTCATATAATTAAAGCTTAAATAGGGATATTTAGATTTTTTAACATGAAAACTTAATCAATTGAACCATTTAATGTTAGTCAACAGGGGATGTTTCTGAAATAAAAACACTTGTATCAAGACATCCAATAATAGTTCAAAAGTGACGGGAGGTCTTTAATATTAACCCTATTTTTAATGTAATTCATAATTTGAAGCTAAATTCATAATTTTATTAGTTCAATACTTCAATTCAAATTCAAAGGAAAATTTAATCAAATTAAGTTAATTTTTATAATTGAGGGACCCACTAACCTATAATGGAAAAATAAGTTATAGATTTTATATATATATATATATAAACATTAGGTACTGTATTGAAGTCTTCTCTAAAATTAAAAGAGTAGGCGGAGTAATAATAAAAAAAATAAAAAATAAAAAAAAATAAAAAATAAAAAAAGTAGGCGGAGCAGGTATTTTTAAACAATAAACATTTTGTTTAAAAATTTCCCAAACTAAATAAAGCACACAAAATGAAAATAAAATAAAATAAAATAAAATAAATTGGTTTTTCTTGTAAACGCAACGAACCTGGAAAAAGTTCAACCGTGTATGCATTATAAATTTAAAAGAGTGTCAATTATAGAAGATTTTTCTTAACCTACTCTTCTAGAGCTAATCCGATAACTACTGCAAGTACATTTTGATAGCCTGATAGGGACCATATATAATATCAGATGGGTCAATTTATCAAACTGTTTATTTGGACCAAGCTTTTGGTCTACAGAATACATTAGAGTTTTGAAATCAACTACTTGTAAGAGAGGGACTAGAAGATTATTTCGGGACCGTGCTTATAGAGTCAAATCTCATTAGATTCCGACTGACATTTTTCATTTTTACAGGGTTTGAAGCTTGTAACTTTTCTGTTTAGGATATCAAATAACCTGTGAATTTTTAACCTCAATAATGATAATTTTCAGTAACAAAAAATATCAACGGCTAGGATTGGATAATCAGAAACCATCAGCAGCCATTGATGAGGGTATCTTTCTGTTGTTCGGCGGATTATTAAAAGATTGAGCAGAAAGGGAATAAATAAATAAACAGAGGAAAAAAAGAAAAGAAAAGAAAAGAGAGAAAATTAGAAAAAAGAAGAGTGTTTTTATAAGAAAAGACACATTTTTTTAAAGTGATATATTTTAATGCATTGAGTTTCACATCGGACAGCAAATAAGCTTTTGTTACTTTGTGCCAAATGGAGGGTCCTTAGCTCTAACACTCTCTCTCTCTCTCCCCCTGAAGAAAAACTCTTCTCTTCTCTGCAAAAAAAATCGATTCTTTTCTTATTCTTCTCCAGCTCGTGATCCATATAGTTAACAAGGTAAGAACTTTTCACTTCCCTTTTTTTAGCTATGCTTGAAGATTTCTTACTCTATCAGTGTGTGATTTGTTCTTGATTTTGTTTTTGTTTTTATTTTTTATTTATTTTCTTCACTCTGCTCGTTAATGGGTTGTTGCTGGTTATGTTCTTTCATGCTCTTACTTCATGCTTTGTTTTTTTGGAGAGTTTCTGTTTGGTTGCTGAGAAAATATAAACAGGAAAGAAAATGCATATATATGTTAATGAGTTTTACCATAGATTTTGGTTGTCCGTACACTGAAAGGGTTCAGCTTGACTATATTCTATATACCGTAAGGCGGCATGGGTTCAGGCTTTTCACTTTTGTTATATCAAGATATCAACTTTTTATGAAAACATAACTCAGATTAAACAATCTTGTTCCCCTATTTCTTTTTTTCAAAATCTTACCTCACTTTCTCAGCTACCAAACACACCTTGCATATCTTTTTATTTTTATTTATTATTATTATTACAATTACTATTATTTGGGTTTCCATCCACTTGTTTGTTGTTGTATTTTTTGCATGCAATTTTTTTTTTTTTTAGCATTATTTGGGTTACTGATTTTGGTTTTGCTAAAATTAAATTCTGTTGATATTTTTAATACTATATTTATCTTAGTTAACCAAATTTGATTTGGATCTCTCTAAGAGTGTAAACAGGTATATATGCTGCTTAATATTGTCATGGCATTAATTTTCAAGCAAGGGTATTTGACTTCCAGAGCTTCATGGTCTATGTGTGTACAGATATATATATTTTAGTATTTCCCCTTGAAATTGATAAGCAAAATTGATCATTTTCAACTCTACAATTGCGTATTTGCTAGACTTTGATGCATTTTAAAGCAAAGTAGGTGTAAGTGAGACTTTACATGGCATCCCCTTCATTTACTGTTTGTGTGTTGTGCCCATGGATCTGTTTTTTTTGACCTTGTTGCTTTTTAGCAAATTTTTCTTGGCTCAAGACACAGCATAGGCTTGTGATCTAAGGGATGTTTGATTATTTTAGGAAAATTTCAAGATTAATCATTCGTTTAATTGATGTTCAATTGTTTGTTTAACAAGGATAGCCAGCTATGATTGAATGCGTTGTTCTTTGATTTATATGTATTCCAAGTAACAGAAAGAGAGAAGGAACTTATATGTCTTTATTTCCCCGTTGTTCGTTTTAAGATTCATTTTGATATTCTTCTTTGGATAATTGGTTTACAGGGACATTATTCTTTGTTGTAACTAAGCAGGTAATATAGAATTGAGTGTTGCTATTATTGAATTTTGATGTCTCCACCGCTGCTTGGTGTTGGGGAGGAGGAGGGGCCTCCGAACAATGTATCATTGTTGGCTTCTTCGTCCTCCATGGACAGCATATGCCAAAACAACTCGGAATTAAAAGAGCGTAATTACATGGGATTATCGGACTGTTCTTCAGAGGACAGCTCAGTTGTCACCAAAGTTTCCAATGAGAACAAAGCTAGTCTGAATCTGAAAGCTACAGAGCTGAGGCTTGGACTTCCTGGGTCTCAATCTCCTGAGAGGAATCCAGATATTTGCCTATTAAGTTCCGCAAAACTCGATGAGAAGCCCCTTTTCCCTCTGCATCCCACAAATGATAGTCACTACCCGTTGCAAAAGAACAACAAAAGAGTGTTCTCTGATGCTATGGATGGATTTCCAGAGGTGAAAACCTCTCCATTTACTGAAGTTAATTGAAATCATTTTTTTTTTTTATTTGCTGGTGTGATCTAACTTGGAAAATTGCACAATCTGTGATGCAGGGTAAATATCTTTCTAATTCTGAGCTGCTGTCACCCAGGCCGGCTCCAAACTTGGGATTGAAGTCAGGTTCTGTGCTCGAGAACCTTGGAGCTCAACCAGCCAAAACAAAAGAGCCTGCAACCCAGAAGGCAACGCAGGAGAGGCCCCACGCTGCCAATGAGACCAGATCAAATCAAAATGGTTCTGCAAACAACACGAGCAGTGCACCTGCTACCAAGTAAGTGCAAAGTATCTTTTGTCTCAAGTCTGAGCTTAATTACGTTACAGCAGGATAAAATCGAAAAATCTTTGTCTTTTGGCAGGGCACAGGTTGTGGGTTGGCCACCAATTAGATCATTTAGGAAGAACTCATTGGCAACCACTTCAAAGAACAATGATGAAGTAGATGGAAAAGCGGCGCCTGGTGTTCTATTTGTCAAGGTCAGCATGGATGGTGCTCCTTATTTAAGAAAAGTGGATTTGAAAAATTACTCTAAGTATCAGGAACTGTCTTCTGCTCTTGAGAAGATGTTCAGCTGCTTTACCATTGGTGAGCTCCTTCAAACTTTCTCGTTGAATTGAGATTTTGATCTGTAGATTTTATATTTATGTAATGCATGCTGGGTGATAGATATTCTTTAAAGCTGCACATTGGTCCACATGGATCCAGTTACTACTGTTTTCATGTGATGTCAGGTCAATATGGTTCTCATGGAGCTCTGGGCAGGGAGATGCTTAGTGAGAGTAAGCTGAAAGATCTGCTGCATGGCTCAGAATTTGTTCTTACTTACGAAGACAAAGATGGGGACTGGATGCTTGTGGGTGATGTCCCTTGGGAGTAAGTTCTATTTCACTTACATTTTGCTTGTTGGTTGATGCCATCTTTACCGTTCGTGAATAACTTACCTTTACCATTGATTTCAACCCCATCTGAGATCTTGAGATATCATATATAGAAGCATGGTAATTGTAGTAAAGAAGATCTTTTAAGTAATTTAATAGAAAAAGCGAAGCTGAAGGAAGCACTGTGTCGTAATATAAGATGAGTTGTCTTATATATTATATGGACATTTCCACATGGATGCTCTTTTTCCTTTTTTATCAACTTTTATATATGGAAATATACAGTGTGTCAGTGTGTTTATTAATTTTATGTAATCCCTTGTATTGGCTTAGATCAATATAGAGACAACAGTTGTATTAGCATGATCTGCTTCTAGGGAAAACTTGTCAAAATTTACTTATTATTGATGTGAACTGCAAAGTTAAATATGCTTTTATTAGTTATTTAAGCAGAGTTTTTGAGAGTTTTGCAATGAATTTTGATACATGCTTCAAGACTCTGTCCATGCATCACAACATTTTGATCGTAGAATGATCCTCAAGCAGGAATACTAAGTTTAATTCTATTTTTGGACTCATTTCAGGATGTTTATTGACACGTGCAAGAGGATGAGGATAATGAAGAGCTCCGATGCCATTGGCCTTGGTATGTACATTAATTTATTTTCAACTTAACTAAACATGGCCCCTCAAAAGCTATTCAAGTGTCGAAACCCTCAAAATGACTTCGTTTGTATAAGAAACATGCCTCATCCCTATTTGCATGACAAACAAGATTATCAACTTCTCAGCATTTTCACCCATGAAGATTGTCAACCAATGCTTTGATAATTAGTAGTCATAAGTAAAAGAAATTAAATCCCATCTTCAATCTTAGATAACAGGACTAGTTAACTTTTCGAACGTATGCCATATGGATAGGATGTTAATGGTGCACCATGTCTTAATCAGTTTGTAGTTTTTGAGTTGAGCAGAATCACAAATGATGAATGTTACACCGGTCTTTAATCTGATTTGTTGTTTTATCTAGTTTATATGCTGAAACAAACAGTACAAATCCAACTCTTTTAACTTGCTCAGGAGTGGTTTTTTTTTTCATCACTTTATGGTCGGATTCTGAAGTATTGATATTATTAAAATGATGTTTATTATTCATTGGGAAAATCTCTATGGAATTGTAAATTAGTAATGCATAGGTGATATCACCGTTATCGATCAATTAATGTATTTTTTTTATTAACACCAAGAATGTAGCAGTTAGAAATTTTTTCAACTCCAGTTTTACCAATGCTAGATATTTGCCACTGATGACTTGCCTCAAGACAGCAAATTTTAGCTGTTGCATATACGTGTACATGAATTGATTTTAAATTGCACCATTGTGATAACTTGAATTTGGTTCGTTTTTCTTACGAATTTTGGTTTGTGTAGCGCCAAGGGCAATGGAGAAATGCAAGAACAGGAACTAGCTACCATTACACATGATTTTTGCTATCCATCCAGCAGTCCTCGAGACGATGAAGTCCAGGAGAAACAGGAAAGAAAAAAAATGCACACGAACCAGATTCCTGTCAAATCGAAAGAATGAGAGGGCGTTGGAACGGGTAGGAGATATATCATGGCCGTCCGCTTTACTATGGTATTGTGTTTACGTTCTCATTGTGATGAATTTCATGTTGCATAAGCTATGTTTCTAGTTTATTAAAATTTAAAACCTCCTAGACCTTGGATTTGGGGAGTGTATCTGTCCGGACAAAATCCTGTTCCCATACAGGTAATCGTAGCTTGTAAAGTGCATTGTTTTTCGAACAAACGTGTTATGTGTGTGTGTTTTGTATGGTGAAAAGACTTAATTAAATCCAAGTTATCTGTAACCCCCTTGAGTATTTGATTCGTGTCTCTCCGGCCGCCACCTACAATTATAAGTTTGTCTGAGACTACTGTGTGATATACTTACTTACATAATTTGATAGCAGAATATACAATCATAAAATCAAAGCAGGAAATGAAACAAGTTGTTGAGACTGAAGAAGTGAAGAATAATAGCATAAATAATGTGCTGGGTTTCATGGTGATATATATAGTATATAGATATTGGCAGATCTTGTAGATTTGCTTGTCGGAAAATAGTCATGTGATGCCACTGTCTGTAATGTGTTGCATTATTGATGTGCAATTTGCTCCTAAATAATTCTATAAATAATGCATTGGATTCTCAGGGCTCCAAGGGAAAAAAAAAAATGTAACCCATTGCTGCACTTCATAATTCATTGCCTGTTGTGTCTTGTCAATTTATATTGAAATTATTAGGTGCGAGATTTCTGCCTGTTATGGCCTTTGAAAGGCCAAACACCATGTTGTACTGTGTAGATTTTAACCACTATTGTCAACTGAAGAGGGCCAGTTACAAATTTACAATACAGATTTTTTGGATTTTTTTATTTTTTTTTTTAAATATGATTCTCGTCGGGTTATATTTGTGTATGTGAGTGTTGGCAAGAAAAAGCCAGATTTTATTAAATGCAGAGTGATAATCGAACTTCAAGTCCCAACTACAAAACAAAGAAAGGTTAAAAGATCATCTTTCAATTTGGGGGTGTGAATTGTGAACTATTTAGGAGTATTGATATTTCATTTCTTCTAATCTTTCAAATCAAATATCTATTAAACCTAACAATTTATCTTTACATATATAGCTCAGAATGCAACTTTCATTATAAATACGGGTATTCACACTTTACAATTTAGTGGATAAATATTGAACTCGAACCTTTATCAGAGAAGAGAACGGAGAGTAGACAACCACTTTACTACGAGCATATGTTACAACAACTTGTGACATGTTATAAGCCCAAAGTATCCAAATAATGTAATTCATTGGTAAGAATTAAGAAACAAGGGTGTGAAGATAAATTAGTTATTGATTGAAGTCCAACATTGTCAATCTTTGTTTGATATTGGGCCTTGAATCTTTGTTGGGGGTTCCACTTCCATAATTTGGGTTGTGAAGAGTGAATAATATATATACAAACGTGGGATGTTAGCAAGTATAGAATCAAATATTAATGGGTGTCGATATTTGCACCCCTGAAAAACTGTATATACACCTGTTTTTGTACACACGGCCCATTAACAAATTTAAAATGTTTTAACTTGTAAGCACACTCCACATATTACCAAATATGCCCTTTTTCTTCATTTTTGAAAAATATTACAAATTAATGAGTTAAAAAATAATTGAATAAAAATTGAGAAAAAAAAAATTAATACTTGTATGGAGATACAAGGAGCCACGCCTGAAGTCTCCTCCTAGAATCAAAAACCTGGAGATGGAGCTTTTTTTTTTTACTTTTTTTTCCTTATATATATACTTTTTTTATTTTCTCTTCTTAATTTGTTTTTCATAACAGTTAGTTGATATTTATAATTTTAAATAATCACTATTTAAATCTTAATTAATAACAAAAACAGAAATTTAGTCAAAAGGGTAATTTTTTTTTTATTTGTGTAACTAATTATAATATTTGTTAAAATATTATAAATATTAAATATTTTATTAATATGATAAGAAAGTTATAGGGTAATGCTGAAATTTTTAAAATATATTGATTTGGGGTATACATACAAATTTTGAAGGGTGTGAATATAGCCTGTCAATATTAATTGCATTGGATTTTGATCTAACACCAATTAAGTCAAACCCAAACAGAAATGTATGTAGTCATCAAATAGCATGTCAAATTGTCAATACCTCTTGCCTCATTCCCCACATTAATTCAACATTTGGGTCCCTCATTCCATTTCTCATATTCATTAGTAAATGTGATCAGTTTTTAGGATATACCAATATAATATAATAGCCTTTTTGACAAATTTTTCACATCTTGTTGTTGTTGCGTGAATCAGAGTTCAGTAGCTCACGGTCACATCTAACGGTAAACGCAAGAGGTAAAGTCAAGTTCACAGACCTTACATAGAAAGAATCTGGATTTTAATCCTATGGAAAATCCAATGAGTGCCCATTCCTTCAACCACTCATCTGATAAAAAATGGCACCAAATATAGCAAGCAAGGAATGGCAAAGTTAAAAACTCCCATTTGGTGCTGGGAACCCAGTCAACAACAATAGTTACAAAATTTTATCTCTGAGATTTGATTTTGATTGTCAGAAGTCACCAAAAAAAAAAAAAACATGTACTATATGATATACTTGTTATTAAACAAATGAATATGAGATGGGAGGAAGCATGCATGTGAAAAGCAACCACAGATTAGTCAGATAGATAGATATCTAATCATTTCATTATATAATCTATATATCATCAGAAGAAAGTTGGGAGTTGTTAAGTAATTGTGTTAGTTGGAACTTGGCAATCAGAACTCATAAAATTATAGGTATGATAATAATAATGGTTGTTTAATTCCCACTTACCATTTCTATAATGGGTGCTTTGACAAATGCAATCACCCTTTTTTTTTTTTTTTAAATAGTGAGACTAAAATAAAAACTAATCATACAAGATTTTTTTAGTTTGTATAGTAGTATTGGATTAATATTTTGATTATTGATGTCTTAATCAGAAGATGTAACCAGTCAATGAAAACATTCCACATGACTTTGTTGTTTATAGTTTTTGTTCTCTTTTTTTTCACAAAGTGGTTTTTGTTGTGAAACTGATGATCACCATCTCATGCCTGCCAATTTTTCTGCACATGAAGAAAAAAGGAAGATGGTGGTGTGCCTGCCAAGTCCAAATAAAACTGATAGCAGATTGAAGACTCAACAGAAAAAGAAAGAATAAAGTAAATGGATTCATGGAAAAGAAAGGAAAATAATTTATTTTTTGTTGTAAAAAGCACTTGCTATGTAGTACAAACCTGAGTTCCTTTTTGAATGCTAATCTCTATCTGTTTAAGGTAAACATATATTATTTCTAATTAAACCTTCCCTTTTTCATATTCTCTGTATCTAACTTAATGTAGATTAATCCTCTGCTTCTTCTTTTTGTGTTCACTTTTTCAAGTCTATAGAAGATAAAGTCAAATTTCAAGGATTTTCTGAAATGGGGAAATCAAGTAGGCCAAAAGTTGAGGCATTATTTGCTAGTTAGCAATTGGGTTTGGTCTCTTTTCTTCTTCTTATTCTTCTTTTCCCTTGAAGCCATGACCTATCAACTGATTGTGGTGATGTCTTTACTCTTTTCGAACACCCAGATGTGATTTGGTGGTGAAAAACGCTCATTCAGTCTGGTTCGAGTCACCCCTACCTCATTGAAAACAATCATTAATTGAAGCCAATTCCTGAGTCGATAATTAATTACTGATCACAATTGCACATTATTATTATTATTATTATTATTATTATTATTATTAAGCACAAAGTTGATGCAGGGTCCACATGCAAGAATCTGAGTGGGGGCATGCAACCCAGATCAAAATGACATTGTGCCAGTTGTTCAAACTGGCGTCTTCTTGTTTTGAATTTTGATAGATCAAAACCAAAACCTATTATTGGATTTTCAGATTCCTTTTCACTTTTCTTTCTAATATGTTTGGTTTGGATTATGTAAATGCTAATATTATTATTATTATTAGGTTGAGCTTTGATAATATTATATGTTTAAGACAATTTATTTCAACAAATTGTTCAAACAAAGAACCACCTTGTATCGAATTAGTAACTGGATGTTCAAAATGAGACCGTTAAATGGTATGTGAAAAAAACCAAGCAATATTGTTGATTAGTAGTCCGTCAAGGCCTTATGACGAGCTCAACCACTACAAGCATGGTCTCCTCACATTTTACGACTTGATACGTAAAAGTAAGGGGTCGTTTGTTTTTTCTACTTACAACATATTTCCAATTTATCATAAATTTATATTATACAAATTTATTTCTTTTAACCTATTACTTATGATAAACAAATCACATCATCACTTTCAACACCTTATATCATTGAACCTTCAATTCAATTTTTATTTTTTTTAAATCAAAATCATTTCTAACTCATTATTTATCCTATTTGTTTTATTTTTTATTTTATTTTAATAATTATTCATCATATCTTAGTCATGAATGATATATTGTAATTATTAAATAAAAATGGTTTAAAATTTGTTAAATTATTTCTATTTAGTTTTTTGTGTCATATAAAACGAAAATACATAATAAATATTAATAATAAAGGTATCAATGTCAAATTACTTGTTTTAAAACCATTTTATATTTAAAAAACAAGCAATTGGACATTCTATTCAAAATTGATAAAAATAAAAAATAAAAACATATCATTCAGATTTAGTTTTAGTCACTATTCTGTTTTCAGTAAAATTCAGAACTATCCGGTCTGCAAATAAAAAACCAAACGATCCCTAAAACTCGAAACCCTATTACACAATCAACTCGATTGTCAAATCAACACTTGATTTGATTTGACAATCGAGTTGACTTACAACTAAAAATATGATCTTATTGAGCAATTTCAATTCAATTGAAACATTACCATGAAAGATGCCAAGTCTATATCCAACTTTAAAGTCGGTTTTGATTCAATTAAAATTTATTCTTTTAATGGCTCTTTTTAATTCAAAATATAGAACAATATTGGATATTTGGAGTGTATCATAATCATCATAACATTTGCAACAATAGATGACAAAATTGTTGATATCAGTGCTTGGGACCGAAACTTCATAATTTGTCTTCGTTGATCAAGCCAAATAGCCAATCAAATCTTGTTTGAACTCAGATTGTTTATGCATTTGATTCTATAAATTTTGGTGTATCTTAAGTAGGAATTTATAATGATCAAGAAAACTTGAAGAAGATAACAGATATGAACTATGGATGTTGAACTATCCTAAGTAAGTCAACAATTATCTAATTTTTTTTCTTTTTGGAGTTGAAAGTCAGCAAAATTTATCAAAATATAGAAATTGTCAATAAATAAATAAATTTTAGAGATTAAAAAAATTAACAAAAATCGCCTTAATTAATCGAAAATTTCTATTTTTGTTTAGTTGTTCATTCAAGACTCAAGACTCAAGAGATGTGCATGATTTTTTTATTTTATTTTATTTTTTTTTGATATAAACCAACCGGTTCATATTACAAGAAAACAAAGTTTGAATTAGGAGGATATAATTCAACCAAAGCCACTCCCTATGAGATACAAAAGCTGAACATGCTAGCTTAAAAGCAAAGGAATTATCTGAATTAGTAATTGCTAAGCTCTTAATAATGCCAACATTATCACACAGCATTTAAATATCATTCACTATAAATTTAGATTCCCCTACAATAGGGATTGAATCGTTGAGTATTTAAACCACAGCAGCAGAGAAACCTTCCACATAATCCACTTTCATCCCATAGAACTGAGCAAGAAGCAAACCTTCCCGGAGAGCAATCAACTCCCCCATATCAGCCCTAAAATTTCCTGGCAACTGATTCGCTCTAGCAGCTGCCACCCAACCCTTATCATCTCTAATAACAGAACCCACACCCATTGTCATGCCATTCTTTCGTAAAGCCACAGCAGTATTTAACTTAAGTCTGCTAGGAGGAGGAGCTAACCAGACTTCATCTCGCCTAACACCTGCTGCAACAGACCGAGCACCAATGGCTCCCCTCGACTTCTGAAATTCCGCCAACAAAGACAAACCACCCGATACCACCAACTGAGGAGGCTTACACTGCCCACTTTGAAGAAGACTATTCCTATTATTCCAAATAGCCCAAGCTAGCATAGAAAAACTGCACAAATCATCACTAGAAAACATAGCAGAAACATACATAAAAACATCAAGAGCAGGGAGCTGATTCAACTCATCCAAAGGGCACCCAAAATCAGATAATCTCCAACATTTCTTAACTTCTTTACACCAAAATAATGCATGGGCAGAGGACTCAACAGGGTCAGAACATCTAGAACACCGATAAGAATCCACCACATTTCTTTTCCAGAGGTTCTATAAGGACGGTAGGCCATTCCAGCAAGCACGCCATACAAAAACTTTTACTTTCGGAGGCACTTTCATCCTCCACATCTTATTGCACCACAGCTGCATAACATCCGAATTAGACCCATTTGCAGCTGCCTCATTGTCCGAGATAGCTAATTTATAACCACTCCGGACTGAATAAACTCCATTCTTCTCAAAATTCCAAACAAGAAAGTCATCTCCACCATTCCAACTAATCGGGATAGAGAGAATAAGCTCCCTATCACATGGCAACAACCATCTATCAATCTTATCAATATCCCACCAACGCCTATTATCATCAAATAGATCTGCCACTCTAAGATCAATCCTCGGGTCACGCAAAACAACCTTAAAAGAGAAAGGCCCCGGAATCCACCTATCCTTAAACACTCGAATCTATTTCCCATTCCCCACCACCCATTTCAGACCCTTTAAAAGCAGCCCCCTCCCCCACAAAATACTCCTCCAAATGTGAGAACACCCATTTTTTTTACTGCCACTTCCAAAAACTCTTAATTTTTAAAATATTTAGCCTTTAACAGTTAAGCAGCCAAAGAACTAGGGTTATTCATAATCCTCAAAGCTTGCTTTGCTAGAAGGGATTGATTACATGAAATAAGATCTTTAAAATTCAAACCTCCTTGACTTTTCGGCTTGCAAAGAGTAACCAACTTCACCCAACTAATCTTCCTTTTACCCTCCCTAGACCCCCACCAAAATTTGGAAAACATAGCACTTAACTCCTTACATAAACCCACCGGCAGCTGGAAAAGACTCATAACATAATTTAGAATAGCTTGAACCACTGCCCTAATCAAAACCTCTTTTCCACTAAAAGAAAAATAACTATCTTTCTAACCTCTAAGTTTCTTCCAAACTTTTTCTTTAATACCATTAAACATTAACCTCTTATTTCTACCCATCATAGAAGGGAGCCCAAGATACTGATCCTGGAAAATACGGTCTTCTACACCAAACAAATTATAAATCTCAGTTCTAGTAAAATCATCCACATTAGAACTATACGTTACCTTGCTTTTTTGAATATTAATTTGCTGCCCAGAACCCCTTTCATATAAATTCAGAATATCCCTAATGCTCATACTACAATCCTTCGACGCCTTACTAAAAATAATACTGTCATATGCAAAAAACATATGACTAATAATAGGACCACCTCTAACACATCTGAGAATTGCATTTTTCTTCTTCCTTGCAGTGGCATTAGCATGAAAATACTTTGTATTACTGTCCCCCGCCATTAACCAATCTACCCTGGACCTTTGCTTCCACCATAATTCTTCACTGTCAATAAGCTCATTAACACTGTCTTCAAGAATTCTGATCTCTGCCATAACCCCATCATCCTCACAATGATCATACAATTTCTCAATCTCACCAGTTTTAAGATCTATTTGATTTCTGAAATTTTTAAACCTAATCTTACTCCACTTCATCAGACTTGAAGCACACTGAAAAAGCTTGCCAGACAACTCGTCGGTTGAATTAGAAGGACCATTTAACTGCCATGCTTCCAACACAACCCTTCCAACATCCTCTTCTTTCAGCCAAATGGCTCAAACCTAAACCCATAAAAGCCTCGCTTCTTAGTCTGCCTAGAATTTCCAAAACATAACAAAATTGAACGATGATCCGAATAATAAAAACCTAAATTCTTCACTTCCACATACTCAAAGTTGTCTCTCCATAACATATTGGCTAGGAACCTATCAATCCTCTCTTGAATATTACCCTGCCCTTCTCTTTTGTTATTCCACGTAAATTTAGGGCCAGAATAACCCAAATCAACCAAATCACACTCATCTATTACCTCCCTGAACCGAAACATCCCTGAGAAAGACCTCTCTAACCCTCTTGCTTTTTCAGTCATACTAAGACCATCTTCAATGCATATGTTAATGTCAATGCTATATTTGGCACATCAATTTAGCATTGTGCTCAAATGCATAATCCTATTTAAAATGCTATTTTTATTATTTTATTAATTAAAGTTATAAAAGTAAACACTTACCATAAATGCATTCATTATTTCTTTTAATGTTCCAATGCAAAATTCCATTAATGCATTCATTATTTCATTTAAAATATATATATATAATGGTATTTTTGTAATTAAAAAAAGAGCATTTATTGCTGTGCCAAATTTGGCACACAATATAGCATATGTCAAATTTGGCATATGTCAAATTTGGCACATCATTTGACACTGCATTGGAGGAGGATTTTTACACCCTATGCTAAATTTTAGCATTAACACAATTATTTAGCATAACATTGGAGATGCTCTAAGCAACTCATTAAAATCCCCACCGCATACCCACGGCAACCTATCAACACCTCTCAGCCTACGTAGCAGCTCCCAAGAGTTCACTCTTTTGCTTGAAGAAGGATCCCCATACATACCAGAAAACCTCCACAGAAAACCATCTGCCATTTCGATTCTAGCATCTACATGCCCTATTGAAGAAGAAAGAATTGTTATCTTACACTCTTTTTTCCACAGCATCATCAACCCATCACTACTGCCAATACTATCAACTAAGAACACTTCATACAAACCTATTGCTGCTCTAAACTTTGTTCCTTTACTACCATCAATTTTAGTTTCCACTAAAAAAACAACATTTGGAGAATGAATCCTCATCAACCTCTTCAAGGCCGATAACGCTCAGGGATTCCCCATACCCCGAACATTCCAACTTAAACAAGTCATAATTCTCGGCGGGCCTGGAAACAAAACTCCGCCAAACTCTCTACCTCCGAATTCCTCCCTTTTTTGTTCCCTTCATTCTCTGCTCCTGACCCAAACACCAACTTTCTTTTACCAAATTTCAGATCTCATCTTTTTAATGAGCTAGAGAGATTCTCCCTCTCTATAGAAGAAATCTGAGTAGAAATTTTAAATTTTCCCAACTTAGATTTCTGTCCTACATAGCTAAACTTAGACTTACCTATAGATGTAGGACCACTGCCCACACAACTCTTCTTTCCTTTAGTACTAATCGTTTGAACCTTCCTAAAGAGATTCAACTGCTTTTGCCCTTCCTTCTCTAACATCGTAGCTCTCGCCAGCCTCTTCCAATTTCTGGTATTGGTTTTCTTCGGGGAAGTATTTAGGACAGACTGAGGAGAAGCAACCAGAGCCATATCTCCTCGTTGGCAGCTAACCACAATTGGGTCATCCTCTTTCAAACCCAGACCCTCTTCACACTCAATTGGACTACTGCCACTCAGACCAGGCCCCAAACATTCCTTCCCATCTTTACCAGCCTCTTCATTAATCAGCTGCACCTCCTCAATTGGGCCTCCTAACCTAAGCCCAACATGCTGAGATGATCCAAGCCCACGAAAAGAAATCAGATTTTGTTTTTTTGTGACAAACAGTGTCATCTTCTCCTTGTGTATCCACTGAGTCGGTCACATCATCCACCGGTATACCTAAAAAACCTTCTCTTTGATTTTACCGACCCCTATCCTTCACCCCATTCCTCTCCACCACTCATCGACTCTGTATATTCGAACTCTCATCTATTTGATTTTCAATTCTCAATTTCTGCCTATCTGGACCAGCAGCTCTCATCCATGAACCATAATTTGAGGACTCACTCAACAAAGCACCATTCTTGGCCTATTCATCAGAACAATCCTTACTGTCATGCCCAATCCTTCCACAAACATAACAGAATTCCGGAAGTTTTTCATACTTTAGATTCACCATAACAATACAATTCGATTTATCCAACTTCAATCTTAGCCATCTTTTCAAAGGTTTAGATATATCAATTTGAACCTTTACTTTCAGAAACTTATCCCAACACTCTTTAGATTCCGACGATATATCGATCACCCTCCCAATCTGAGTTGCCATCCATTTAGCTGTTCTTCTATTCATACACATAATAGGAACATCATGAATTTGAACCCATAGCTCCACTTTATTAAACTTCAGATTAGAGATATTCCCTATTCCTTCCGGCTTCTCCAGAACAATTAGACTGTTGTCGAAGTACCACGGGCCACCCTGCCAAATCCGATCCCTTTCCTCCTGATTCTTAAAGCGAAACATAAATATATTCACCCCCACTGATTCAATCTCTACCCTCCCAAACTGACTCCATTATTTTTCAATTAGATTTTTAAAAGCCTCCCTATTAGCTTTTTTACCATATAAGAGTTTTCCGACTAGACAGAGCTCCACCTCTGCCACTTAGACTGTTGTCGAAGTACCACGGGCCACCCTGCCAAATCCGATCCCTTTCCTCCTGATTCTTAAAGCGAAACATAAATATATTCACCCCCACTGATTCAATCTCTACCCTCCCAAACTGACTCCATTATTTTTCAATTAGATTTTTAAAAGCCTCCCTATTAGCTTTTTTACCATATAAGAGTTTTCCGACTAGACAGAGCTCCACCTCTGCCACTCCTTCTAGCTGATCTTCTTCAGGCAACTCAAAAATCGCACCATCTTCATCAGTAATAGATAATTTCTCATATAACTTTGATATTTCTAGCTCTCCCATCTCTCACAACTTCAATTTTCAGAACCCACTCTATGAATCTTGACTACCTACTTCAAACTAGAAGATACCGACCCAAAAAGGACACTTCTACTTTTACCTCAATTCTTCCTTTAGAGAAAACGAGAGAAAAAAAGAAGAAGAGAAAAGACATAATATCCATGATTAATTTTTAAAATGACGTAGTTAGAGATTCTAGTAGTTATTTATAAGCTCATGACATGTGCGGTGTGCCCAATTAATGGCAAGTGTCAACATCTCAACAACCAATTAATCTTTCATTTTTATTTCAAAATTAAAAATTAAAAATTAAAGCTTTCATTTTCAATTTCATTAAATTTACTCTGCCTATTATTCTTTACTTATTTCAATTTCGAAGGATATTCTCTTACACACCATTTTTCTATTTTGTTAATTATTAAACTTGTGATCCATGTGACTTACCAGCCGATTAATGCAAGTTATCAAAACCAAGTTGCAAATAGTTTAGTATTCAGGAGCCCCAATATTGTCTCTTATATAGGGTGGTGGACCGTTTCGAATTTTTACAATTCTTTTATTTTCAATGATTTTTGTAGCAGACCTTCTTTTATGTTATGTTAATATGTTTTCTTCTTTTGTTTTGTTTTCTTTATTATTCTCTTCCTTTTTTTATTTAATAAAATGTTGGGGTGGGGTTGATTCCAATCCCTAACAACCTTATCTAAAAAAAAAAATGTAAGTTATCAAAACAATCAATATTTTTTCACAATATATTCTATTTAAATATATACGTATATAATAATAATTATTAGGTGCGAGGTTTCAGTACGGTTTTTGATTTTAGAGATCAACTCTATAACGTTACGTAATGACTTAAATACTATCATAATAAGTTTCAAATATACGTTATTGGTAGGATTCAAACTGCTGACTTGAGAGTCATTTGTCCAAATCTCAAGCTCGTCTATCCACAAGTTGAGTTACGCCCTTAGGGGCGAAATGATTACTATTAAACCAACCTCTTCTCGCCATTTAATTTAATTATTTTTTTTTAGAAAAAAAAACATTCAAAATTGTTCTTAATAAATAATAATACCAAAACTCTCAAGAAAAAAAAAATACTGTAATTCTCTCCTTACTGAAATTTATTTGATTTCCTTCTATACTAGGATAGAATGTAAAAAATAAAAATAAAAATAAATAAATAAACAAAAAAGATTCCAAAATCCTTATGACAAGGCCATGCCGTCGCCAGCGCATATGCAACATTAGGTTTAAGAAAGGTAAGTGGAGAAAGAAGAATATTAATGTAATCCTAATTAATTACATAATCAAATCTAAGTAATCTTAATTATCTATTCCCCTTATGCGATTTGGGATCCCACAACTAATAATTAATTAACTATAAACAGTTTAAACAATTAATTCTCAACTATCTTACACTTGAGGATCTGATCATTGTTTCTCTATCACACATGGCCATTGCATAATAAATGCTACTTCTTAACCCCCCAAAAAAAAAAATACAAAATGGTTCTTCTATGACAGTGATTTTGTGCTTTTTTTTTTCTTCAATTAATTATAGGATTTTATTTATTAAAATGTATCATAAAAACATATATTAAGTGATTATGAAATACTACCTAACCATGTAAAGTTATTTATTTATTTATTTATTATTTTTTTTTTTTAACAAAGCTTATGCAATTTTTTATTTTATTTTTTATTTTAACATCATTTAATATTATATAACTAGACGTAAGGTTAGATAATCGTTTAAATACATATTAATACAAACCTTAATTAAATAATGGTCAAATTGAAGGCATTAATTATTTAATTAAGTAAAAGCAACTTGGGAGTTTGTGAGATGATAGGATCTCATCGCATATGGGGTGTCTAGTAAATGTCATGTGATTTATGGCCTTATGGGCATTTTCTTAAATTATAAATCTTTAATAACAACATTAACCAATTAATCCTTTTTATAATAATAATTAAAATCACCAGGTGCTTCATCAAATTTATTATTGTTGTTGGTCAAGAATTTATGTGGGGTTTGGTCAGGTTAGTTGATTTTTTTTTATTTTTCTTTTTCATTTTTGGTTATTAATTATTATTTTGGCTATTTTTTATATTAAATAATGTTAACTTATTATAAAAACATTTAATTGGTAACTACATGATGATATGTAAGTTGTCCAAAAACAGATGAATCTGTCCCTTGTAGACCTAAACTAATTTTTTTTTTCTTTTTCTTTTCAATAAAACTTATAAAATAATGATAATTTTGTGTAAATCCAAACTACAGGTCAGACCAAAATAAAATTAAAATTTTGGAATTTCTTCACAAGGCAAAAAAAAAAAAAAAAAAAAAAGAAATTTGTGACTTTGGATCAATCATTATTTATTGTCCTGTTCTAAAAGTTGAACTTATTATTATTTGTTTATTTATTTATTTATTATTTTTTTTTTAAAAAAAGTAATTAATTGATCTCTTTATAACATAATACGGTATGGTCTATGAATTATGAGAGTTTTGGCCATCCCAACCATTTGGTTAGAGTACCAAATGGTAGGACCCGGAGGTGGGTGGAGTCCGGCCCGTATCACAAGAAATGACGTTACAATTATCCTCATAAAAATAAAATATTAGTCTCAGATTAAAAAAAAAAAAAAACTTTTCTTGAAATCTGATATCGGTTGTACAGACGTACAGTAGAGTATTATGATTTATTAAAATTAAATAACAAAATGAACAGTACAAATATTTACTTCTATGAATTAAAAATATATAATCCATGAATACAGTGATAAATGAATTTAAATGCATTTAATGACTGTACTAATACTGTAGCTTGTTTATTTATTTATACAATAGTGCTAAACATTCAACCTTAAATCTCACTTTTTTCATCCCACTACATATAACATGTGAGGTGTCAAATTGTTAGTGGATACACATTAATGATGATTTATCTCACCTACCTCATGTATCCACTTACTATTTGACACCTCACATGTCACATGTAGTGGAATGGAAAAGGTGAGATTTTAGGTGGGATGTGTATCATTACTGTTATTTATAAGAGTGGGTATATTTATTGAACTTCAAAGTTCAAATTTAAAGAAAGAAATAAAAAATGGACCTTTTTTTTGTTTTTTTTGTTTTTGCAATGAAAAAAATGGAGAGTTTTTTTTTTTTTTTTTTTTTTTTTTTTTTTGAACAGAAAAAAAAAATGGAGAGTTAAGAAACTTCTTTTGAGATTAAAAAAAAAAAATGGAAGATGGTGTCATGATTTCAGCTAAAGTATCATTATTGTTTAAATTTTTTTCGGTCAACAAGTTTGACCGAACAAGTAAGGATTCCTAGTGCATACCAAATAAGGATGATGCCACGTGGAGATAGGACAAGAGACATGATGATGACATGGGCAGCCCACATGATAAGCAACGCCACGTCATCACTCAATCGGGGCCCACATGGAGAGAGTTAAATACTTCTATTAAGCTTTATCTACCTTGGAACTCGTAATATTATTGTACTCACTTTGCAAGTTTGCATGCATTAATGTTGTTGACTATTAATATACGTATTCAAACTTTAAAAAATTAAAAAATTAATAAATAAATTAAAATATTTATTTATTATTTTAAAAGAAGAAGAAGAAGAAAAAAGATAATTAAAAATTAAAAAGGGGATTTAAAAGTCGTAAGTGCCCACTTTCATTGAGATACTATTTACGTCGACATCATCGATCGAAACAAAAATCCTATTATTATTATTTTTTTGGGTGATATTAAAATTATTAATGATCTTAGACATGTAAGAACACAAAAGCATAATTGGACCATGCAACAAACCTAACCACCACTCTATGCATTTAATATTCCTTGATTAGCATCTTAATTATTTCTTACGATTGATCTTCGTTAACATAAATATCTAAAATGAAAAGACTAACGTCCTATTATTGAGTGGATTCTTATACATGGATAGTCCAAAATCGTGGAAGATATTGTTATAGCTAGTAAGGAATGGACATGTAATGTAAGATACAATTAAGCTTCAATATCTTATAAGTATCGTATTATTTTGAAGTCTAAAAATGACCCCTCCGGCACATCACCTCCCGATAGAGGTGTGCATCTCTTTTTCCACATTATTGTTTGGAGTTCGGTCTCCCCATATTTATTTTTATGAAAAAAATGTAAAGAATGTTATCATTAATTATAAAAGTAGATAAATATATCTCACATGTAGCATTTGATTTCGATAGATTTTAACATATCTTTCAAAGACAATAGAATAAAAATGATACCACCACAAGGGGAGAAGTATAAGATATTAGATATAAGACAAGAATACAATAGAACATGCATTTTTCATTTGGATATACATGTGGTAGATGTGATATGAATAGCTAATCAGATTTACCTATATGCAATATGATATGATTTGAATGTAAAATGTACTGTTTATGGGATGCAGCATCCTTTCTCCGATATGAGGCCATAAATACCACTTCCATTCAATTTTGTATTCTAACGTGATCTTCTTTCATCCTTATAATAAATAAGGTAATTTCCTCGGATACTTTTTCATAGAGATTTTAAACTTATACCTTTCTTTTTTCTTTTTAATAAATTTCATGATAACGAGTAAGAACAATGGTTGATACATTCATCGGGGAGTGTATTGATTGCTGGCTTTCGGATGGATAAGTGTATATTTGAATTATTGAATAGCAATACGGTAAATAATAGAAAAAATAGGTCAATGATGTGGTATTATTGTAATTAAAATCACAAGTAGACGTATCAACATATACACTTACTAACCAGTAAAATTTAAGAGTATATTTAGCATTTTCACAATTATAAAAGATAAATAGAGCTTCTCCTTACAATCTATAAATTATCTATTCACACTCCAAATTTTTTATTATTATTATTAATGACAATTTTAACATAAATTAAAATTACTAAACAAGACAAATTAATTAAAAGACACTCCTAACTAATTAAATTATTAAGAAAAAAATATTCTCTCTCCTAAATCATTAGATTAAATATTATGTATTAAACTTTCTCTCTTAAATATGTTATTACCATATTAAACACTGTCTCTTAATTAATATCTCCATTAAAAAAAAAAAAAAAAAAATCATATTTCCATACTTTCTCGATCAATCTTTGATTAATAGTTAAAGAAAAAAAATATATATATATATGAAAGCTTGAATTGTTTCAACTAGATTCGATTAAATTTAGAATTTCTAAGACTAATGAAAAAATTAAAGTTCTTTAAGTAATCACATACTTACAAGAGTAACAAAAAACATTTTCATATTTCGATTAATAAAAAAACAATGTACTTTTTTTTTTTTATTATTTATTTTTATTTTTATTTTTTTAGTATATACATATATATGATTCCTAAAAATCAAGCTTATTAGTAAGTTTTTTTTTTTTTCTTGACTATTAGGTGTCGTTTGTTTTTTACACTTAAAACTTAATGGGTCCGAATTGAACTCATTAAGTTGTTTTGTTTGTTTTTTTAAATGGTCAAATAATTTAAAAATATCAAAAAACAACTTAAAATAAAAAATTAGAAATCCTGACTTTTAACTTAATTCCAAATCACCGGATTACAACTAAAATATTTACTACAAAATCTATCATTCCAAAGAAGATATATTTCCAAATTTATTCTAATTTGATATGGTGTAGAATCTTTCTTTTAATATATTTCTTATTTTAAATAGGTTTTAGAAAAGAAAAGAAAAAAAAAAAAAAAAAAAACCTAATAACTTCTCATATTGAAATTTGTAGGGGATTGAACAATTGAATTTCTCTAGCTCCCGCCAAGTCCCGGTAAGAACTCTTTATTTTTATTTTTTATTTGACTATTCATGTAGTGCTTAATAAATTTGTTTATCATATTGAGTAGATTTCATGGCTTGAAGATGTTATAGAATAATTATATATATATATATGCATATAATTCAAGAACCTATTTCAACAAAAAATTCAAGAACTTTTTATTATTATTATTATTTGGCTTCTGGTGCATATTGAACTTGAATTTTTTTTTTTTTTTTTGACAATAAATTAAACTCGAACTTTGTTTGCAGAACATGCAAAATTATATTTTTTGATAAATTTTTTGTTTTGTTAAATTAAACTTTGTTTGCAGAAAAACATACAAAATCTTATAAAGAATGTTGTATGTTAAATTACTTCTTTTAATTAGTATGCGTATAAATGTAAAATTACTTATTTTTAAGATAATTTTATTTTAAAAAAACAAACATGTTGACAGTATATTCAGACGTGAGAAAAACAAAGCATGTCATCCAGGTTCAGATTTCAATCCCTATTTAGCCTTCATAAAAATTCGAGACTGTTTAGTCTTTAGACAAAAAAAGACAAATAACCCCTTAGGGGAGTGTATTCAATTAGGATTTCGAAAGACATGACTTTTTTTAAGTGGATGACTTTTGTAGATTTTATGGACTTTTATAGACTTTTGAAGATTATTAAAAACTTTCATAGACTTTTATTTAAAAGACCTTCATAGACTTTCATTTTAAAAGACTTTCGTAGGCTTTCATTTTAAAAAACTTTTATAGGCATTTATAGACTTTCATTGACTTCTAAATATAATGTATAATCTGTTTTAGCAAAATTATATATATTTATCATGTCAATAAAAATAATTTTTCAAATGAATAAAAAAAACCATTGTTAATTAAACTTGACAAAAGCATTCATGTCTATATATGTGATTTTTTTTTTTAATTTTAATTATATTTTGCATTATAAAAACATTATGCTCCTTTTTTAATAATTAGCCAAAATTTTATTTGTTTTTTATAATTAGTCGAAATATTTTAAATTTTCTCTTAGAATAAATGTAGCAAACCGACAATAAAATTAACGTTTACATGTCTCTATGAAAGCATGACAATGAGTATAAAAAATCAACCAAAAGTTCATTCAAGTTACCAAAGATAAAATATAAAAACCGCACCTAGTTGTTGAATAAGATCCATGCCTAAAAATGGGTAGTTTGATATTAATTATAATTACATGGATTCACGCTTATACGCGAATTTGATTATGGCATATTGGTATGACTAAGTAGTGGTTTTTGTCTTTTATTAGTTTTATTTTACATAAATGAAGTTCATTTGATTTGTTTCGGTGTTGTTTAGTTGCTTTAAAAATATAGATAAAAAAAATGAAATCTCTCGTCCTTAATTGCATAGCCGATGAAGAGTTGTTATATATATATATATATTTTGTAATGTTTATTCATTTTATTTTATTTATGAAATTTGTTAAGAATGAGTGTGCTTTTATTTGAAAATAGAACATATATTTGGTGGTTGATGGTTTTTAAAGAGTTTTATATTTTTCTTTTTAAAGTGAAATTCTTTATACTTTTTTTTTTTATTAAAAAAAAAAGTCATTCAAAGTTTTTGGTATGAATGGAAGACAAATCATAAGATTTGTTATAACTAAAAATCATTAAAAGTCATTAAAAGTTATTGATATTTTAAAATCGTTAAAAGTCACTGAGATTTTGAATACCTCATAACTTTCATAGACTGTTAAAAAGTCTTGATTGAATACCACATGACTTTTAAAGACTTTTTAAAAGTCTATAAAAGTCTGTATTGAATACCTCATGACTTTTATTAAAAGTCTATATTGAATACACCTAAACTTTTTAATTCCATAAAAGTCATTAAAAGTCTTGTAAAATCCTAATTGAATACACCCTCTTCAGTCTTGCTTGAGAAAGAATGAAGATAGAAAATTAGAGAGATTTGGATTCTTTCCTTATCTCACATAATCTTATGACACATAAGCAGGATATGTATTGGAGGAGAGAGAGAGTTTAATATGGTAATTAAAAATTTATGAGAGAGTATTTAATATATAATAATTAATCTAATGATTTGAGGGAGATAATTTCTTTTTTTAATAATTTAATTCAAAAAAAGATAAAAAAAGATAATTTTGTAATAAAATGAAGTGTCTTTATAGTTTTTTAAAATTTAAATTTTGAAAATGGAGTGTTTTTAGAAAAGAAGTGTAAAAAGAAAAAATTGGATTGTCAAAAGAAGCTCTCAAGATAAATGATATTTTCTTATAATATCAATTAGTTTGGGATCAGGTATTTTTTTAAAAGTTTTCACCATTGGTAAGATTCAAGCTTTTAACTTTTAAATTATTTGTCCAAACCCCAAACTCTGAACTACGCCCTTGTTGACATATTTTCTTACGACTTAATTTTTACTTTGTATACATTTTTCTCTAATGGGTTTGTCCCTTTTTATATGTGACACAACATAACATAACATCACCCATGTATAAAGCTAAATTTGGTGAACTATATGCACTACATACACTGCCATACGTCTCTCTAATTTAAGTCAAAACTCCGCAGATTTTATTTTTACTTTTTACTCTTTTTAAAGGTCCGCAGATTATATATATATATATATATATTTGGATACTGCGTTGAACTTGGAGTGAATTCTATCATATTAAAGTTGGAGTGCTTTGAATGTGGACGAAATCCGAGTTGATTAGCCAATTATAACAGTAAAAAAAAACTCGAAACCAACAACAACAGTAACTGCAGATTTGTGTCTTTCATTGCCGGAGTGCAATGAATATATATTGAAGATGTTGAGTGTTGTCTCAAGAAACACGAGCAACCACACTGCAATTAAACAAATTTCACTAAACCTACCTTGTATAGCCTATCCAAAAAGAGAAAAGCTAATTTAATTATTGTAATTAATTATAATTAAACTTCTCGTTTTCTACACGCAAAGTGTAAAAAAAGTGGATTTGCTTTGCCTAACTTGGATTAATTAATTAAACATGGTAAATTTATTAAAAAAATGATTAGGTGAAGATTGGACTGGAAGTGGATTATCATACTTTATTCCCGGAAGGAGTTGACAAATGACACAACCATGAACCACCCAGTTCGAAACTTGTTATTGGGGTTTCCCATGTCTGAAAAGTACACGTCAGCAGCAAAGTGTAAACGGCGTTAAATTTCTAGGGTTTTTGTGGGGTGGGGACTTGGGACCCACGTGAGTGTGGGAATTATTGACTGTTGATGACAAACGTCCTTACTTGCTGTCAAGTCTCTCTGTTTGTTTCAGACTTCACAGTAATTGTAAAATGTGAAGGTGAAATGTGAATCTCATGCTCTCTCTCTCTCTCTCTCTCTGTTTTTCGGGAAGGTACAAAATTTATTAACATTGGAAGTGTTGCTAACTTTAATAAGCTATTTACTATCACTGGTTCATTTTGGAGGTTGCAGCTCCACAATTTCTTAATTAATATTATTATTCAATGCATTTCTTTATAATTTGTTTTTAGAGTTTTGAAAATTGAAAGCTATAATATGCCACTAACATGCCACTAGTGCTGGATTTCACTAATTTAGAATCAC
Source organism: Acer campestre (assembly GCA_954870605.1). Taxonomy (NCBI): domain Eukaryota; kingdom Viridiplantae; phylum Streptophyta; class Magnoliopsida; order Sapindales; family Sapindaceae; genus Acer; species Acer campestre. The sequence continues at coordinate 25,752,819 of OX940810.1, forward strand.
AATTTAGAGCAACCCATTCAAAATATCACTTCTAATTTCACTCTTCAAATATCAATAATCTTATATTATTTTAAAGAAAGTATTTACTTTTTTCCCTCCAACAAATTATTATTATTTTTTTCCTACTTGTATATCATTCAACCATTTTGGATTATACCTTAATATACTCCAACAATGTTAGAATATAAATTTTAACTTGACAATTTCTTTATATAGTATATTTGCATTCATAATCTATAAAATAATAATAATAATTAACTCAATTTAATTTATGTAAGCTAAATTCTACAGACAAATTCAATTTTTTTTAGAGCACTAATGGTAGTGGATATGTACCTGCTTCAAGAGAAAAAAATTTAAAAAGATTTTTCGAAACAAAGATTTGAAAGAATCTTAATTAAATAAAACAACTAGATCATATATAGGATTCGAAACAACAACTTGCAAATTCAATAAAAAAAAAAACAACAGTAATTTTTTTTTATAACATTATGAAAGTTTTATGTTGTTTTCAAAAAATATACATATTATGCTAATTATTAAATACTATTACCAATTGGATCAAATCTCATTCATTTGGATATTATGTAGAAAATTCTGGATGATCAAATTGATCCATTTGATAAGATGTAGTGAAAAAAATGAGTAAATTTGAACAAATAAAAATTATGGTAAAAATTTTAGTCAGGTTTAATGATATTTATTGGGTGAAAAAATTTCATAGAGCCGTTAAAATATAGCTGTTTGTTGTTAAAATTGAGCCGTTTGAAATTGTTGAAATTAGAAAAAGTTGTTTCAATTTAAAATAAGATAAAGTTGTTAAAGACAGTTGGTATAGTAATTAATGATGGTTATAAAAAGTAATAAAATAAAATATGAAAAGTGAGACATCACTCGGTAATATTGAAGAGTGAGAAAGATTTTCTCAATTGAAGAATACAATTTGACCAATCTGTTGGAGCAAAATATGTTGATGTGGCTCATCTAACTTTTCCAACAATCTCAATTAACGAGTCTGTTGGAGTTGCTCTTAGAATGTAACACCTGTTAGAAGAAAGCGATATCCACACATTTTATGATTTAATGAGTAAATGTGCAATTTAAACCATTATCATATAAAGGAGATGTGCTTAATAATTTTTTATTATTTTTAAATATTACATTAATTCGAGGTTTTTTAGAAGGAGATCTCGTAGTGTATATGCGAGGGATATACCATTAGACCAACCTCATAAGATTGGATGTGTTACGACACTTTATATATATACACACTAGTTGAATTAAACTTTCACTTTAAATTGATACATTTAACATTACTATTTACATATTGATTAATATCATTAATTTTCAATGTATTTATGGATTTTAAAAGATCCTTTTATGACGTGTTTAAGGAGTGGTCTAAGACATATTACTTTGGTGGTAACTATACCTCTCTTAAGAGTTTTCAAGTCGAAATCCCACTCCTCCAAATAAAAAAACAAACAAATTAAACATGTGTTTAAGAAAGATTAGATTAAAATTAATCATAAATATATTAGTTTAGTTAGTTCTATAACTTGAAAGAGCATTAAATGGAGGAGAAATACTTCAGTAAACTATATGTGCAATGCAGCCAAATCAATAGATTCATGCCACGTGACATCAAAACAATATAATATTGCAAGATATTGAGAATAGCAGTGAGTGAGGTGAGTTACTACTTACTACTAACACTAATTACCCCTAACAAGAATTTGAAGTAAAAAAACCAAAGGCCATGTGAGTATGTGACCCTACAATGGACTAGTGAAACATGAAGTGCACGAAGACGACCTTAAAACAAAGACCAAAAATGGCCAAAGATATGTGGCGTGAACAACACAAATGGTAGAACAGTAGAACACAAACCCATAAACATATAAAAAAAAGCTAGCTCTGGCCTCCGTGTACTGTGTATGCACCTATACGCAGTGGTCTCCGAACCACTGACACTCCTAGAAACGACCCAACATGTGGTTGTCTGAGCCCTTTATTGAATTCACTTTCCTACAGTGATTTCCTCATTAATCACCCTAGATTTGCTAAAGCTGTATACAAATTATACTGTTTCACATTATCAAAATCCGTAAAACGTTTTTTACTGTTTTTGTTTTTAACTCTGAAAAAATATTTACTATATAGCCTGCAGCATCCTAGGTTCCTACTTGGATTAATTTACGGCTGCAGCTGCTGCTGCATGGAAACTTGTTTTGTTTATATGGTAACTACCTATGCATATATCTTCAATTCTTGATTTTTTGTGGCCCCCTCCCTTCTCATCCGTACGCTGATATAACGAAATTAGAAATCATCATGATGATGCAGCCTGATCGATCATACCTGATCCAAAGGCTATTACTTAAAGAAACAAGAAATTTCCTAGTACTTTGAGGTGTATAGGATAATAACTTCCTGATACCTACCATACGTGGCTCATGCATGAATAGGCAGTTGTTTTTTGTTTGGATCCACTTGCAATTGCGTGAGTGTGAAACCCACGTGCCATGATTCATGAGACACAGCGGCGCGTGAAGAGATTGAGTTTGTTCACACATAGAGAGAGCATGGAGCATATATATACTAACGAAACTGATCTCTGATGATGAGATCAGAGGTCGGTGACCATAACGTGCTCCAAAACTATACTATACAGTGAAAATCCACGGCCGTTGACCGGTAATGTAACAAAAACATCCAACACGTGCCGGTTACCAAGGTTAAATTCCTCGAATTAACTTTTCCAACGAATATAATCTGTATAAGAGAGGTTCTATCTCTCTTTATATCACATTCACGCAGAGAAAAAAAAAAGAACAAAAAAAAAAAAAAAAAAAAAAAAAGGAAGAAAGCGAGAGATAGATAGATAGAGAGAGAGAGAGAGAGAAGAGAAGATCATAAAGACCTTTTGGTTTCAGTGATCTTTTTGGGATTATCTAGTGAGAGAGTGAAGAGAGCAATATAGAAAAGGAACAGAGAGAGTAGTCTGGGTTTTTTCTAATCTTAATAATCAGAGAAAGAGCCCTGTTTGTCTTTTTTTACTTTATTTTCGTTTGATCCCATGCTCGCATCTCTTGAACTCGATCCTACCATTTTGTCTTCTGTGACAGTCCCAGATCGATCAAAAACAAAACTTCTTTTTCTTTCTTTATCATTTTCCAAGTCTCTGAAAGGATAAACAAAGCTGGGGATAGAGAAATATATACTACTCAAAAAGCAGAGTAAAAAGAGTGTGTATTAGTTTTGGTTTGTGTTTGATAATATGGGTACTGGTTGGAGAAGAGCGTTTTGCACGACGATCCCTCGAGACTCAGAAGTGACCACGGCGGCTTCAGAGAAGCAGCAACAAAGTAGTCCGAGTCCCAGTGTTAGCCCAAGCCCCAGAAGCTGTACAAAGCTAGGATTTTTCACAGGTAGTAGCAACCCTTCTACTCCACGGTTGCAGTCTCAGTCTCAACCAGTGGTCTCAAGCCCAAGCTTGCGTTGTCGAAACAACACGTCTCTTGAAGGACCTCCTATTAATGAGAGCCCCAGAGTTCTACAATGCAAGACCAGTACTACACCCAGATCAGCAACCAAGACTACTACCAAACCAGTTCTGGTTTCTAACCCATCCTCTCCTCGATCTCCACTCAAGCTATCTCTCTTCAAGAACAGCTTCAAGTTCAGAGTAAGCATTTTCAGTTTCTGAGATCTACCATAAAAAAAATGGCATATATATATTTGATTTCTATTTTTTTTTGCTAATGGTTATTTATGGTTTTTATTATTTTCCAGAGTAGCTGTGGAATCTGCTTGAACAGCGTGAAGACAGGTCAGGGCACTGCCATTTACACGGCAGAGTGCTCACACGCTTTTCACTTCCCTTGTATAGCCTCACACGTGCGAAAGCATGGCTCTCTCATCTGTCCCGTCTGCAACACCACTTGGAAAGACGTTCCTTTACTCGCCGCCCACAAGAATCCCACCCCAGAAACCATTAACAGCAACAACCAACAAAAGGACACCGTCAAGACGAAAGTCGACGAGAAAAAGATAACTGAATCTTCTTCACCAAGGCTTGTTAAAGTAGCACCACCGTCGGATTCATCAAGATCCTACGATGACGATGAGCCATTGTTGTCTCCAAAAGCTGGTTCACGATTCATTCCCATACCGGAAGCAAACGAGAATGTCGGAGAAGACCACGAAGACGACGTGGAAGAGTTTCAAGGTTTTTTCGTAAATTCAAACTCTTCATCTTCACTGAAATCTGATCAAGTTCAATTCGACGGCAGAGATTTAAGAAACGTCCAGCTTAGACTTTTACCTGAATCTGCCATTATATCGGTTGGAAAAAACTACGAGACATACGCGGTTGCATTAACGGTGAAAGCGCCACCTCCGTCAGCAACTATCAAGAGCAGTAGTGAAACGGCGTCGCATCGAGCTCCTATTGATTTGGTGACCGTACTTGATGTAAGCGGAAGCATGACCGGACCTAAGCTACAAATGATAAAACGCGCCATGCGTTTAGTCATTTCCTCTCTCGGCTCAGCCGATCGGCTCTCAATTGTGGCTTTCTCTGCTACTTCAAAGAGGTTGTTGCCTTTGCGGAGAATGACAACTCAAGGTCAGCGCGTGGCTCGCCGTATCATTGACCGGCTCGTGTGTGGTCAAGGGACTAGCGTTGGAGATGCTTTGAGGAAAGCTACTAAGGTGCTTGAAGATCGGAGGGAGAGAAATCCTGTTGCTAGTATCATGTTGTTATCCGACGGTCACGATGAGCGGGTCCAGGTAAATAACTCAAGTCAACGGATCGGTGCAAGCCACGCGTCGTCTACTCGTTTCGCTCACATCGAGATCCCGGTTCATACGTTTGGGTTTGGACAAAGCGGCGGCTACAGCCACGAGCCAGCAGAAGACGCCTTCGCGAAATGCGTGGGTGGTTTGTTGAGCGTGGTAGTACAAGACTTAAGAATCCAGCTCAACTTCGCATCTGGGTCCGCGCCAGCCGAGATCTCAGCCGTTTACTCATGCAACGGGCGTCCCACAGTTCTCAGCTCCGGCTCAGTACGACTTGGAGACCTATACGCCGAGGAAGAAAGGGAATTACTCGTGGAGCTGAGAGTGCCAACATCAGCAGTTGGGTCCCACCACGTGATGTCAGTGAGGTGTCTTTACAAAGACCCCGCCACTCAAGAGGTTGTATACGGCGCAGATCAGGCGCTTTTGGTACCTTGCCCACACGCCGCTAGATCTTCATCACCTAAGATTGAACGGCTGAGAAACATGTTCATCGCTACACGAGCTGTAGCAGAGTCACGTAGATTGATAGAGCAAAACGATTTCACTAGCGCGCATCATTTGCTCGCATCGGCTCGAGCATTGTTGATCCACTCCAGCTCGGAGTCAGCCGAAGAATATGTTAGAAACTTGGAAGTGGAGCTGGCAGAATTGCATTGGAGGAAACAGTATCTGTTGGAGCAAAGGCAGCAGATGATCCAACGGCGAAGAGGGAACGAGAGGGAATCGACGGTGATGACTGATGAGAATGGTGAGCCTCTGACGCCGACGTCGGCTTGGAGAGCAGCTGAGAAGCTGGCTAAAGTGGCTATGATGAAGAAGTCGATGAATAGAGTCAGCGACTTGCACGGCTTCGAAAACGCTAGATTCTAATCTCTCTGTTTTCTCTGTTTTTTAGAAATTTAAAACATGAAGAATATAATCGTAGGGACAAGCTAGTAGCAGACGGCGCGGGCCTTTTTTTTTTTTCTCTGAATTATAAAGGATAAAAACAGGAAAACAAAATTAGAGAGAAATGGCCCACACACCTATTTCCATTAGGTGATTGTCTTTAGTCTTGTCTTTTCAAATTACATGTTTAGAGAAGAAGAAAGAACCCCGATTGATTTTTATCAATTCTAAAAATGTTGTAAATTAAATGCTAGTTTATTTTTCTTTTTGATTTGATTTGGGGTTTTGATTGGTTGGTAGTTTTTGGAAGGACAAAATGATTGTGGTGGGTATGATGACTGAATCATTTCCTTGTTATCATAATCCATATCGCCAACTTTTTATCTCCAGTGACTGCAATCATGTTCTTGTGCTCATTATTTTGCCACTCCAAGCACTGTTTTTGAGACCATACCCATCCCTTTTATCCAATTCCTTTGCAATTCTACAATCGTATATTATATGTTTGTGATATAAAAGTAAAAAATTTGCATGATTGTCTATTTGTCTGGATACTTTTGGAGATGTAAAATGAAAATGTCAAAACAATCTCATTTAAGGTGTTACTATTTTGGCACTGCACGTGCTGACTCAATGAGGCCATTATTTGAAGTCATTCTTTGTACCTGTAGCTTTCAGAGGCTTATTGATCTGCTGCGCATGGACTGTTATTGAACAGTTCATCGTCTGGTCCAATATGTCTCAGTAGCTAGAACTGCATATATATATATATATATATATATGGTCCATCCATTTCACTGCAGTCCATGAATAAGAGTTCCTGCTGGCATCGGCTCTCGGGGACCACCCATCTAGCTTCACTAACTGGGTTAGTAAGTTAGTACTCGAACAACAAAAGCAGTCATGTAGGGAGCCGCAGGTCCACGTTTCTATGACTTTAACAACACCTTTTATATATATATGGTCCATCCATTTCACTGTTCTCTACTTCTCTCTGCTGTGTCCTGTTTTCATATATGTTACAGTATATGAATGTGATCATCATAGTAATTGTACGTGGTTTTGTTGAAATATTCCAAGGATTGATCTTTACTCTTATAATATGGAGAGCCCTTTTAATTACCATACTTTCTATTGTTTCTTTTTGGAGATTTTCCTTTCAGACTTTCTGGGGAAAAAGAGTGAGAAAAATGGGCAAGAAAGATTTTTGATGTTCTCTGTTTCAAGCCACCCTAGAGATTGTTATCAAATTTGAACAAGTCCTATTATTTTGGAAGATGGAGATCTCTTACTTAATGCTAAAATGACTTGTAGCATTAATATGCTCCTTACTCCAAGAATGCAAGAATCTATATGATTAGAATTTTAATTATCTTCAAAAAAATAATGTACTGGGAACGTGATATAGAAGTTGGGTTTTTAGAGGACTAGAAGGAGGCAACGTCGTGGACCCGAATTGTTGTTTGTTAGTGATGGATGGAGAAGAAGAGGAGGAGGTGTGGCCGAAAACAGTGCAGTGAGTCGCGCTAGCTGTCTTTGGATTCCCTACTCTGTAGTGTGTCGTAGAGACAGATCAAATCTCCTGTTGTTACTTCAAACCCATCACTGTTACTCACAGTACTTCGCACAGTAGATAAATAATGGTGTTTGTACAAAGTACAAGTCATATTTTAATTTCCCATACTCCCGGTTTAATAAATAAATGATACTTAGTTTAGCTCATTACCAAATAATGGGGTTGGAAGGGATTCCTAAATGACAAACGATGAATATGATTATGTAAAAAATCTTAGACATAACACTGTATATCTCCTTTTAGCTCGGGTGTCTGCACTTTCACTTTCATGTTCACGATAGTCGTAGTGGATTGAGGGTTTGAGTGAATCGTGTGCTTTTACAAGTGTATACGTAGAGTAGATATACGAAAGACAAATATAGTGTTTGATCTTGATATATACATAATGATTCGTGACAGGCTTCAGTAGTTCAGCTCGGCAAAAAAATATTAAAAAAAAAAAAAATGCTTAGACAAGGTTGATATTTGTATTTGGGTTAAGCCTTTGACTGATGGATGGAAGGCCTGTTGGCACCTAAACACAGCTCACAAGAAATGGGCAAAGCAAATTTTTGGTTTCAGGTTTGGACTTCACTTTCGGTTGAGATGGGCCTGCTCTGTCGAGACTCAAGAGTGATGTTATTTGTACCTCACCATCTATATCTCAACAGTTAACAGATAACAATTAACATCCCTCATGTATGTATTAAATATTAATTAATGATAATGTGCATGGCGTGGAAGTTGATAAAGCCTGGGGCAGCCCTCTCAAGTCTCAACAGTGCGCCACTGAATATATGTATTAATTAATGATAATGTGTACGGCGTGGAAGTTGATAAAGCCTGGTCAGGGCATGCATTCCTACATATATTACACACCAGATGCAGCTTGTATTGAAAAAGAAGTACCTGACTGATTTTCCAGGAAATCCATCTTAAAACATGGAGCTTGAGATGCGTATCATTTCTAGAGAAATCATCAAACCATCTTCTTCAACCCCAAACCATCTAAGAATCTATAACTTCTCTCCTCTTGATCAGTTAAATTTAAACTTTTATCGCTCCTTCATTCTCTTCTACTCTAGAGCACCCAAAAGTTCCGATCACCTCAAAAAGTCCCTATCAAAATTATTAACTTATTACTGTTGGATATGACTCGTATTTCCAATGGTTACCAAACACGATTTACCAATGCGGAGACTTCCTGGAGACGTGAGAGCGTTTGGGAGTATGAGGTTATGTTTGAGGGAGGCTTGGAAAAGACATGAAGAACAAAGCGACGGACAGCTCAAACCGCTGCCGCGCAGCTGCCACTTTGGCAGAGGTAGTGGCAGCGGTCCGGCAGCTGTCCGGCAGCTGTTTACAGTGGTTTGACACAATTTAGGCAGCTGTTCGGCAGCTGTCCGCAGCAGTTTGACACCGCTGCTATTTTAAGCAGCGCATCAACAACGATTCCAATTCCAGTGTTTCACGCTGTGGAAAGCGCTGTGGCTTTCACAGCAGTCCGACAGCGGTTCGACAAGGTTTGGCACGTGGATCACGGTCTTCTGAGTGGTCAAGTTCAACATGGTTTATGAAGCAGGTGGCCAACTGCAACTTGAGTCGTAATTAATCACAAGCACGCGTTGAATCGGGAAATATTCATGGAAGAGGAAATATGTTGCTTCTAGAGTTCTAATGGGAAAAAGATCTCTCCTTGAAGTAAAGACTTGTCATAAATAGGAAATAGTATTTATGTGGAACAAGTAAATCTTGTATGACTAGGAGATAGATTTCCTTGTTAGTTTAAACTCCCTGTAATACATATAAATAGACCATAATAACTAGGTTATTTGTGGTGGAGCAAAATAGCAAATACTAGAGAGATCTCAAAGTGAGCATTGGGTGTAATTGGGTTTGGGATATTACAAAGAGAGTGATCCTGAGTGTGTGGTTGTAACAATTTACTACATATTGGAACTTTCTCTTGTCGTCCTGACAGCCGTGGTTTTTTCCCTGATTTGGGTTTCCACGTAAATTCTTGTGTTGTGTGTGCTTGGATTTAGATTATTTCTCTTCATCTATCTTTTGCCGGATAGAAAAAAAGGTTTGTTCGCTAACAATTGGTATCAGAGCCCTTGGTTGCTTGATAGTGGTCTTAACAAACTTTATGGCAAGGATGATGAGATTCGATATTGAGCAGTTCGACGAAAAGATAAACTTTGGCTTGTTTCAAGTTCAAGTCAAAGATATATTAATCCAACACGGTTTACAAAAGGCGTTGAAGGGCAAGTCAACCCCTGCGAACCCTGAAGGCTCTGGAGAGTCTAGTAAAGAAACGACTGGTACTAGTTCTGGAAAACAAAAGATGAGCGATGATGATTGGGAGGATTTGGATGAGAGAGCTGCGAGTGCGATACGATTGTGCCTAGCCAAGAACGTTCTTGCAAATATTCATGGAACATATTCAGCGAAAGAACTTTGGGAGAGGCTTGAAGAATTGTATCAAGCGAATAGCGTCTGCAACCGGTTCTACCTGAAGGAGCAGTTTCACATGCTGTATATGACTGAAGGTACGAAAATTTCTGATCATCTAGGAGTGCTCAATGGAATAGTTTCAGAATTAGAGTCGATTGGAGTGAAGATTGATGAAGAAGACAAAGGTCTTAGACTCATCTGGTCCCTTCCACCGTCCTATGCACACATGAAGCCAATCTTGATGCATGGGAGTTCAACCATATGTTTTGGAGATGTAGCGAACAAACTTATCTCTGAGGAACGAAGGCTAAAAAGTGAAGGTAAATCTTCTGATAACTTGGCTCTTTTGGTTGACAGGAAAAAGGGGAACTCCAAATGGAAAGGCACTTGTTGGGGATGTGGACAGTCTGGACACATCAGGAAGGATTGCAAAAATAAGAAGACAAGTGCTGCTAAGGGCTCCAAAGAGGGAGATCCGGCAATCGCCTCTCTTGAGTATGACGACTACAGCGATGCCCTCTAAAGGGGCATAAACATCCTCATGGCATGACCGCTAGTTGCCGTGAAAAGGATGTAGCTGATAGCGGGTCCACAATTGCGCACGGGCATTGATTAGGAAGTGATGTAAGGTGTGTGGTGGACAAGGATGTCGATGGCTGAGCGAACTCCCTGGGAACCTAACGTGAGGAGTTGCACCACAATTTTCAGCAAGATAAATTTCGACATGTGCCAGTGAAATCTTGGGATGGTTGTTTCCTAAGTGGTTATACCTAGTGGTGGGTATGTTTGATTCTTGGTGATGAGGATCGTAGCTGAGGACAAGTTTTGGGAATTCTCGCCATAAGGGAGGATTGTTGGATATGGCTCGTATTTCCAATGGTTACCAAACACGATTTACCAATGCGGAGACTTCCTGGAGATGTGAGAGCGTTTGAGAGTATGAGGTTATGTTTGAGGGAGGCTTGGAAAAGACATGAAGAACAAAACGACGGACAGCTCAAACCGCTGCCGCGCAGCTGCCACTTTGGCAGCGGTCCGGCAGCTGTTTACAGTGGTTTGACACAATTTAGGCAGCGGTAGTGGCAGCTGTGCGGCAGCTGTTCGGCAGCTGTCCGCAACAGTTTGACACCGTTGCTATTTTCAGCAGCACATCAACATCGGTTCCAATTCCAGTGTTTCACGCTGTGGAAAGCGCTGTGACTTTCACAGCGGTTCGACAAGGTTTGGCACGTGGATCACAGTCTTCTGAGTGGTCAAGTTCAACACGGTTTAGGAAGCAGGTGGCCAACTGCAACTTGAGTCGTAATTAATCACAAGCACACGTTGAATCGGGAAATATTCATGGAAGAGGAAATATGTTGCTTCTAGTGTTCTAATGGGAAAAAGATCTCTCCTTGAAGTAAAGACTTGTCATAAATAGGAAATAGTATTTATGTGGAACAAGTAAATCTTGTATGACTATGAGATAGATTTCCTTGTTAGTTTAAACTCCCTGTAATACATATAAATAGACCATAATAACTAGGTTATTTGTGGTGGAGCAAAATAGCAAATACTAGAGAGATCTCAAAGTGAGCATTAGGTGTAATTGGGTTTGGGATATTACAAAGAGAGTGATCCTGAGTGTGTAGTTGTAACAATTTACTACATATTAGAACTTTCTCTTGTCGTCCTGACAGCCGTGGTTTTTTCCCTGATTTGGGTTTCCACGTAAATTCTTGTGTTGTGTGTGCTTGGATTTAGATTATTTCTCTTCATCTATCTTTTCTTGTTATTGTGTTTGTTTGTATTCTATCCGGCAACGCTTCCGCGCGTATAGAAAAAAAGGTTTGTTTGCTAACAATTACTATCCTTTTGCAGGAAGAGTCAAAGATAATTTTATTGACTGTGATGACTACGGTGTTTCCTTCGTTGAAGCCCAGATAGCCCGAGATATGTCTGTGGTTCTCAAAACACCAGAAATTGATCTGTTAGGACAGCTATCGTCTTGCAGGCCTCATGAAATGTCCGCAACTCAATTCAATATGGCTATTCAGTTCAATTACTTTGATTGCGGCGGGGTGGCGATCAATCTTTGCGTTGGCCATTTTATTGCAGATGCAACCGCCGTAGCACACTTTATCAAGAGTTGGGCTACGGTTGCTTGCGGTGGTGATGATGTAATGAAGGATATCTCTCTCTTCCCACCACAAGATTGGTTACCAACAAGTAATATTGATCAGGAAATTGTTAACATCATAACAATTCCCCCAAAAGTTGGTGAATCCGCTTCAGACGAACCCTACCCTTCATCTTCAGGAAAGATAACAAAAAGGTTTATATTTGACAAACCTAAATTAATTGCTTTGCAAGAAACATTTGGCAGTCGAGTAACACGTTTTGAGGCCATCTTTGTTCTTATTTGGAGTGCTATCGAATCTACAAAAAGAGAAGAAGATGATGAATTTGTAGCAGCAATTGCTGTCAATTTGCGAAAAAGAATGAATCCACCCATACCAGAACAATGTATCGGGAATATCTGCTCAGTGATAATGGCAAATTGGCCAAAAGTGGAGATAGCCGACTCTAATAGTTTAGCGGTAAAACTTCGAGAATTATTAAGAATGGTGAACAATGATTATATAAGAAATGCTCTTCGAAAGAGCTTGTTCTTCAATTGCATAAGAGATCATGATGTTGCAAGCAGTAGCCATAAAAAGAGGTTAATTTTTATTACTGGTTGCAGTAAACTTCCATTTTACGAAGCTGATTTTGGGTGGGGAAAGCCAGTGTGGTTTGCTTTTCCCGACACTGTAAATGATGATAACATCTGTGTGGCTCTCTTCGACGCCAGCAACGGTGAAGGAATAGAAGCATGGGTTGGAATGTCCAAGGAACAAATGGCCAAATTTGAACAGGACCCCACTGTTATTGCTTATGCTTCTTTCAATCCAACCACATGAAGTTCTAGGGAGATGTAATTAGACACTCCAGGATGCCCGCGGAAGAGACAAAAAAAAATGTTGATTTTTAGCTCATAATAAACTGTTGGAATCGTCTCTATGCCTTACAACAATCATTTGGATGAAGAAGGTGTATGATGCGCTGTCGTTTTTCCATATTCTATTGTTTCGGTCTTTGATTTTTGCATTTGTTTCCTTTTCAGGCATTATTTTCAATAAGATCTTAATAACCTCTAAGTAGGAAATTCCGTTTTTTCAAGGATATTTGTTTTGTTATGTACGTTTGTCCTAATTGGAGTCAGATTTATTTTTCTCTTTAAGGATGAACACGAAGACTTATATTGTTATATTTGATTATTATTAATAAAATCATTGATTAATTAGGAACAAATTTTTGTTGTGAATTCGAGTATTCTATCGCTTTGCTTCATCATTAGATTATACACTTTGATGAGTAAACTCATTATGCCCTTCCACTAGGTGTATATATGTTTTTTAAATTAAGGAAAGAGCAGCAGATCATACTAACAAAACAGGAGTGGCTATCAAAAATAAAATAAAACAGGATCGACATAGCAAAGATTTTCTTGACTGAATGTAAACTTACTTGGATACTTTTGATGTGTATTTTCAAGCTTGAATTACTTGAATCACACCGGAGACAGAACATGGGAGAATCCAAAAGTTTAGAGACAACAAAGACAAAATCGAAAATAAAAAGAATAACAACTTACTTGAATATAATAGACCTCCATCGCGATGAAGAAGAAGACAACAAGTCTCGAATTTGACCAATAAGTCTCGAATTTGACCCAATAAGTCTTGAATTTTACCTAATAAGTCTCAAAACTGCAAATAAGTCTCGAATTTGTGGGAAAAAAAAATACAAAGGAAAAACCTGGGTGGACTTCGATTTTGGTCTCGAATTTTATCAACGAAGTGAGAACGAATTAAAGCGAAAAAAAAAAATCAGAGAGGAGTTTCTGTGAGTTGTGAAAGGAGAGGAAGAAGGAGAGAGAAAAAGAGAGAAAATTAAAAATGAAAAATAAAATAAAAGAATAAGTGGGGGCATTTTGCTCTCACCACCTATTTAGTTCTAATAAAACAAGAGTTATTAAAGCGGTGACATTTGCAAAGTCAAAATTGAAAAAATGCTGTATACCCCTATTTCCTCTTTCTTGTATGACTTTATTCAATTTTAAAAGGATTGTATGCTTACAGTGACATACGTTATAATTATGGATTTCATAAATATTATGAATTTTTGTCGTAGATTATAATGTTGTAAGTGATGTTTTAAACATTAAAATTGCATATTCGTATCAGTATTGAAATATTAGCATTAACAATTCCCATTTCAAAAAGCTTTTGTGTGGCCATTCTGTTTTTCTTTCATCAGCAGATTTGGTAATTTGGGAACAGTTGGATTCGAGGTTCGATAGCGACTAAAGTATAGATAATAAAAAAAGATTCAAAGAGAGAAAAATAAGTTGTTCTAAAGAAGAAAATCCAAATTTAAGTGAATCAGTTGGGGATTCAAAAAACAAAAAGTTATGTCTTCTATAGTTGGTATAGTAACCTAGAGACATTGCAGAGATCAGAAGACAATAAAAACCCAATAGATACATATGTAACGGAACCACATCTCTATATAAGAATATGCAAACTAATTACATGGATTATAGTATCTTGATACAGATCATAAATTCTATGGATGACTCGGTACAACGATCAACCTCTCCTCTATCCTACAAGCCGAAAGGCCACTGAGAACAATTGTAGAAGCACGAAAGGCCAAAACCAACCAAATGACTGTTAGGAAAAAGTTACATACACCAACAAATGAATTGAAAGATCCTTAACAGGGATGAATCTTACATTGTTATATGCTATTCAAATGAAGATTACAGCAGCCCTGGAGACTCACAAGGTGAGGATGTTGTTTTCCTCTTATTCGTCTTTGAGGAAGTGAATAAAGTGTCGTCAACAAACTGGGGTATCAAACCTTACTTTTGGGTTTGTTCTATTTTGGCTCGAATCTTCTGTTCGAAAAGAGTTGTATCTGTCTCAAGGCCAAACATTCGGTTAAGAGCATGCATGTTTTCAAGGGTTTCATCCAGAGTCCGGCTGTCACTGCCATCGCATCTTAGGTGTTGCATTGGACCATGCAGAAGCTTATTCATAATGCCGCGGCTAAGGTCATCCACTGCCCTCCTTGTTTTCTTTGAGATATCATCACCCATCTTTGATAGGCATTTCTCTAGCTCTGCAGTTCTAATTCTCTCCGCATATGCCCTCAATTTCTTAATGGTAGGAACAGTCTCCAATGAATCCCTCCAAGCTTCAAATTGTTTTGATTCCTCACCAATAATGGCCTTAGCTTCCATTGCTTTTCGGAGTCTGTCCTCCTTATTAGCAGCCACAACCTCCTTAAGGTTATCAACATTGTAAACTCGTGCAGTTTCAACATCCGTGACACATGAGCCCACATTACGTGGAACAGAAATATCAACGAATAGCCTCAAACCTCCAACAGCAGGATCAGCAAGGGGAAGGTCCACGACATGCTCTTTCAAAAATAATGGAGTTTCTGATGCTGTGCTGGTGAACACCACATCAGCTTCAGCAGCACTGGTTAGCATTTCTGATAGAGGTTTGTAAATTATCTCAACTCCCTTCAGCTCCTCACGAATAGCAGCAACTCTCTCCTCTGATCTGTTAACAACCACCATCTTTGTGCACCCTTTTGCTACCAAGTGTTTTATGACAAGCTTCCCCATCTTGCCTGCTCCAATTACCAACATACGGGCAGTGACATGTGAAGATTCAGGAAGCTTCATCAAAGCCAGTTCAACTGCAGCAGAGCTCACAGAAACTGCCCCGGCAGCAATATTTGTCTCGGTTCTAACCCGCTTACCAACAGTGATTGCATGCTTGAACAGTCCACTGATGTTCCTCCCAAATCCAACAACTCCTTGTCCAACTTTGACAACTTGCTTAACTTGAGCAAGAATTTGTCCTTCTCCTAAGACAAGGGAGTCAAGACCTGCTGAGACCTCAAATAAGTGTTGTGTAGCATCATTGTTATACAACAAGAAACGGTGCTCGCAAAGCTCTGAAACAGGGATCCCACTTGTCTGCAAATGGAAAATGAATTAGCCTAACAGCTATAAACAATTTTAAAATTTCTCATACTACACTAATTTCAGAATAAATGTCAGTGATAGAAAGATGTATACCCCTATACTGCACAAAAAATAAAAAGGTAAAAATTGTATAATTGCAGTCCCATTATTAACTTTACTTTTCCAAGATAATCAGTAACTTGCTAAATGAATGGTTTTCTTATGGAATCCGAACTAATTATGATATAAGGAAGGAGGATGAAAGCACACCTTTGACATCCATTCAGTCACTTCTTTGACCCCACGATGCTGAGAAAGTGCCACAACATAAATCTCCATCCTGTTGCAGGTGCTAAGAACAGCAGCCTCTTCTATGTGATTCAAGCCACACAACTCTCCAATAGCTCGAGGCCATTCTGCTTCTGGAATGGCAAGTTTTTCACGCATCTCAACAGGCGTAGTGTGAATACTAAGCCCAATTACCACAATGCTGCTCCTTTCCTTTGTATATCCTGAGAGAGACAGTATATGAACATTTCAGTAAATTGGTACCGGTATACCATGTCAAATGCATAACAAAAAATCTCGCATCCACAGCAATCACATGAAACTATTCCTCTATAACAGTAAAGGGAGATAGGCTTTTTAACTATTCCTCTATAACAAGGGGATAAATAGCACTTAAAACTCTAATTTGCCCGAATCACATGAAAGGAATGTAACTTTTAATTGAAAATATTAAGTAGATACTATTCCACAGTAAAAATTTACAAAAGGATAACACAGGTTATCTCGGTATAAATAACGAAATGATAACAATTGAATTGTTGATTTCAGATGCAAACCCAAGATAATCAAGGTCATTGAACTGTGACATTGTAATCAAAAGCACTTTTTGATCCTTCTTTTACAACACATTAACACAATGATCGAATGTAATTAAGCTGATTATTAATTAAATATAATAATATATTTATTTTACGGACAATATCCCATAAAAACACAAAACCCATTATCAGATTCAAGCAATGCATTCACCAAGCCAGCATCTCTCAACCAATAAATTCCAAAATTGAGTAAAAGAACACAAACAAAATTGAAAACTGAAAGAGAAAAAAGAAAAGAAAATTACGGTCAGCGGCAGAGGTCTTGAGCTGTTCAAGAGCGGAGATTCTGGAGACGTCAGGAGCCGAAACAGCTTCGCATCGAACTCCTCTTTGAATCCTTTTGTCGCTCCGATTGGGCTTGCAAAACAAACTTATCTGTTGACCCTTCAAAAACGAAGACGGAGAAGAAGAAGAGCAACACGACGTCGGATTGAACAACAATGTTGTCTCCACCTTTGAACCAGACACCAAAGCCGTAGCAAACCCAGTTGAAAACGCCATCTTTAAAACCAAAAACAAAAAACAAAAAAACGCCCAAATAAACCCTAGACCCTGAAATTAATAGGTGGAGGGAGAGAGATAGGGTACAGAGGTTTATTGGGGTGTTTGACGAAATCTCAAGTTTCGCAGGAGGCGAGAGAGAGAGAGAAGAGCGTGTGTTTGGTTTGGTCTTCGATTGGAATTGGTGTGTGACAAGGTGGTGGTGGGTTTGGTCGGTACAAAATTATTGACTTTTCAATGTATTATTTCTCAATTTGTGATTTCTCTGCAATTTGGTTCCTGGATTCTGATTGGCGGGTGGAACGCACGTTTTATCCACACTCTCTCCTATCTTCTTCGCTTTTCCTTCTTCATGGGTGATGGGCTCCTCTCTGTAAATCAAATACCAATTTTTTATGAATTTTTTGGGCACTTTTGAAATTTTGCCAAAAATATGAAATCAACTTCAAATTTAATTTTCCTATTTGGGTTTTATTTTCTTAATTCTTGTTTACACTTTACAAACGAGGAAGCTTAACTAAAGAAATAAAAATTTGTTCTTGATTTGACCCGTAAATAAGGAATTAAATGATGGAAATAAAAACTCAAGTTTATTCCCCTCCCACTTAAAAAATCAAATTCGATTTATTATTCCTTTTTATTTCATTTCCGATTAGTAAATAGTGTAAATTTAAAAAACTATTCGATATTTTTTTATATTTGTAATTGAATAAAATCCCAATAATGGGTATAAGTAGAGGAGCAAAAAAAAAAAAAAAATAGTTAGAAGAGTATCAAACCATCAATGTTCCATAGATTCTTTGATTTGTCTACAAGCCACAGTTGTTAAAACTACGTATGTGAAGATTTAGACACTTTTTTGTTAATATGGGTGTGTGAGATAAACAGTGACGTGTCAGTCTATGATCCATCTGATTGGGTGTGGAAAAGATCAAGGCAAGCAGAATCAAATGGTGGAAAAGATAGAAAGAGATAAGATGACAAGTGACGATATGACGATATGTGATGGAGATTGGGTTTCAAGATTTCATACTCTCCATTCGCCACAACTTTATTGTCAAATCGTGGACACCATCTATACTCATATTTCTAGATATGCACCTCGTTCATACATTACCACTTCAATTTTATTTTTAAATTTTATTTTTTTTAATTTTTTAGATTCGAATCTTTGTGTCTTGCATATACCGTCTCACCATTGCCCATAAATCCACAATAAACATCGGAAGATCTCTTCAAGTGTTGAGAGTCGACTTCTTCCCATTATTGAAGTAAACATCTAGGTCATGCTAAAGTGTTACTTTATTATTATTATTATTATTATTATATCATCGGACAAAAAAAAATCGTCGAATGTAGTTTGATAATAAGAAAGTGCCCATACAACATGATAACATCTTAAATTCATAATATATATATATATATATATATATTCAAGAAAGAAACCAACTATCAACTATTACAATAACAGGACTAATGAGACATACTATCAAGATCAAACAATACATGTGCGGTCCGGATATCTACTCCAACAAATCGAGAGAAAACTTTCTACACATACTAGTAAATGCGTATGATAGGACTCAAACCCCTCACCGTCAATGTAAGAGGGATGTGCACTACCGTCTTTCTACTAAGAAAAAGTATATATTTGTTAACGACCCTTTAAAGTTGTGTCATAACTTTGAAGTTAAAGATATAATAATAGCAAAGCAATTAAGGGTTGAATTGGCATGGAAAATCTAAGTCCGACAGTCTTTGACTTAATACCAAAGAATGCTTACAAATTAATAAAACTCAAACCAAACCTTAAATCAAGTAACAATAAGCTTGGTTGCTTTTAATTAATTATTGGAATTAACACAGATGTCCAATAGCTAGGTATTTATGATCATTATTGATCAAACACTTGGAAGTTTAATTTGGGGAAACCAAACCTATAGCTTTGCCTTCAATTTAGTTTCTTTTCATTTTAGTACATTAATTGGGGTGCATTCCAAGATAACTACACTACTTGTTGTTATTTGTTAATCCACTAATAACTTTATTAATTCTCCAACTAAGAAATTCTATATCACAATTTCTTTTTCTGTCTTGATATTCTGCTCATACAAAATTATTCAAAGTCTAGAAGAAGAGTGCAATTCGAAAAGAAACTGGACAATCAAAATTATTTGTTTATCTAGAAGAAGGGTCGATTTTACATTTGGACTAGGGGCCCAATAACCTAAGATTGGGTTCATGCGGCCTGGCCCAAGTTTTCCATGTTTGCCAACCCAACATATATTTAAAAGTTTATATATTTTTTTTTTGAAAAATAAAAGTGACCTTTAAGAACTATCAATCAATTTTTTTTTTTTTATTTTTTTTAATATATACATAATTAACAGTTATATTTATTAAGTTTTTAGATAAACAAATAAAAGTTTTTATTTTTTTTTTGAAAAAAAAATCCAGGTTTTTATTAATTTTTTTTTTTTTTTTAAAATAAAAAAATTTAAAGTTTTTCCTTATTATTATTTGTATAGACACTAGTCTATCAAAAAATTCCTGGCAATAGAAATAAATGATATTTCTATATATAAGAGGTTGATCTCTTCTCATAATATATAAGAAGTATATCATTTATTATTTTTTCATATAAATGATATTTCTTAAAAATAATTAGATAATAAATTGTAAGTCTTCATGGCTGATAAGTTATTGAGAATTAGACCGGAAAACAAAGAAACCTTATCTGTAAACACGTCTATTGTGACTGGCAACTTATCGACATGTACAAGTTTACTAATATAATCTGCTGAAAATCAGCAACACTACTAATTAGTAATTAATGACTTTTGTTTTTTATAGAAGGACAACACTTGGGTGCTGACCGGTCAGTGCCCAAGGTACTGACCACCCAATGGTTTCTTGACACGCCACCCAAAGTAAGGAGAAAATTGGAAAAGTGAAAAAGTGTTTGCCACGTGGCAACACCCCATTGGATGATATTGGGTGGTCAGTATGGCTTGGGTACTGACTGGTCAGTACCCAAGCATTTTCCTTTATAGAATATGTAAACCTAAATTCCTGCCTCCACAACCAATTACAAGCAACAAACATGTGGATCTGACGTGGTTTGCTTAGCCAAACCACACTCTTCATTCTTAGTCAATCTCTTCAAATTCTCCAACATCCATTTCCCAAGTCAAAGACAGCTATTTTGATCAAGTAACTTGTTCTCAATTTAACTTCCTGTTATCTACTCTAGACAAAATTGACTTGTTTTTGTTATTTTTTTAATGTCGGACACCGGTCAGTCGGCTAGGGTCTGTTAGATAACGGCACATCAATTTTTATAATTACAGTTTGAAAAATAACTCGAATCCTTATCACAAATGTAGGGGAGAATTGCACAACCATTTAAATTATTATTATCATTAGATCCATTTAATAATTGAAAAAAATAACGAGTCCTAATTTTAAAAATTTGTGTATTCGTTCGTCCGAAGATAATGTAATGTATTGCTGGCACTACATTTTTTTGACCTTATTGAAAACGAGTGGAATATATTAAAGGCCATCTGGCTTGACCACATTAAATAATTTGTCAAATTGTCTAACCTAATTACCCATTTCCTTTTAATTTATCAATTGATTAATATACGGATATTGTACGTCTCTTGGAGCCAATTGAAGGATATACACATTTTATTACATTAAATTGATCGTCATATATAATTCTCGTCACTCAATGTGGTTCGGTGGTAAAGACTAATAAACACGTTCATTTCATTCATACAAATTAAATTAATTTGAATTATCTTTTTTTTTTTTAAAAAAAATACAATTAATTTGAATTATCTTAGATATATGATGTTATACTCTTTGTATAAATATATCTCATAAACAAATAATATTGTACTATAACGTATCTTAGTGTTTGTATTCATTTCTCTAAATATTAGAAAACAATGGAATCATATCCACTAAAATAACAACACCATGAATGTATACTCCTTGTCACCAATAAACGTGTTTTCGATTGGTACATGCAGCTCCAATAATCGAAGATGTACAACACTTTCACGAAATACGGTTGGCAATTGATTAAATCTTAAATATTTTGATATCAACTTGTAATTCAAGTGGGTTGTGTTGTAAATTTGTAATTAGGAATTGCATTCTGGACTGTGTTTACGTGGTTTATTTTACTGGATCCGAACGAACCATACCTAATTTATTGTTGGACTTTAAAAAAAGAAAATTGGAATTTGAAACAGAAAACCACGTAAGTATGGTTACAAGTAAATTAATTAACCCAAGTTGATGAGGATCAAGGTTGTTGAGCAAAAACAAACATGGTTGAGGTTGGCCTATAAGAATGGATCAAAACGATATCGTCACTCACACACAGCTTGGAAAATTTCTTTTCATTAATTTTCTCTTCCTTATCCTGGTCTTCCGAGATAACGTACACACAATCAGGTTCATTAATTAATTTCCTTGTTACGTTAATTTTAATTTTCAAGATTCTCTAGTAATTTCCATGTAATTTGCTCTCTTACATTTTGCATTGCTTGCTTTGTAGAAAACATGTTTTCACTCAATATTGCATGTGTTAAATATTGCAAAACAAAGAAAGAAAGAAACGATATATACATTAAAATCTGGACAATCTCAGAATTTCTGTATCATGACTCGTGAGTATATATATACACATTATAGTAGTAAAATGTTTGTAACATTGGTTTTTGCAGATCGAAATATTTAACAAGATTGAAAAGGAGAAATCATGAGGTTGGCGAAAATCCATACAGAGAAGAAGGTGGATGGTGATCAAACGGTGGTTTGCCACGATGACAGTGGACCTCCGGTGAAGGCACAGACGATACACGAGCTTCACTCTCTTCAGAAGAAGAAATCGGCACCCACTACACCCATCAATGGCTCTAAAAGCTCTTTTTCTCCCACCATCTCCGAAGAAGAACTCCACAAACAGAAACTCCAGTCCATAAGGTTACACACACATATATATTTCCTCTATATATATATATGTATATAACATATTCATCCATCATTATATATAAATCACAACATGAACATGATGATATATATAACAACTATATATACAATAATTAACTAAATTGTTTAATTGATTGTTGTTGTTGTTGTGAATAGTGCTTCATTGGCATCGCTGACGAGAGAGACAGGGCCGAAGTTGGTGAAAGGTGACCCTGCTAATAGGAAAGCAGAGAACCGGGAAGAGACACATGTTGAACATTATCATCATCATGCTCCAACACTCAATATCAGTGACAGTGCACTCAAATTCACTCACGTTCTTTACAATCTCTCCCCTGCTGGTATGTATACTTGTATATATATATATACACACTTTGATTATATATATGTCAAATCAGGCTAGCTGATCTTTTGTATATTTATATATATGGAACAGAACTTTATGAGCAAGCCATAAAATACGAGACGGGGTCGTTTATAACATCAACCGGTGCATTAGCCACATTGTCTGGTGCAAAGACAGGCCGCTCACCCAGAGACAAGCGTGTTGTTAAGGACAAAACCACCGAAAATGAGCTTTGGTGGGGAAAGTAAGTTGATATCTTTCTCACCTTCTTTAATTTTGTTTATTGATTTCGAAACTGTAGTTGATTTTGTGCAACATAATCTGTGTATGTATATACAGGGGATCGCCCAATATTGAAATGGACGAACAAACTTTCTTAGTGAATAGAGAACGAGCTGTTGATTACTTGAACTCGTTGGACAAGGTATAATAATTATTCGCTACAATTGAGTCGTATGTTGTTTTTTTTAGCCGTGATATGTAATGCTGTAACTTTTAAAATAATTACAGGTTTTCGTTAATGATCAATTTCTCAATTGGGACCCTGAACACCGGATCAAAGTCCGAATTGTGTCTGCTAGAGCTTATCATTCCTTGTTCATGCACAACATGTAAGTAATTACACTGCACAACTTGTACTGGTTTGAAGTCCTGAGCTTGTTCCCAATTCCTTTGTGTGTGACACTTGATAACAGGTGTATTAGGCCTACTCCAGAAGAGTTGGAGAGTTTCGGTACTCCGGATTTCACCATATACAATGCTGGGAAATTTCCTTGTAATCGTTTCACTCACTACATGACTTCATCTACTAGCATCGACATTAATCTTGATAGGAAAGAAATGGTCATCCTTGGTACACAGTACGCCGGAGAAATGAAGAAAGGCCTGTTCAGTCTAATGCATTATCTCATGCCTAAACGTCAAATTCTCTCCCTGCACTCTGGCTGTAATGTGGGAAAGGATGGGGATGTTGCTCTCTTCTTTGGACTATCAGGTATTGTAAAATGTTCGATATATTTTATTAGAGAGTAGAGACTCTCTAGTCTCTATTTTGTGTGATAATTTTGGTACTGTACTGATGAATCCTTCTTTTTGGGTTTGTTTAGGTACTGGGAAGACAACTCTGTCAACTGATCACAACAGATATTTGATTGGAGATGATGAGCATTGCTGGAGTGAAAATGGTGTATCGAACATCGAAGGCGGGTGTTATGCCAAGTGCATTGATCTGTCAAGAGAGAAGGAGCCTGATATCTGGAATGCCATCAAGTTTGGCACAGGTACTAGTATACTTTCAATTCGATAAATTTCTGTATGGGGCATGTTCATTTTTTGTGTATTGGTTGACTGAGTTGAATCTTGATAACGATCTAAAGTTGAGTTTTTGTTTGAGAGAATCCTCAAAGAAACTCCTATTCTCATAAAATGTCACACTTGAGTTGGAGCTGATTAGACTGTTTATGTTTGACAGTGCTTGAAAACATTGTGTTTGATGAGCATACTAGAGAAGTGGATTATTCAGACAAATCAGTCACAGGTAAAGATGAATTACTTGTCTCTCTTTCAATTCTTTGCACTTCGGCAAATTAGAACATGCTAAGTGAGCTATTATTGCTGGCTTGCTGCAGAGAACACTCGGGCAGCGTATCCGATAGAGTACATCCCCAACGCTAAGATACCATGCGTTGGTCCTCATCCAAGGAATGTAATCCTTTTAGCATGTGATGCATTTGGTGTGCTCCCACCAGTGAGCAAGCTGAGCTTAGCACAGACAATGTACCACTTCATCAGCGGCTACACTGCTCTGGTACGGTACCTTCTATATTTGTATGAGTGGATTTTTGCATTATCCTTCATTGTTTCATTGTTCATGCTTCAGGAAATGACAATGAATTCTCAATTTTTCGATGTAAAAACAGGTTGCTGGAACTGAGGAAGGAGTGAAGGAGCCACAGGCAACATTCTCAGCCTGTTTTGGAGCAGCATTTATAATGTTGCATCCTACCAAGTATGCTGCCATGTTGGCTGAAAAGATGCAGAAACATGGTGCTACTGGGTGGCTTGTTAACACTGGCTGGTCTGGTGGAAGGTGCGTAATGATATATAACCAATTACATGTCTAATTTATCAACTACTCAAGCAGAAATTTCAATAATTTCTTCTTGTTTTTGGCAGCTATGGGTCAGGAAATCGTCTCAAGTTAGCTTACACCAGAAAAATCATAGACTCGATACATTCTGGAGAGCTTTTGAAGGCAAACTATACCAAGAGTGAAGTGTTTGGACTAGAGATCCCAACTGAGATTGAGGGAGTGCCATCGGAAATCCTGGATCCACAGAACACTGTAAGTTGGCCTTTTTTTTTTTTTTTTTCGTTCGTATCTGTTTGTGATGATTTGATGTCCTACTTATTTTTCATGTTTGTAATTTTTGAACTGAAGTGGTCAGACAAGAAGGCATACACGGATACCCTTTTGAAGCTAGGAGGTCTTTTCAAGAAGAATTTTGAGGGCTTCGTTAACTACCAGATTGGAGAAGATAATCAGCTTACTGAGGAGATTCTTGCAGCTGGTCCTATTTTCTGATCAGGATGCTGTAATATTCTTACAGTTATTCATTATTTTTTGGATTGCTCAAGTTATTGGGGTGATGCTCATTAACCGTGATGATTCAATGTGTGATTTCCATTTTTAATGTTGTATTTAAACAAGTCGACTGGTAATTTATGGCTGGAAATTATTTATCAATGCGAGTAATACCCAGCAACTGTTTAAGCTTCGAAAAATCTCCAGTTAACATCAGCAACTGTTCTTAAACGCATCCGAAATTGGGATGATTCATTATATAAATGCACCCAAAACCAATAACATGAGCAATTTCAAAAACATATATCTGACAATATAAATTACTGAGTAACATCTTCTGGAGAACTGCATAACATTACATTACATCCTGTAAATGCACAAATGCCTCTATGCTTATTTTCTTTGACCAAACCAAGAATTCTTAAACTCAACCATTAGTTTTACAGCCTTAAATGTTACATTAAATAACTAAGACTCACTAGTTGAGCTAACATCATCTTTGTGCTTAATCATGCCAGAATCAACAAGAATTGGAATCTCTGCGGCAAGCCATGGAGCAAGACCCAAACATAGTGCATGCGCTATACCAAACCTAGGACTGGGCAGAGACAAGAAAACAATATATAAAAAGAAGCTATTAGTAACTTTGTAATCAGACTAGTTAGAATATATATATGAAATCACAGTCGCCAGAGTCCAATATGAGGAGGTAAAATGAAAACTAAATCAACATTGTATTGCAGACAGGTGAAAGGCATGGTAATAAGTAATAACACCAAAAACAGGTGATCTAAATGAGAATTGAGAAAAATAATACAGGAGAAGAAATTTTTTTATGCTGATATAAATTCCCACATCTTTCTGAATTTAGATGTTTCTAAAATTAAAATTCTCTATAAAAAACAATTGATCTGGAGATGTTTCATACCAGAATTCAACATATATGGTTGTTGAGGGGGTTCGGTGGAAAATTTGAGGACTAGCAGGACGAGAATTATTCTTTAACTAGACCCCTTACCTATCTAATCATATATGACATTCTCTTTCATCAATTAAAATTGATTAGTGACCAATAAAAGCATGAACGCTTTCCTTGCGTTAAACAAACTTGAAACTTCAACTTCAAAGCCTGAAACAGCAATTCTCATCCTGCTACTCCTTAAATTCTCCACTAAAACATCAATCTACATCCTGCTAATCTTCAGATTCTCCACTAAAACCTAGTCAAAATCTACCAGAATACTTTAAAGAACCAAAGGGTATGTATTCAGTTTGCGTACAAGCATTCAGGTCATCTTGCGTATGTTTGAAGTTGATTGAAAATATGAATTTGTTGAATCATCTAACATATTAACCTGAAGTTCTAAAATAAAACTTGAACAAGAGTTTTATAAAGAACACGACGTTCAATTATATAAATTATGAACCTAAAGTTCTAAAAATGGAAAGGTAAAATGTTTCTTACTCTTTTGGCATTTCTATTTTCTAATCTTTGTAATTGTTATTTCCATCACTACAACCTATCAGTCACAAAAGCAGAAAATGCAATATATCAACTCAAATCAATAATCCAAAGTACACAATTCTATCTAAAAAAGAGAAAAGGAAAACAATTCACTTACCAATTTTTGGCCCAAAGCGGCTTGAAATGAATGGTCAAGCAAATCTTCCCTCCTCTGTACATCTACAAACACCACCACAAACCAAATATCAACAAAAATGTTAAAACTGAAAGTAAATAAATAAATAAATTCAAAAAAGTGAACAGGAATTAAATTACCTTCTGGGTCTTTCCATCGATTTCCGGTAGCTCAAGTTCGGGAGCCGTGGAGGGATACGTGACCGGAATATCAAACTGGAGATCGAACTCGTACTTCAAGAGGTTGTGGACGTACCAGCACTTGCCAGTCCAACGTGTCCCCTCCGGATTGGCGGCGGAGATGCGGAACCAATCGTTGTCGTTGGATTTGTTCATCTGCGTGTACGCGATCAAAGATTTGTACTCCTCTTTAAGCCGCTGCGTCCACGCCGCGCCGTCTCGGGGTCCGGCTTTCGTTGACAAGAGAGGGATCTGAGTCAGCGTCGACTTCGTGTTCGGATCCCATCCCTCCATTTCTAGCTAACCCCTAACCCTAGATTATCGAATTTTGATTTTTTATAGGATCGACTGGGCTTCTTCCGTTTCTCTAAATGTTCGTCAGATATATATGTTCCGATTCTTTTTATTTTTATTTTAGCCGCGAAAAGTTGGTTATTATATGAGCTGATAAAGGATATATTTGGAATTGCATCTTTGTTTATAGAAACGTGGCAATATTGGATTGAGTACTGGAGGAACTGTAAATTCTTGAACCGGAGTGTTTGTTACTGTCAAAGAAAAGAGAAGTCGCTTGATGGAGCCTGTGGCCGGGGGTTGAAAAGAGAAGTCGCTTGATGGAGCCTGTGGCCGGGGGTTGTGTGTGTGTGTGTGTGTGTGTGTGTGTGGCGATACAAAAAAATTTCTGTGTGTGTGTGTGTGTGTGTGTGTGGCGATACAAAAAAATTTCTATTATAAAATTAAAACAAGTGAAATTGCTGTTTATAGCCAAATTTATTGGGAAATCGTTTTCAGCCTTATTACATGTTTTAATTGTTTATAGTGAAAATTGTCAAAACTGACCACGTATATTATAAGAAATTTGTTTTTAACTACAAACGAAATTTTATTTGTTAATAACCACTTTTTTGAGAAATTACTGAAAAACCCTCATATAAAAACCTCCCCAAAACACTCTCTCTCCTTTTTTCTCTCTTTCTCCTTCTCTCTCCTTTGCTCTCTCTCTCTCTCTCTCCCGATCCTCTCGATGCCGTCGCCTATAGCCGGACGGCGTCGTCCACCGCTTGACGTCGTCACCGAGGTCGCACGACCTTCACGGACCAGCGACCTTCACGACCTTCACGACCTTCACGACCTTCACGGCTTTACGACAACGACCTTCACGGCTTCATGACCGGCGATGGGGGTTGGCCTGCAAAACAAAAACCTAAACCTAATTTGAATTTGGGGAAGAAGAAGACGAAGAAGAAAAAGGGAAAAAGAAAAAAAAAAAACTCAGCCTAATTTCAATTTAGTCCAGATTTCAAGTTTGGACATTTCAATTTACCCATGATTTCAAGTTTGCTTCGAGATTTAAAATAAAACTATTTTTAGGAGCACTCTGGTAATTTATAGACATACACTGAATTTTTTTTTTTTTAAAAAGTGGTTATTAACAATTAAAATTTCAAAAGTGGTTACTAACAAAAGTTTAATGTTTCAAGTGGTTAGTTTTGGTTTTTTCTCTTGTTTATAACCATTCTGTAATAAATTCTTTCAATCCCTAGCCAAAATCACACAAATACCCACACTAACATAATTTTTTTTTCCTTTATTCTTCTTCTCTTCCACGAGACATGTTCTTCTCCTCTTTCCTTCTTTCTCTTCTACTTCAATGTTCTAACAAAGTTGTGAATCTATCTGAACTGAAAATGTTGGTCTGAGATCGTCAATTAAGCTTAGTGTTGGCATTGAGTTGAAGATTTAAGGGAACTCGTTTGGGGAAGTTTTTGGACACAAACCTTCAATTGTCTCTTGAAGTGGTTAAGGTGTGTAAAATCTCGTAAGTTTTCGCATTGTTTTTTTGTTCATTATAGTTAATATTACATGTATTTGAAAGATCTGTCATTGTTTGAAAGATCTCGAAATTTCCAGTATTTCCAGTATGATTCACGCAAAACAGAATTGAAACCTTAAATTTTTTCCAAAAATCGTGAAACCTTAGACTTTTTTCAAAATATCATGAAACCTTTGATTTTTTTCATAAAATCATGAAACCTTTGACTTTTATTATAAAATCGTGAAACCTTTGAGTTTTTGCAAACAATCGTGAAACCTTTGATATTTTTCATAAAATCGTGAAACCTTTGAGTTTTTTCAAAAAAAGGTGAAACCTTTGACCTTTTTCAATTAATCATGAAACCTTTGACTTTTTTCCAAAAAAACATGAAACCTTAAACTTTTGTCCAGAAAACGGGAAACCTTATTTTTAGCCCGAAAACGTGAAACATTAGACTTTTCCCATGAAAAAAACATGGAAAACGTGAAACACCATATTATGATGGTTGGAAAATGAGAAATGAACAGAAATTTAATTATTTGTCTTTCTTTGTTCATGTAAATGGATGTCAGACTGTTGATCAACTATAGGGGGAAGTGGGATGGGTTACATTACATTGGTGGTGAGACGTATGTTGAGTTGGTGTCGAAGGAGTTGACATATTTAGAGTTGGAGGATTTGGTGTTTGAAGACATCAATGTTGATAAAACTTTATATGATTTAAGGATTAGTTCTGTGGTTTCGACAGAAAATGGTCAACGAAAGTATCACATACGTCATGATAGAGATGTCGGTTTTCTTTTGCATACCGGAGGAACACATTGTTCAGAGATATATGTTGATTTGGTGGATAAAGTTAGAAGAGATGTTAGGGAGGATCATCCATTACCACAAGGAACATCACAGATTCCTACTAGAGTCCTTTTTGAACCTTCTCATCCTTCTCCTTATGCAGCTTCCACCGGTAGTAACCAAGCTTCTGAGTCGGTTCCTACTACTCAGAATGTTGCACATAGAGTCGAGGTTCCCATATGGAATGGTGACTATGGAATTCCAGATTCATTTATCGACAAGCAACAAGAGACAGTAGATGTGAACGATTCTGATTCAACTGATGATGATTCTAGTTCTGAAGATGGTAGTGATGAGGAGGGTCAAGGTTCAGGGCAGAATCATGGGCAAATCGATGCACATGTTCAGTGTAACCCATATAATGTTGTACCACCTCATTGGGTTATTCCAGGAGCAGACCAATATTCCATCAACTCACCGTCTTCTGAAGCTTTTACCTCAAATGTTGGAGCTTTTTACAAAGATCAGATTTTCCATACAAAGAAAAATTTAAAGGACGAGTTTGGAAAATATGCTTTAAGAGAGAAGTTCAATCCAATAACTAAACGGTCAACACAAAATCAATTTGAGGTAGGTTGCAAGGACATCAATTGTGATTTTGCCTTAAAGGCCATCCGTAGGAAAAGTTCCACATATTGGCAAGTCAAGAAATTTGCACAGGCACACACATGTAGCTTGGACACATATGAGTCACACTTTTGCAAAGTGAGCTCTGTTGTTATCGAGGAGATGTTTGCCTCAAAATTGACTACCAATGGTTGCACCATCAGTCCGATTGACAAATTGCATAAATGCGGGACAAGCATGGTATACACATAACGTATACTAAAGCATGGCGAGCATTAGAGCACGCCCAGATGGTTGTTTATGGGAATCCAGAGGATTCATATCAGTTGTTACTTTCATACTTTCATATGTTGAAAGTAACAAATCCAGGGATTGTGATAGCCATTAAAACCGATAACAACAATCGGTTTTTGTTCGCTTTCTTCTCACTTAAGCAGTGCATTCAGGGGTTTGAGAAAATTATATGGCCTGTGATCTCCATTGATGCCACACATTTGAAGGGTGCATATGAGGGGGTTATTTATGTAGCAATCTACAAAGATGGAGATAATCACTCATATCTAGGGGCTTTTGGTGTAGGAGAGGGTGAGACTAAAAGAGGATGGAAATGGTTCTTGAGACGCCTGCGGGAGGCCATTAGTATGCCCGAGGATCTAGTATTTGTTTCCGATCGTCATGCCAACATTGCCACAGCACTGCATACTGTATACCCCAATGTCCCTCATTGTGTTTGTTATTTTCATTTAAAAAAGAACTTAAGTAGTGGGTTGAAGGGTCGGAAAGAATTGCTAGACTTTTACCGTCGGACAGCGTAGTTTTACACTATAAGGCAATTTGACGTAGAGATGAAAGTAATTGAAATTGTTCATCGGACAATATTTGACACATTGATGTTTATCGGCCCAGAGAGATGGTCACGTGCCCATTGCAGAGGAAGAAGGTATAATATGATGACCACGAACATCGCTGAGTGTATGAATAATTGTATTAAGAAAGCTAGAAGGTTGCCCATAACTCCAACTATGGAGTTCTTAAGAGGTATGTTACAAAAATGGTTTAATGACAGTCGAGAGCAGACGGGAAAGAATAACACTTACCTTACGAAGGCAGTAGTCGCACATTGCAAGGAGAGAAACCATCAGTCTGAGTCATACCAGGTATTTCCAATTGAGTTGACTAGGTATTTAGTAAAAGATGGTGAATATGATGGTTTGGTAGATGTCGAACAACATACATGCTCTTGTTGTGAGTGGGACATTGATCAGTTGCTCTGTAAGCACACTATAGCAGTGGTCAGGTACAACTGTATAACTTTCTATTTTGACTGTTTTTATGTGGTGTTCCGTTGACATTTATATCTTTGTTTTCTGTGTAGGTTTAAGAAGACGAACTTCAACTCGTTCTGCCACGATTTTTACAGTACCTTCTAGTTACAAACAGCATATGCCCCACCTATCAATCATATCCCCCATGTGTCTAATTGGGAAGTGCCTGAGGATGTGAAATGTATGATTCTCCTTCCTCCAGAATTGAGAAGATAGTCTGGCAGACTGAAAGAGATAAGAGCACCATCTGCATGAGAGGTTACTCAGATTCAACACTGTACTAAGTGTGGCGAACCCGGGCACAACTGTATCGGATGCTTAAATCCCCGTCGCATACCAACCACAGGATAATCGAGTACATTCGTTAATCAGGATCAACTGGTTATTCAGGATCAGCCTGTACATAAACAATATACTTGTAGTGTTTGTCATGTCCTTGGCCATAACCACAAGACATGCCGATTGGTCAACCGGT
Organism: Acer campestre; assembly: GCA_954870605.1. Lineage (NCBI taxonomy): Eukaryota > Viridiplantae > Streptophyta > Magnoliopsida > Sapindales > Sapindaceae > Acer > Acer campestre. The sequence goes on from OX940810.1 coordinate 25,784,771, forward strand.
CCCAAAGTATTGCGTGTCTAAGTAGTGATGCAAATACAGCACAATAGTCATTTACCTCCAAGTAGCGAATTTCTACATTTCATGTTGGTACGAAGGTCGAAACTTATTTGTATTGTTTTCAATATTGGGTATTTCAACTTTTGAATGATGAAACAGTTATCCTTTGCTTTAGTGGACATCATTTTGATCATTGAATATGTACCCATTGTCTTCTTATATTCTTATTGGAATTAACTTGGTAATATCTTTTGAATCATATATTGGCATGATCTTGCAGTTATTTGATATGAATCCAACGGTATAAAGAACGTAAAATTCAGGGCGGTATTTTGAAAGTTATGATAAATTATTCAGTAAAATGTCAGAAGCAATGCTCTCTAGCTGGAGATATTTTTGTGTAAACTTTTTCATTAAAACTGTATCATTTGGCAAGGAAATAATTTTTTTCGTCCGTGTTGAGTTCTTTGATTTTTCAATACGAATCCAACAGTATAAAGAATGTAAAATTTTGGGCAGTATTTTGAAAATTATGATCAATTATTCAGTCAAAGGTCAGAAGCGATACTCTCTAGCTGGAGATATTTTTGTGCAAAAGTATTCATTAAAACTGTATCATTTGGCAAGGAAATATTTTTTTTTTGTCTATGCTAGATTCTTAAATTTTTCGATACAAATCCAACGGTATAAAGAACGTAAAATTCTAGTCAATATTTTGAAAGTTATGATTAATTATTCAGTCAAAGGTCAGAAGCGATGCTCTCTAGCTGGAGATATTTTTGTGCAAACTTTTTCGTTAAAACTGTATCATTTGGCAAGGAAATAAATTTTTTCGTCTATGCTGGGTTCTTTGATTTTTTGATATGAATCCAACGGTATAAAGAACTTAAAATTCTGGGTAGTATTTTGAAAGTTATGATAAATTATTCAGTCAAAGGTCAGAAGTGATGCTCTCTAGCTGAAGATATTTTTGTACAAAATTTTTCATTAAAACTGTATCATTTGGTAAGGAAATAATTTTTTTTTTGTCCATGTTGGGTTCTTCGATTTTTTGATATGAATCCAACAGTATAAAGAATGTAAAATTCTGGGCGGTATTTTGAAAGTTATGATCAATTAAAATTCTGAGCGATGCTTTTTGTTTCGTGAATCCGCGAGTGAGCTGTTTTCATAGCTCATTTCCACACTTTTCCAAATCGATTTTTGGAATATTTTCTGAATGAAAAGTGTTTGTTTGCATGTCTACTTTCTTGTGTAAAAATTTGAGCAAATAACGTTGAGTATTTTTAGAGTAAATATCAGTTTTCCCTAAAACTGTTGTCTTTTTAAAAAACCGATGTCTAAAAGCTTTTTTAAATTGGTTACCTAAAAACCGATTTAAAGAACCGATGTCTTTTAACAATTTTGTACTAGTGAATAATTTGGAATGATCAATTACCTAAAAACTGATTTAAAGAACCGATCAACTATGCATAAACAATCAAAGGAAAAATCGAAATCGAAAACAATATGCATTAAGTGAATTCTCTCCATTACAAAATTATTACAAATACCAAACCATTGCATATCATTCTAAAATAAATACTGTCATTGTCCATAATCAACATTATCATCGGGTTTTCTTTTTGTACCCTTCTTCCGTGGGTAAACAATCTCATTTACCTGACGGGGGACAATGTAAGGAGTTCTAATTGCAGCTAATGGCCTTCTAACCCTATTCCCATTTAGTTTGTCTATAACTGATTCCTCCGCTTTGTTGGCTATATCTAATTCTTTCGCTCTATCGGCTACAGGAGGTGTGAAATTGGGCATGGCGGATGTATGTACGTGGTCCTCCTACAAAAAAATATATAATATTACGATAAAGTTGGCTTAGCTGTTGAACAATATTACGATAAACAATATTACGATAAACACTTGATTTACTATTAGCTTTGTAATTGTATTATTCTGCTCTGAAATAGGTTTAGGAAAAATGTAAAAATATATATAAGGAAACACAATTTACCTCAAAACCATTTGTAGCCCGAATGGAACTGGCATCACATGTGGCCTTAAAACCATTTGTAGTGTGAGTTACACCAGTGAACTTAGCACGGATGTCATCATGAATCATGGAAAGCTTCAAAGTGATGCGGTTCTCAGCATCCTGCACTTCTTCTTTGATAGCTATCTCAAGCCGGTAAATCCTATCTTCGAACTCAGATCTTGTAACTTGAAAATTGGAATTTGTAAGAGATCTAGATGGGCTATGACATGGGGGATCAACCGTAGGAAACTCGGTTCCAAATGATCTCGGTTTAGGAATGCTTTGTGAATGCCTCGAATCGAACGACCTTACGTTAGCAGTGTTATGTGACCCATCATGTCCCCTCTTCGAACGTTTCTCACTCTTAATCCCTTCCACCATAGACTCACTATCTAAAGATGTTGTAGGAAACTCGGTTCCAAATGATCTCGGTTCAGGAATGCTCAGTGAATGCCTCAAATTGAACGATCTTACATTAGCAGTGTTATGTGACCCATTATGTGACCCATTATATGACCCATCATGTCCCATCTTCGAGCGTTGCTCACTCCAAATGCCCTTTACCATAGCCTCACTATCTGAAGATGTTGTAGCAATTGAGGGTGTAGGCCATACACTTTATGAAGTATTAGGAGGAATCCTCTGTAAATGAACCTGGCATCTCCTACCTCTACCACTACCTCTACCCCTACACATAGAAGCCCGACACCTCCCACCTTTAACATTTGGACCTTCATCATCCTCTGAGTCATCGCCTAACCCTACATCCTTGTGCGTTAGGGGTCCGACAAACTGATCAGGGTCGAAATGCATATAATAAGCCTGCCGCCTCTCCTCGTCTGAAGGTGTCAGTGTCACATGTGCCTCTAGCTGTATGAAGTTTATGATTTAAGGTATAAAAAACTGAGATTAAAATTAATCTATGAAAAAATAATAATAAGCTGACCTCATCAGTGAATTTTTTTTGCAAATTCATAGGCTTCTTCCTACAGTACCACCTTCTCACTAGAGGAAACCAATCTCCCCTTCACACGCCACCGACACCAGTGAGTTTAGGGATGGCTTCCATCGCCCAATACTGAAACAATAACATTTGAAACAATTTAGGAAACAATAACATGTGAAATGATTTAGGATTGCAGCACAGTTAATATTAAATCAAACTTAAATACAATAACTGACAAATGACAATCTTACTAACCATAAATGCCCACGGAAATCTATAAACATTGTACCCTATGTCTTGGGATTTGCTAGAGTCTTCGTTCTGCTGCCTAGTTTGCTTCCTTTTATCTATCCTACCTTTCAGGGCTTTACCAAGTCAATATATAGTGAGACTATAAATATAGGTTCCCCAAGGGTATGCCTCAAAAGCTGTGACATCCTCCACCGTGCCCCACAACCAATTTGGCACTATCCGACGATAGTCCCGACCGAGCAGTATATGAGAAAGGAAAAAAACATACCCCAACTTAAGGACATCATCTTCTAGATCGAATTTTTCTACTTCCCACAATTTGTGTATGATATCCTCTAAGTGAGTGGGAAGCCCGTGAAAGTACCTATGGTGCACGCTACTAGGTGTAGAAATGTATTGAGTCACGACACCTTTTGGCAATGATCCAAACCTCAATCCAGTGAGAAGGAGGAAACTCCTTCTTCTCAAACCTGATCGCTCATCCCCCTACTTGAAGCCACATCTCATCTGGCCGACCATAAGGACAAACAACCTCTCGACATAACAGAAGGTGACATAACTTGCCATTAAAGAACTGCTCGCCCTTGCCCATGCCAATAAACTATCCAAACACAGCATGCTCCCACCACCATAACATTCCCTTCCACACCATCACCTTTTTCAAGATACTCAAATCAGACAAACGACAATGCATATTTACTCGGGCATCAAACCACTCATCGTCCGGATACTTATAAATGAAAGCCCTAAGATTGTCAACCATCTTTAAAGAAAAAAAAAAAAACAGCAACAACAATTACACGCTTTCTTAAAAAAAAAAAAATAGCCATAAGTAGTATAATTCTCCATGTTTATACACAACATCAACAATAACAATTACAAAAACAACAATTACATGTTTTCTTTTAAAAAAAAAAAAGTCATAAGCAGTATAATTCTCCATGTTCATACATAACAACAACAACAACAATTACAAAAAAATTCTCCCTATTTCACGTTTTCTTGAAGGTTTCATGTTTTCTAACTTTTATAGTGAAGGTTTCACATTTTTTTTTTTTCTGAAATAGCAAAACGCAATATTTATTCAAACAAGCAAAGGAAACAGAGGAACAAATGACCAAGTCTGAACAACACAATCAGAAATACGGTAGGGAAAAAACCCCCCAAAAAACCCTAAAAATTAGGGCGACAAGAACAAACACACAAAAAACCCCACCCACAAACACAAAAGAACACGAAACAAGAACAACCACAAACAGTTCAACCAAAACAAAGGAAAGGCAAAGAAACGAGACAACAAGCCACTACACACAGTGAACGTTTAACATTTCTGTTTCCAGTAAAGGTTTCGAAATATAATGCACAAAATTTGAAAATGTTTATTTCTTGATAACATTCCCATATCAGTACAACCAACGCCAAAACAACCCGAAATCAATTTCAAATCGCTGCAAACAACCCCATATCAATTCAACTAACCATAACATCACAAATTATGACTATATATTTTCAACTGGTAATCCCTACCAAACAATCCAACATCAAATCAAATAAAAAAACTAAATCATAACTGAAATCATACAAAAAAAATCTCAGTTTTGACTTACCGGCTCCACAAACTAGGATCGACGGGGGTTCCCTCTCCACTTGAACTGTCTTCTCTCCCTTTTGTGGCGGTCCTCATCGACGAAGTTGGTGTTTGTTTGAGAGCTCTGTCTTTTTTTTTTCAGTTTTTATCGAATGAATGAGGTCACAGAGCGTGGTCTGTTTTTTTTTTTTTTTAGATGCTTGCTTTTATATAGGGACATTACAGTAATAGCACAAAAAGTAAGCTATAAACAATTAAAATTTGAAAGTATGTTATAAACGATTACTTGATGTTCTAAATGGTTAGAAATGAACTTGTCTCTTAAACAATAGGGAACAATAATTAATTAAAGAATAAATAAATAAAGAATAAATATAAGAAGAGATGAGAGATGGGCGAGAGAAAGATGAGAGAATACATTGCCTTTGTTTGATTTTGAATGAGTTTTAGCTACATCATTTACAACAAAAACCATATATAGGCAAGGATAACATCACTCTCAATTTAAGCACATGTAATTCCAATCTTCAAGGCTTTATTTTATTGTCACAATTCATTTGCACATAGAGAAAGAATGTGAAGCCTCCATGTAGGGGTGGGCACGGTTCGGTTCGGTTTTGGGCAAAACCGAATTGAACCGAAAATATTTCGGTTCACCCAAAATTGAACCGGTTTGAACCGAATAAGAAATGGTAACCGAACTGAACCGAATTGATTTTAATCAGTTCGGTTCTGTTCGGTTCATTTCGGTTTTGGGCCTAATGGGCCTTATTGGTTTGATGAGTTTAATTAGTCTTTTTTTATGTTTTTAAATTTGATGGGCTATTGGATTCTAATTTTAGGCCAAAGTTTGATAAATTTTAATAGCCCAAGCCCAAAAAAACCCAAATCAAACATAGCTAATAATATTTAATTTATAATTCATTTTAAAAAAATCACAAATTGAATAGACAGTAAATTCAATTTTCGAAGGCTAAGAGAGAGAAGTAAAGAACATTAGAAAATGTTAGGGTTTTTTTTATTTTTATTTTTTTATTTTATTTTATTTTTTTTATTTTTTACTTATATAGGTGGTTTATTCGGTTCAAATCGGTTTTGAAAAACCAAAACCGGTTTAAACCGAAAACTTTTCGGTTTTTGATTTTTTAAACCGGTTTAAACCGAATTAATCCTTTGAACTGAACCGAACACCCTTTTTTTGGTTCGGTTCGGTTCCGAACTTTGTACCCACCCCTACCTCCATGTATATTAGCTTCTTCAATAAGCCAAGAAACAAAATATGTGGTGGAAAACCACACACATGTTGTAACATATAAACCAATAAATAATTAAAAAAAAACTATTATACATAAAATGTGATATATATAGTAGGTAATAATATTATCTTGTCCTTTTATTATTTTAATAATATAAATTAACTTATAATTTTTGTTTTCATAGTTCTAATGACCATGAAAATAGTAGATAAAATCAGTCCATTTTAATATTTTAATTTCCTATTATTTCATACATTATTACCTAATATAGTGCATATTATATATAAGTAATGCTAGGTTTCCCAATTTTTTTTTTCCCAAATTCTTTCCCGAATGTATGTAGCACGTGAGGTGTCAACATCTTGTAAATCATAAGATTATGTGGTGAATGATATGATATTGACACCTTACGTTCTACAAACATTTGGGAAATAATTTGGAAAAAAAAAATCGAGAAACCTAGCATTACTCATTATATATAATATATATATATATATATTTTATAGATTTTACTAGAACAAACTAAGTAAATATTGAAATTTTATAGCGACTACCTTTATTATTTATTTTGTTAGGTTACATATTTTGATAAATTTACTTTATTTGTTTATTATTTAAATTTTCTTCAAAATTATTATAAGTTAATTTGGTTTGACATGAATATTATAAAATTAAGTTACAAGTATGTAAATAATTATGATTTAAATATATCAATGGTATAATAATATTTTAATTAAGCTATTGAAATTTATATTTTATAAACTGGGAACTATTATTTTTTTTTTTCAGTTATGCATACCGTTAAGAACATATATAAATTTTACAACAAAAAAAAATATGTTTTCTCATACACTCTTTGATTATGTAATTGAAATGGAAATTAAGAAGAAAATTAGATTGATTTGGTTATAAATAATTTTTTAGATATAAAATAGATATTTTACATTTTAATTAGTTAATATCTATTTTATTTATTTATTTATATTATTACTTTTAACACCAAACCGTATATTGAAAAGTATCAAGTGCGGGATTCCGTATTTTTTGTTGTACATGACACTTACTAACCTACGATATTAATTTTTGTTTCCGCCACCCAAAGCCAAAATCCTGGATGGAGCCATTTTTCAAGCTCGAGTTTCACTAGTAGAAGGTAGAAGACCATTAAAAAGCAATTAAAGTCAAGTCGTCTCCAATGTCGATATTTTGAAAACCACACAAAAAGGGACATTGCATCAAAGTTTTATCAGATACAAATGGCAGAAATAGTTCTGTCACCTCTACTAGAGGTGGTTTTTGACAAACTAGCAGACCCTCTGTTAGAAGAAATTGCCAACAGATTTAACTTGAGGAAGGAGCTGATGAAGCTTCGACGTACTCTACGTGTAATTCGAGCAGTGCTTGAAGAAGCAGAAGAGCGGCAATTGACAGATGGAGCTTTGAAGATTTGGTTGCAAGAGCTTAAAGAAGTAGCTTATGACATGGAGGATTTGTTCGATGAGTTCTCTCCGGAGGCCTTGATGTATAGAAATCGCGGAGGCTTTGCTCAACAGGTACTCAATCTTGTTCCATTTGCAAATTTGAGTGAAATGTTTAGTAAATTAAAGCAGATTAAGGAGACGTTAGAGATTTTAGCAGAAGAGAGGTCTAATTTCAATTTACGAGAGGGGGCTTTGAATACAAGTAGCGGAAGTAGAAGTAGAAGTAGAAGAAAAACGGGATCCTATATAATTCAATCAGAAATTTTAGGAAGGGAAGATGACAAGCGGAGGATAGTACAAGTTTTATTTTCAACTGATAGTAGAACTTATGGAGAAGTTTTGGTTGTCTCCATTGTTGGTTTAGGCGGTCTTGGTAAAACAACTCTGGCTCAGCTGGTCTATAATGATGAGCAAGTTACTCGGCATTTTGATATGAAGATGTGGGTCTGTGTTAATGATGATTTTGATGTGGAAAAAATCATGATTTCGATTATAGAATCCGCGAGTAGGTGCAAATGTGACCTCTTCGGAATGGATGTGCTGCAATATCGACTATGTGAATTGTTGTCTGGGAAGAGATATTTGCTAGTGTTAGACGATGTGTGGAATGAAGATGACAATGAATGGGACAGATTAAGAGCTGTGTTGAGAAGTGGCGGTGAAGGAAGTAGAATAATTGTTACCACTCGTAGTGAAAAAGTAGCATCAATAATGGGCTCAACTTACATCCATCCATTAGAAGGTCTTTCAGATGAAAATTGCTGGGATTTGTTCAAGCAAAGAGCTTTCTGCCGTGATGAAGGAGAGCATACAAATCTGGTTGCAATTGGTAAACAAATAGCAAAGAAGTGTGGAGGTATACCTTTAGCTGCAAAGACTTTGGGTAGCCTAATGCGGTTCAAAAGAGAAGAAAGAGAGTGGTTTCTTGTCCTAGAAAGTGATCTTTGGAATGTGTTCGAAAGTGAAAATGGAATCTTTCCTGCTCTAAGGTTGAGTTATAGTCATATGCCATCACATCTAAAAGGATGTTTTGCATACTGCTCCATATTTCCTAAAAACTACATAATCAAGAAGGAGAAATTAATCCAGCTATGGATTGCAGCAGGCTTAATTCAATCACCAAAAGGAATCAAGTCATTGGAATTCATTGGAAATGAGTATTTTGATGATTTAGTATGGATGTTTTTCTTTCAAGATGTACAAAAAGGTGTTAGTGGCAACATAATTGAATGCAAAATGCATGATATCATTCATGATCTTGCACATTCTGTTGTGGGAGAAGAGTACATGATGCTGGAATATGGTAACGTGGCAGAAAATCTTTCCCAAATTCGTCACTCATCAGTCATCTGTAATTTCAGCTTACATACAATACCGGAAGCCTTATATGAAGCAAAGAAGTTGAGAACCCTCATCTTAGTGTTTCCGAAAGGTGACCTTGGAGAAGTTCCTCCTGCTGTGTTTTCAAGTTTTAGATACTTGCGGGCCCTTGACTTAAGTGGTAGTGGTATCAAAAAGCTGCATGAATCTATTTCCTCTTTCATATTTTTGAGGTACCTTGACATCTCTGACACCCACATTTTTGAATTACCTGAAAGTGTTTGCAACCTTTGCAATTTACAGGTGATGAACCTTTCTGGTTGCTATAATCTCATTGATTTACCAAATTGTATATCCAGCATGTCTAAACTGAGGCATTTAATAATAAGTGGCTGCAGTAGACTCATCAAAATGCCGGCTTTGATTGGAAAGCTTGTTTTTCTTCGAACATTGCCAATGTTTATTGTGGGAAATGAAGCAGATAAAAGCCTTAATCAGTTGCGAAGTCTAAACCTTGGTGGTGAGCTGATTATTAAACATCTAGAGAATGTGAGGAATGTAAGAGAGGCATTGGAAGCTGACTTAATAGGAAAGCAAAACCTTCAATCATTATGTCTATCCTGGGGAGATGATCACAATGGCTTGAACAGGAATAGTGCTGATAGTGACATACACAGGGAAGTGCTCATTTGCCTCCGACCACATAAATATCTGAAAAAGCTGTCCATAAATGGATACCCAGGAACCCGATTTCCACAGTGGATTGGAGCTGCCAAAATTCCAAATATAACTGAACTTACATTGATTAACTGCAGAAGATGTGAATGTCTCCCTACTTTGGGTGAACTTCCCTTCCTCAAGCTCCTTTACCTGCAAGGCATGGATGCAGTGAAGAACATTGGCCCTGAGTTCTATGGTGAAGGCACGACAGGAGGTTTCCCATTATTGAAAGAGCTAACCTTCATAGATTTCCCTCATTTAGAATACTGGTGGAATTCTTATAGAAGTGATGAATTTCCTTCTCTGGTTAAATTAACCATCACCAAATGTTTTAGGTTGAAAAATATGCCTCGGTTTCCATGTCTGCAGCATCTGCAACTATACTATTGTAGTGGCATGATTTTACAGTCAGCATTAAACCTAACTTCAATAACCACCCTTGTTCTTGATAGATTTTCAGACCAGTTGGGTTCCTTGGAGAAGTTGCTTCACAATAACGCTCTTCTATTATCTTTAACAATCAGCTCTTGCTTGAACCTTCACTCTATCCCTCCTACTTTAGGAAAGCTCACCAGTCTAAAATCATTGACGATTCGCTGGATTAAGGAACTATCAGCATTGCCACAAGAATTGCAAAACCTCACCTCTCTGGAGTCTTTAGAGATAATTGAGTGTGACAACCTTACCACACTCCCAGAGGATATACAGAGTCTGGGCTCACTTCGGACTTTGTCAATAGAGAACTGTAATAACCTTACATCTTTGCCCAAGAATCTGCAATTTCTTACGGCTCTTGAGCATTTAACCATTATGTATTGTCCAAAATTGGTTTCTTTGCCAGAGGATTTGCAACATTTGACTGCTCTAAAGAGTTTGTCCATTTTGAACTGTCCGGAGCTTGCATCTCTTCCAGAGGGATTGCAATATGTCACTACACTGCAAAATTTGGAACTCCATAGTTGTCCTGGTCTGAAAGTTTTGCCAGAGTGGGTAGCAAACCTTAATTTGCTCAGATCATTGGTATTATCCGAATGTCATAATCTAACTATTCTGCCTGGAGGTCTGCAATCTGTGAGTTCCCTTCAACACCTGTCTATTCGAGATTGTCCTGATTTGGAGGAACGCTGCAAGATGAATGTAGGTGAAGACTGGCTGAAAGTACGTCACATTGCAAATATCTATATAGGTTCAAGGGAGTCTGCAAGCAGCTCGTCTCATTGAAACTCGCAATTCCTTTGTTGCTTTGAGGTAATTCGGTTTTACCTTCTTTTCATTACTTCATTCAACTTAGCACACAGCATTTGAGTTTGGTGGTGCTTTTATTCTTTTTATCAATCCCATTAGTCGAATTAATGTCTCTAACACAGAGATCCTCATCCTTTATTACCATCGGTATAAACAATAAAACTTCGATAAATGAATGTTCGATAAATTAATAACCGTACTTAAATAATAAAATCTTCCGGTCCGACTCTGGCCTATGTACTAAATTAATAACCTCACTAAATGTATAAGATAATTTATTTTTTTTGAAGTCCTTTAGGTCCCAACGAATATATAAAATAATAATTGATTAAATATATAAAATATAACACATAAAAATTCATAATATATATCACTAAACTTTTAACTTAACAACTTAACAACTTCTATTTTCTCGATTCAAATCTTTCTTAAAATATGCATCTAAAGTCATTTGTCTTGTCTTTGTACTAAAACCGAACTCAATCTAATCCTTAATTTTTTGCAAATCATACACCATATTTGGTATATTTTTTTCATTTTGTAGCAAGAAGTTATTTAATGTTACTACTACTTGAAAGACCTCTTTTGAAGAAACACTTGATAAAACACTGATGTCATATGGATCATGATCATCGGTAGACGTATTCATTACCCTTTGAATAATTTCTTCATCAGTAGGCAATTTCATCACAATATCATTTTCACTAGGATAATTCAAAATGTGATCAACATCCATCACATCTTTATAATGTACACCGGAAATGGTTTCACATAACCCATCGATGTCTTCATCTTCACCAATTTGTGGATCATAAACTATATTTTCATCTGAACGGATCTTGCAATGTTGAAAACAATTTGCAATAGTTGTTATCTTTACATCAATGTTCCAAGCCGCATTAATAACTTCAATGTATCTTGGTCAAAAATATGTATAATACATATGTAAGTAATTATTAACTTCTATATACATATGTATCTTGATTGAAAATATGTATAATACATGTATAAGTAAACACATAAAACTTAAAAAAAAAAAAAAAAAAAAAAAAGTTGTAAAAATATAAAACTCTTTTTAAATTAATAAATATTCATTTATCAATAAATTAATAAATTATTTATAGGGGTTTTAATGTAAGCACCGAAAACGAAAGTGAACTAACTATTCTTTGCTTGAATTGATAAAAATTGCAGGTAGCAAACTACTTATAATTGCCACTGAATCAAGCCAAGTAAGCCCACCTGGCGCCCCCCATCGTCCATTCTTGGAGATGGTTCTGCAGATTTCCATCATTGGGATTACCAGTTTTATTTCAAGTGATTAAAGGTAAATGCTTTCTAAAGCTAAGTAAATTAGAAATGATGTTGGTTGAGGACTGGATAATAAGGCAGTAACACTGGTCCTTGTAAAGAAAATTTTATATAAAGAGTTTATGTTATGTTCATGATCGATCTCACTGGAATGTGAAAAATTTATTGATAACTGATCTACTAACTGGAATTTTTATTTTTTATTTTATTTTAAAAAATAAACATTATTATCATGTACCCAAAATGTTTGTTAAAATCAAATTTTATGCCAAATTGCTGGATACATTTGCCTTTTTACCACTGAAATAAGCCACAAACTCCGAAGACGCTTCCTTTCTTCAGCAACTTACGATTTCAATTTCTTACACAGAATGTCGATCACTCCCCCATCAAGCATCACCGATTACTGATCATTGATCACTCGATCGTTGCCAACTTTAGTTTTCTGCATAACAGAGATAGAAGCAAAAATGAGAAAATAATTAAAGAAACAATGTCGTGAGTGGGCATGTCATCAAAAGTGGATGGCGTGTCCGTGGTTAACTTGTTTCAAAATGTCAACAAAATCTGATAACATGCCACAGTGCATCATCAAAGGCTGACTGACGTGCCCGGCACATCAATCACTTTTTATGATGCGTATGTCAACATTGTTGTTTGTCAACAGTGCACCTAATTAAATTTAGGTATATGTGGCATTTTGCTATTTCCCAAGACCTTAGCAGTTAGAATAATTAGATTTGATTGTGACAATTGGTGGGTCTTGAGTTTGACAAAGAGCAACAATCAATAGTAATACTACTTCTTCAACTATGATGTAAAGTTGTTGAACTGATGAACTCATTGATTGGGCTTTTGGGAGTTCTTGTGCTTTGATCGTTCAATCTGAAACATTGAGGATAGCTAATTCTTTGTTTTCAAATGGCAGAGATTGTTTTGTTCCCACTATTGCAAGTAATTTTTTAGAAAGTAACCTCTCAGGTTATGAAAAAAATTACAATAATTAGTCATGGCTTTAAGGAGGAGATAGACAAACTTGGGCAAACGCTACAAATTATTCAAGCAGTTCTTGAAGATGCAGAAGAACGACAAGTGAAGGAGAAAGCCTTGAAAATATGGTTGACAGAACTTAAAGAGGTAGCTTATGACGCAGACAATTTAATCGATGAGTTTTTCTCCAAAGCTACGCTAGCTAAGAGACAAACCAACTTCACTATTCAGGTAATCGATCTCATTCCTTCTTTGATAAAACCATTTTCTGGTTACATTGCATTGTTCCCTAAACTGAAAGAAATTAGGGGGAGATTAGATATGTTGGCAGTTCAGAGGCTTAACTTCAATTTGAGGGAGGGGTTTGTTAAAAGAGAGTTCGATGTTGAAGAGAGGAGACAAACGGGCTCTTATGTAATTGAATCAGAGGTTTTTGGGAGAGAGGAAGATAAAGAGGCAATTATAGAGCTATTATTATCAAATGGAGAAACTGGAGTCCACCAAAACATCTCAGTTGTTCCCATAGTTGGTTTGGGAGGCCTGGGTAAAACCACCCTTGCTCAACTTGCTTATAATGATGAGAGGGTTATAAAGAGTTTTGAATTGAAGATATGGGTCTGTGTTAATCAGGAATTCAGTGTCAGGAAGATCATGAAATTGATTATAGAATCTGTGACTAAGCATAAATGTGATTACTTAGGGATGGATGTTCTTCAGTCTCAACTTCGACACTTGCTGCATGGGAAAAGGTATTTGCTTGTATTAGATGATGTTTGGAATGAAGATCAAGACGAATGGGATAAACTAAGGATCTCACTCAGTGATTGTGCTAAAGGAAGCAAAGTCATAATCATTACCCGCAATACAAAAGTTGCACTGATAGTAGGAACAGTTCCGCCTTATTGTTTGAAGGGTTTATCACATGATGATTGTTGGACATTGTTCAAGCAAAGAGCTTTTGCTTGTGGGGAAGGCCATCCAAATTTACTAGCAATTGGTAGAGAAATGGTGAAAAGGTGTGGAGGCCTACCTTTGGCAGCAAAAGCATTGGGAAGTCTCATGCGCTTCAAAAGAGAAGAAGGGGAATGGCTACATGTACTTGATAGTGATATTTGGAATGCATGTGAAGGTGAGAATGGAATACTGCCTACCTTGAGGTTGAGCTACAACCATTTGCCATCACATTTAAAATGTTGCTTCACATACTGCTCAGTGTTTCCCAAAAATTACGTGATCGAGAAGGACAGTTTAGTCCAACTTTGGATTGCAGAAGGCTTGATAAAATCAAATGATAGTTCAAGACAATCACTTGAGGAGACAGACAACGATTTCTTTAACAATTTGATGTGGATGTTCTTCTTCCAAAATGTGAAAAAAGGTGATGATGGTTTTGTGACAGAATGCAAAATGCATGATCTTGTTCACGATCTTGCACAGTCAATTGCTGGAGATGAAGTTATCTTACTGGAACACGGCCGTCTACCAAGACAGCTAGCCCAAACTCGTCATTCATCCGTGGTTTGTGATTCTGAGTTGCACAGTATTCCAGAATCCTTGTATAAAGCAAAGAAGTTACGGACCCTTAATCTCTTGTTCCCCAGAGGTAACCTTGGAGAGGCTCCTCCCAATTTGTTTTCCAGTTTTAGATACTTACGAGCCTTAAATTTGAGTGGGAGTGGTATCAAAAGTCTACACAGCTCGGTGTCCTGCTTGATATCTTTGAGGTATCTCAATATTTCAAACACCCTGATTGAAACCTTACCTGAAAGCATTAGCAACCTTAATTATCTGCAGGTGCTGAATCTTGTATATTGCTATGATCTAATTAAACTACCTATAAGATTAGCAAGACTAGTCAACCTACGGCATTTGATGATAAACGGCTGTGATAAGTTGTCTCACTTGCCAGATTGTATTGGAAAATTGGTTCAGCTCCAGACATTACCAACATTCATTGTAGGGACTGAAAATTACCAAGGCCTCATGCAGCTGCATTCCCTACCACTGGTTGGTGAACTAAACATTAGGCAACTGGAAAATGCAAATTCTAGATTTGACTCAAGATTGGCTAACCTAGGAATGAAGCCAAAGCTTCGTTCGTTAGGTCTATCATGGAGAAATGATCACGATGATTTGATAAAGAAAAATAATAATGATAGCACACTGGATGAAGAATTGCTCGAGAACCTCCAACCGCACCAGAATCTGAAAAGACTCTCTATTGAAGGGTACCCAGGTAAGTACTTTCCCAGATGGATTGGCACTCATGAACTCCCAAATCTAACCAACATAGTATTGATTTCTTGTAAAATATGTGAACATCTCCCTGCATTGGGGCAACTTCCTTCCTTGAAGACCATTTACATGCTTGGAATGCCTAATGTGAAGAACATTGGTAGTGGGTTCTACGGCAGGGTCTCAGGAAGACAGTTCCAGTCACTGCAAGAGCTATCCGTCATAGATTTTCCCAATTTGGAATTCTGGTGGAGTATGAACATGAAAGAAGAATTCCCTTCCCTGGTGAAACTAACCATCAATAAATGTCCAAAGTTGAAAAACATGCCATGTTTCCCATCTCTTAAGCATCTGGAATTGCGGAACTGCAATGAAATGATACTGAGGTCAACTGCAAACCTTTCCACACTTTTAAGCCTTGTAATTGATGTTTTCACGGGACGTTTGGTTCTTTTGGATAGTTTGCTTGGAAATAATCCCCATCTCATGTCTTTGACAATTAGCTCCTGCACTAATCTATGCTCCATATCCTCAAAGTTAGGAGGCCTAATTGCTCTTAAATCATTAACAATTCGTTGGTGTGAAGAGCTCATCTCTCTGCCACAGGAAATTCAAAATCTCTCATTGGAATCTTTGGAGATCATTGAGTGTCATAGCCTTATTAATCTGCCAGAAGGTTTAGGAGGTTTGACTTCACTTCGATCGCTTTCTATTGAGAACTGCAATAACATAACATCTCTACCAATGGGGCTACAGCATCTCACAGCACTTGAGCATTTAACTTTAATGTATTGTCCAAGTCTGGCCTTTTTGCCTCCTAACTTCAGAAACCTCTCCATGCTGAAGAGCTTATATATTTTGAACTGTCCAAAGATAGCATGTCTGCCTGAGGAGTTACAATATGTCACAACACTGCAAAACTTGGAAATCCATAGCTGCCCCGCTATAAAAGATTTGCCTGCATGGATTGGGAGCCTCTCTTCTCTTACATCTCTAGTCATATCAGATTGTTGCAACATAATTTCACTTCCGGAAGGCCTGCAGCATCTGATTAACCTCCAGCATCTGTCTATCAGGGAATGTCCAAGGCTTGAAAACCGCTGCAAGAAATATACAGGTGAAGATTGGCCAAAAGTTGCTCACATTCCACATATCTACATTGGTTCAACCGAGCCCAGGCAATACAATGGTGCAAGCAGTTCCTCTCGTTGAAGATAAAAGTTTCTTACCGTATTGTCGGTAGGTTACCTCTTTTCTTTATATCCTTCCTTTTACATTGCAAGTTTAATGGTATTTGAATATGCATTCTGCTTTTGATAGTGTTGACTGAAATATCTTGTGTTTGATTGACAATAAAGGATGGAATCATGGAAAGTTTTGGTCAATCTGTAGATCGGTAATTGTCATTAGGTTATTTCTAAATGTTAAGTCCTTGTGTATTTGCACTGTTAAATAAGATGTCAAAACTTGGATTATATTACTGTTGATACCGTGTTCAATTTTCTTTATTGATGCAAAATTTTCAGCATCTCATGTGAGAGGCAAGACTTTATTACCTTTTTTTTCTTCTAAAAGAAATTTAGAACATAAAATCAAAGAACTTGTATGGATAGTTGTTGCCAAAAAATCTAGATAATGGTTACTTGGTAGTATGTTTGCCTATTTTGCTACTCTGCTTTGCAGGACTTGTACCCTCCAATATGAACTACTACTAAATGATGTATGATGTTCAGAATTGTCATACACAGAGAGATAATTTCTTTAAATATCGAAAACTTTTACACTCTTTTATAATCCTAAGTTTGGTTTTTGATTAAAATTACATCACTTATACAATTAATTAGGTGAGTTTAATATGACAAAATCAAATTAGCTCAACTATTAACTTGATGGAAACAAAATTTTAAAATATGCATACTACACTTTTTGATATTTTCTTGTTACTTTATTTCTGAAGTCTATTTCTTTAATTTATTTCTTCAGTTTCAGCTTGGGGAGTTGGATATAGCAACTGTACTTGTTACGTTAATGGTGTATTAGTCTATGGAACAACCATTACGAGTCCAGACGGTCGTATCAGTTATTGTAGTTGCAATGGTGATCAACAACCACCCCAAACTCCAACCCCGATCAAAAATCAATCATCTCACGGCAAAAAGAATCCACCATCTCCATCCTCACACGCTCCTGGAAGCAAGAATCAACCACCGTCGATATTTCAGCTTCCTCCACATCCGTTTTTGAACTCTGGACCTAAACCTATCTTCAGGAATTCGTAAACGTGAATGTGTGCTTGTTGCAAGTTTACGAAGTTTATTATATTATCAGAATTTGGCATATGTTCAACCATATTGCTGCCAACAATTTAAAGGACTTAATCAGGATTGTGCTTAGAATGTTTTTAATAGTTTAAATCTTCCATATTATCAAAATGTATTTACCCATTTAATGAATACTGTAATAGGAGAGTTTGAGTATTTTTTTGTTGTTTTTGTTAATGTTCAGGTTTAGATTGTTTCAGATGATTTTATGTTTGGTTTGTGAATGAGAGTTTTCATTATATTTATTTGTTTCTTTTTCGTGCGGGATCCCATTTTACACCGGTGTCAATTGGGTCCTGTACAAAAAAATCGGGATTTCCGCACATGATCAGTTATGTTCAATCAGATACATATTAGTTCCGCACATAATCAGTTCTCTTTAATAAAATACATATTGGTAGCCATTACCTGTGAAAGTGATCTCACTCTAAACACAAACAATTAGTCAAATATTTTGTAATGCCCTTCAAAACTGATTTGAGCAGAAGAAATATTGTAAACTGTGATTCGTGAATTTTGTGATGAGAGAGGATAGAGAAGAGAGAGAGAGAGATCTGAGAAAAATAGAATTGTAATGGGAGAGTAATTTTGTTGTAAAATTCGTTATCTCATTCTGTTAGAGACAGACAATTTATACAAGCAAAAGACAAGTGGCCTGGAAATAATATCCTGAGAGAGGCTCACTGAATACAATAACAGAAAGACAAATTACGAAAATTGACAAGTAAAATGTGTAATTGCAATTTGTGCTCTAGGCCCAAATAGCTTTGGATCCAAGGAGTCTAGTCCTCCACTCAGCCCGCCTGAGCCCAAGTGGACCAAAATAAGAGCCTGCTTCCCTTAGTTGTTGTTGTCTGAAAATCCCCAAATTCACTTCTTCAAATCCCTAATTGGAAATCCCCAAAATTGGTGCATGTAATCGACCGAGTTCTTCAATCCCGACATATTTCACTAGCAATTATCTAATTAATCAAATAACACTAGCAATTATCTAATTTAATCAGATATCATTATTATCACTACAAATTATTATCTAATTATCAGAGGAAAGCTGAGAAAGTGAAGTTTCAGGTTTTTTTTTTTTTTTTCTCATGCATGACCATGAAGGGACTTTTTGCTCTTGCTCTTGTTGCATTCATGATGGTTTCCTCAACTTCAACTCCTGAAAGGAGTGGTTGCCACACGGTTCTAACAGCCACCCCAAACTCCTTCGAACCACCCTCCCCCCTCCGACTCCTGTCGAGAATCATCCACCTTCAGAACCCATCAAAGGACTCTTGGGAATTGATTCTTTACACTAAGATGCACACTAATTAACATGGACACACTGGCATTGATACCCTACATCAAACACACAGTAATTAACATGGATTCACACTAAATCCCTAAAATTAATCCCCAAATTTCCCAATCCCAACAGAAATTGGCTGACATGACTTGACACGCGAGCCACTCCGCGCTGATGTGCCTAGGCACATCAGCCATTCGGTGTGACGTGCCCACACACCCAGAGAAGAAGAAGAAGACAACCACGACGACTAAAGAGAAAGAAAATGGATTAACAAGAAGAAAGAAGCCGAAATTGAAACGAAATACGTGAATCTGATGGAAGATGTCTAAAAGCATAATCTTGCATCAGTATTCACTACAAAACCCTCCATTGTTGGACACGACTTTATTTCTCAATTTATGTTTGAAATCAGGAATGATTAGTGTATCTTCTTTTTCTTTTCTTTTTGATCTTTTTTCCGTTGCAACTTTTTTATTTTTAAATCAATTAATTTAATGAATTTTATTATAGTTTCTTCAAAAATATTTACATGTATAATGTATTGCTGATATCTGGAACAGGTGAAGGAAATTAGATATTTTTGGTCCAGCCTCTTCACTTCAAACTTCAAAGTAGGCCTCTGCTTCTCAGTTAAAAAGCTTCATTTCCGGTGTAAGTCTTCTTTAATTTACAAGTCTTCCAGGCTAACTCTCTTATCAATTACAAAAAATGAATATGTAGTTGTGGATGTTGTGGTATAGGAATGGTAGGTTGATAAAGTGGAGAGATTATCCAGTGGCTCATTTTGCTTGGAGCCTGGACAATCTCATGAGGTTACTCAAACTATGGGCTCCACAAGTCAACATTGTTGTTTGTCAACAACGCGCCTGATTAAATTCAGGTATGCGTGGCATTTTGCTATTTTCCCAAGACCTTAGAAAATAGAATAATTAGATTTGATTGTGACAAGTGGTGGGCATTGAGTTTGACAAAGAGCAACAATTAATAGTAATACTACTTCTTCAACTATAATGTAAAGTTGTTGAATTGATGAGCTCATTGACTGGGCTTTTGGGAGTTCTTGTGCTTAGTGATCATTCAATCTGAAACATTGAGGATAGCTGGTTCTTTGTTTTCAAATGGCGGAGATTATTTTGTGCCCAATTTTCCAAGTACTTTTTGAGAAAGTAACCTCTCATGTTATGAAACAAATTGCTGATATTTGTGGCCTTCAGGAGGAAATAGACAAACTCGGACATACACTGTAGATTATTCAGGCAGTGCTTGAAGATGCAGAAGAACGACAAGTGAAGGAGAAAGCCTTGAGACTATGGTTGATAGAACTTAAAGAGGTAGCTTATGATGCAGACAATTTAAGCGATGAGTTCTGCTCCAAAACATTAACAAGGAGCCAAACCAACTTCATGAGTCAGGTAACCGATCTCATTCCTCCTATAATAAAACCATTTGCTAGTAACATTGCATTGATCCCTGAACTGAAAAAAATTAGGGGAAGATTAGATATGTTGGCAGTTCAGAGGCTTAACTTCAATTTGAGGGAGGGGTTTTGTTAAAAGAAAGTGTGATGTTGAAGGGAGGCGACAAACATGCTCTTTTGTAATTGAATCAGAAGTTTTTGGAAGAGAGGAAGATAAACAAGCGATAATAGAACTACTATTATTAAATGGAGAGGGTGGAGTCCAACATGACATCTCAGTTATATCCATTGTTGGTTTGGGAGGCCTGGGTAAAACCACCCTTACTTAACTTGTTTATAATGATGAGAGGGTGGAAAAGAGTTTTGAATTGAAGATATGGGTCTGTGTTAATTAGGAATTCAATGTCAGGAAGATCATCAAGTTGACTATAGAATCTGTGACCAAGCATAAATGTGATTTCTTAGGGATGGATGTTCTTCAGTCTCAACTTCGACACTTGCTGCATGGGAAAAGGTATTTGCTTTTATTAGATGATGTTTGGAACGAAGATCAAGATGAATGGGATAAACTAAGGATCTCACTCAGTGATTGTGCTAAAGGAAGCAAAATCATAATCACTACTCGCAATACAAAAGTTCCACTGATAGTGGGAACAATTCCTCCTTATTGTTTGAAGGCTTTATCCCATGATGATTGTTGGGCATTGTTCAAGCAAAGAGCTTTTGCTTGGGGGGAAGGTCATCCAAATTTACTTGCAATTGGGAGAGAAATGGTGAAAAAGTGTGGAGGCATACCATTGGCAGCAAAAGCACTGGAAAGTCTCATGCGCTTCAAAAGAGAGGAATGGGAATGGCTAGAAGTACTTGAGAGTGATCTTTGGAATGAATGTAAAGGTGAGAGTGGAATACTTCCTACCTTGAGGTTGAGCTACAACCATTTGCCATCACATTTAAAATGTTGCTTCATCTACTGCTCAGTGTTTCCCAAAAATTATGTGATCGAGAAGGATAGTTTAGTCCAACTTTGGATTGCAGAAGGCTTGATAAAATCAAATGAAAATGCAAGACAATCACTTGAGGAGATAGGCAATGATTTCTTTAACAATATGATGTGGATGTTCTTCTTCCAAAATGTGAATAAAGGTGATAATGGTTGTGTGACAGAATGCAAAATGCATGATCTTGTTCATGATTTTGCACAGTCAATTGCTGGAGATGAATTTCTCTCATTGGAACACGGTCGTCTACCAAGACACCTAGCTCAAATTCATCATTCATCTGTGGTTTGTGATTCTGAGTTACACACCATTTCAGAATCCTTGTATGAAGCAAAGAAGTTACGAACCCTTAATCTCCTGTTTCCCAGAGGCAACCTTGGAGAGGTTCCTCCTAGTTTGTTTTCTAGTTTTAGATACTTGCGTGCCCTAAATTTGAGTGGTAGTGGCATCAAAAGACTACACAACTCATTTTCCTGCTTGATATCTTTGAGGTATCTCAATATTTCAAACACCCTCATTGAAACATTACCAGAAAGCATTGGCGACCTTGATTATCCGTAGGTGCTGAATCTTGCATATTGCTATGATCTAATTGAACTACCTATGAGTTTAGCAAGATTAACCAACCTACGGCATTTGATGATAAACGGTTGTGATAAATTGTCTCACTTGCCAGATTGTATTGGAAATTTGATTCAGCTTCAAACATTACCAACATTCAAACAGCTGCAATGCCTACCACTTGTTGGTGAACTAAACATCAGACAACTGGAAAATGCAAATTCTAGATTTGACTCAAGATTGGCTAACCTAAGAATGAAGCCAAAGCTTCGTTTGCTGGGTCTATCATGGAGAAATGATCATGACGATTTGATAACGATAAATAATAATGATAGCAGACTGGATGAAGAATTGCTCGAGAACCTCCAACCTCACCAGAATCTGAAAAGACTGTCTATTGAAGGGTACCTAGGTAAGTACTTTCCCAGATGGATTGACACTCCCGAACTCCCAAATCTAACCAACATAGTATTGACTTCTTGTAAAAGATGTGAACATCTCCCTGCATTGGGGCAACTTTCTTTCTTGAAGACCATTTACATGCTTGGAATGCCTAATGTGAAGAACATTGGTAGCGGGTTCTACGGTAGGGTCTCAGGAAGACAGTTCCAGTCACTACAAGAGCTATCCTTCATAAATTTTCCCAATTTGGAATTCTGGTGGAGTATGAACATGAAAGAAGAATTCCCTTCCCTAGTGAAACTAACCATCAATAAATGTCCAAAGTTGAAAAACATGCCATGTTTCCCATCTCTTAAGCATCTGGAATTGCGGAACTGCAATGAAATGATACTGAGGTCAGCTGCAAACCTTTCCACACTTTTAAACCTTTTAATTGATGTTTTCACGGGACATTTGGTTATTTTGGATAGTTTGATTGGAAATAATCCTCATCTCATGTCTTTAACAATTAGCTCCTGCACTAATCTATGCTCCATATCCTCAAAGTTAGGAGGCCTAATTGCTCTTAAATCATTAACAATTCGTTGGTGTGAAGAGCTCATCTCTCTGCCACAGAAAATTCAAAATCTCTCCTCATTGGAGTCTTTGGAGATCATTGAGTGTCATAACCTTATTAATCTGCCAGAAGGTTTAGGAGGTTTGACTTCACTTCGATCGCTATCTATTGAGAACTGCAATAACATAACATCTTTACCAATGGGGCTGCAGCATCTCACATCGCTTGAGCATTTAACATTAATGTATTGTCCAAATCTGGCCTCTCTGCCAACTAACTTCAGAAACCTCTCCACGCTGAGGAGCTTATATATTTTGAACTGTCCAGAGCTAACATGTCTGTCTGAGGAGTTACAATATGTCACGACACTGCAAAACTTGGAAATCCATAACTGCCCCGCTATAAAAGATTTGCTTGCATGGATTGGGAGCCTCTCTTCTCTTACATCCCTAGTCATATCAGATTGTTGCAACATAATTTCACTTCCAAAAGGATTGCAACATATGATTAACCTCCAACATCTGTCTATCAGGGAATGTCCAACACTTGAAAACCGCTGCAAGAAATATACAGGTGAAGATTGGCCAAAAGTTTCTCACATTCCGCATTTCTACATTGGTTCAACCAAGCCCATGCAACACGATGGGGCAAGCAGTTCCTCTTGTTGAAGATAAAAGTTTCTTATCGTATTGTCGGTAGGTTACTTCTTTTCTTTATATCCTTCCTTTTACATTGCAAGTT
The DNA here is from genome assembly GCA_954870605.1 of Acer campestre. NCBI lineage: Eukaryota > Viridiplantae > Streptophyta > Magnoliopsida > Sapindales > Sapindaceae > Acer > Acer campestre. The sequence continues at coordinate 25,808,428 of OX940810.1, forward strand.
TAATGTTGTTTGAATATGCTTTCTGCTTATAGTGTTGACTGAAATATCTTTTGTTGGATTGACAATAAAGGATGGAAAGTTTTGGTCAATAAGTAGATTGGCAACTGTCATTAGGTTATTTCTAAATGTCAAGTCCTTGTGTATTTGCACCGTTAAATAAGATGTGTAAACTTGGATTATATTACTGTTGATACTGCGTTCAATTTTCTTTATTGATGCAAAATTCTCAACATCTCATGTGAGGCAAGACTTTTTATCACTTATTTCCTTCTTCTAAAGAGACATAGAACATAATATCAAAGTATATGTATGGATGCATGGTTGTTGCCAAAAAATCTAGGAAATGGTTACTTGGCAGCATGTTTTCCTTTTCTGCTACTCTAATTTGCGTATAATAGTATTAGTCAGCATTCCCTTCATTATGAACTACTAAATGATGTATTGATGTTTAGAATTGTTACAAAGAAAGAGATAATTTCTTTAAATATTGAAAACTTTTACACTCTTTTATGCTCCTAAGTTTGGTTTTTGATTAAAGTTACATCACTTATTCAATTAATTAGGTGAGTTTAATATGACAAAATCAAATTAGCTCAACTATTAACTTGATAGAAACAAATTATTAAAATATGTGTAATACAGTTTTTGATTTTTTCTTGTTACTTTGTTTTTGAAGTCCAATTGAGAACTTTAAACTTAGTTTACTTTTGGCTTAAGGTCCACTACATGGTCCTTGTTGTCTGCTTGTAACGTCTTATGGTGGAGTTAATGCTACCAAAGATTTGGTCACATAACCATAAGGTGGAGCTTGTACAATAATGATATTGATAATCTTGATAACCGGCAAGAGTTTAGATAAGTAAGATCATAGTTTATCTCAAGCAATGCTATGATTTTATTTTAAATGTAATATTATGAATGGTCTAATCAGAGATTTGTTAACCGTTTTGGATTTGTGTTTTGAATTGTAGTTCATCTTTTTACTTAATTTTATTCCTATTCCTCTTGGCGTAGTTGAGGTAATTCAGTCTACTTTTTTTCATTTATATTCTTTCATTCAACCTAGCATGCAGCAGCATTTGAATTTGGTGGTTCTTTTATTCTTTTTATCAACCCAAATAGTCGAATTAATGTCTCTTATACTTAAGTGTAAGAGATGATTTATTACAGATGGTATAATATGAATACGAAAGTTAACTAACTAGTCTTTGCATGTATTAATAAAAATTGCAGGTAGCAAACTACTTATAATTGCCACTGAATCAAGCCAAGTAAGCCCACCCAGCGCCCCCCATTGTCCATTCTTGGAGATGTTTCTGCAGATTTCCATCATTGGGATTACCAGTTTTATTTCAAGTGATTAAAGGTAAATGCTTTGTAAAGCAAAATAAATTAGTATCAAGCTTCTTGCGCAGTCAGAGAACAAAATCTGGGAATAGCATGTAGAAATGATGTTGGTTGAGGACCGGATTACTAGGTGGTAGAACTGGTCAAACTTGTTGAAATTAAAGTGATTTTTTTTATGCCTCTTCGGAATTCGGATGCCTCTTCGTAGCTAGATATTGATAGAATAAATGGTTCTTTTTCTCAAGACATTGGGAGAATTAATCTCCTGGAACCATTATATTATTAGTAGGTTGGTTGGTGTGCATTTACTTTTGTGTCTCTAGGTCTGGTGCCTTTGTTAGTTTATATTTAATCAGTTGTCAGTGTGCTAGCATTTAACAGTTTTGTAAACAATAAGCTTTCTTCTTCAATACAAGTCTTTTCTATCTATTCTTTGTTTGGTTTGTTTTTCTTCTTGTACGGTTATTGATCTTGGGATTGTACTATTACTTGTAGTATTCTCTTTTTTTACATGGTATCAGAGCTACAAAGGTGAAATTCGTTTCAAGATCCTTTGGTGAAGAAAATCAACCGGCGGACACAAGAATGGATTCAGGAAATCGTTTTACTGGTTTTGGTGTGGAGTTACTAAGCCAATCGAATTACAAGATATGGAAGACTTGCATGGAATCTTATCTTGTAGGTGAAGACTTATGGGATATAGTTGGTGGAGGAAAAGCAAATGCTCCAAAGAACACTATAGAAACTGCCGATGAAATCAAGGAAGATGATGGAGAAAATACAGATGCTCCTAAGGACACTACAAAAACTAGTGATGAATTCAAGAAATGGGTGAAGACGAATGTGAAAGCGGAGTTTGTCTTGAAAAGATCTATCTCTCACAGTTTGTTTGAGCACATTATGAGGTGCAAATCTGCAAGCGAGATTTGGGCAACCCTCAGTTCTTTGTTCAATAAGAAGGATGTAACTCGGTTGCAAATGTTGGAAAATGAGTTGGCAAATTCAACTCAAGGAGATCTTTCCATTTCTCAATTCTTCCTCAAAATCAAAACCTTGTGCTCAGAGATTTCATTTCTAGATTCAGAAGAGCCTATTTCTGAAGCACAAACGAGGCAGCATATTATTCATAGACTAAAGAAGGAGTACATTCCTCTTGTCACATCAATTCAAGGTTGGGAACGATAACCCTCCTTGGAGGAATTTGAGAATCTTCTTTCTTCCCAAGAATCTCTAGCTTCTCAAATGGTTGGTGTATCTAATAATGAAGGTGAGGGGACTGCCTTATTTACTAGGAAGAAGAAGTTTTTCAAAGGAAAGCAAAATGATGATGGTGACAATCAGAGGAAGGTTCAGAGTCATTAAGCTACAAGAAGAGGGTGAAATGCTATCGATGTGGCAAACTTGGGCATATCAATATGAATTGTCGTGTGAAGCTTAATGAAGGGAACCTAGCAGAAAAAGGTGAACCATCTAATAATTCAGAAGATTGGGGGAACTGCTTTTTGGCAGAGAATAGAACCGTAGATGCCATGGCTTCTATCAATTTTGAGAAGGATTGGATTATAGATTCCGGTTGTGGTCATCATTTAACCAAAGACAAGTCCAATTTCTCAAGCTTTAAAAAGTACACCGGGAATCATGCTATTGTTACAGCTGATAACTCAGTTCATATTGTGGAGAAAGAGGGCTCTGTTGTTGTCAGTGATGGTGGTGACAGTGAGATAACTATCAATAGTGTGTATCATGTTCATGGAGTGAAAAAGAATCTATTTTCTATAGCAAATGCTGTAGACTCTGGAAACTACTTATTGTTTGGGCCAAAAGGAGTTAAGTTTCTTCGAAACCTCAAGAAGGTGGAGGCCGATGTCATACATTCTGGAAAACGAGTTAAAGACTTGTTTGTTTTGTCTGCTTCAAATTCATATGTTGAGAAAATGAGTAGTAATGATAACACCTCGGTGTGGCATGCTCAACTTGGGCATCTTGACATGAACAAGCTCAAGGTGATGGTGCAGAAGAACCTAGTTAAAGATTTGCCGAATTTGAAGTTTTCTGATAATGGGGGAGTATGTGAAGGCTGTCAATATGGTAAGGCACATCGTCTTCCATTTGATAGGTCTTCTTCAAAGAGTAAAGCCCCACTAGAGCGTATTCATAGTGATCTATATGTGCGGATTAGAATAGCTTCCTACTCTGGCTTTCATTATATGCTGAAAAGATTATAGCTAAGTTCAGATTAAAACAATGGAAGAAGCAATCCACTCCTCTTGATGCAAATCTGAAGTTGAAGCGTGAAGAAGGTTCTCTTCTTCCAGATCCTCGAACTTATCGTGCTCTTATTGGTGGGTTGCTGTATTTAACGATAACAAGGCCATATATTGTTTTCTCTGTTGGACTTGTTAGTCGTTTTATGCAAGCACCTCGCAAACCACATCTTGAGGCAGCAAAGAACATTTTGAAATATGTCAATTCAACTCTTGATTTTGGATTGGTATATGGGAAGAAACTTGATTTCTCTTTACATGGTTTTACTGATGCTGATTTTGGTGGAGATTTAGATGATCGTAAATCCACTTCTGGCTATGTTTTCTTATATGGCTCTACAAGTGTTTCTTGGTGTAGTAAAAAGCAAGGTTTAGTATCATTGTCCACAACTGAAGCAGAGTATAATGCTGCTTCCCTTGATGCTCAAGAATGTATATGGCTGCGCCGACTTGTCAAGGATATTCATTATGAGATTTCAAATTCAACTACAATTTTCTGTGACAACTAGAGTGCAATCAAGCTAGCCACAAATCCGATTTGCCACGCAAGGACAAAGCATATTGAGCTCAAGCATCATTTTATTCGGGAGAAGGTTCTTCATGGAACAATTAATGCTGCAGAAGTGCGATCCGAGAACAATGTTGCAGATATTTTGACAAAGCCACTTACCGAAGGACCTTTTGAGCGTTTTCGTACTATGCTTGGTATCATGTCTAAAAGTTCACTTTAAGGGGGGGGGGGTGTTGAAATTAAAGTGATTTTTTTTATGCCTCTTCGAAATTTGGATGCCTCTTCGTAGCTAGATATTGAGAGAATAAATGGTTCTTTTTCTCAAGACATTGGGAGAATTAATCTCCTGGAACCATTATATTATTAGTAGGTTGGTTGGTGTGCATTTACTTTTGTGTCTCTAGGTCTGGTGCCATTGTTAGTTTATATTTAATCAGTTGTCAGTGAGCTAGCATTTAACAGTTTTGTAAACAATAAGCTTTCTTCTTCAATACAAGTCTTTTCTATCTATTTTTTGTTTGGTTTGTTTTTCTTCTTGTTCGGTTATTGATCTTGGGATTGCACTACTACTTGTAGTATTCTCTTTTTTTACAAAACTTTGTAAAGAAAATTTTGTATAAGATTTTATGTTGTGTTCATGATTGATCTCACTGGAATGAGAAACATCTATCAATAGTTGATCTACTAACTGGAATGTACATTATTATCATGTATCCAAAATGTTTGTTAAAAATCAGATTTTATTCTAAATTGTCAAAACTAATTGTCGGATTATAAATCACGCACTCTAGGAGATTCCTGCATATATTTGCTTTTGCCACTGAAATAGGCCACAAACTCCGAAGGCTCTTCCTCTCTTCAGCCGCTTATAATTTTATTTTCTTACACGGAATGTCGATCACATGCCCATCAAGCATCAGCTATTTTTGGAGTGCATTTTTGTGGGGAAGGCCATCCAAATTTACTTGCAATTGGGAGAGAAATGGTGAAAAAGTGTAGAGGCGTACCATTGGCAGCAAAAGCACTGAGAAGTCTCATGCGCTTCAAAAGAGAGGAATGAGAATGGCTAGATGTACTTGAGAGTGATCTTTGGAGTGAATGTGAAGGTGAGAGTGGAATACTTCTTGCCTTGAGGTTGAGCTACAACCATTTGTCATCGCATTTAAAATGTTGCTTCACATACTGCTCAGTGTTTCCCAAAAATTATGTGATTGAGAAGGACAGTTTAGTCCAACTTTGGATTGCAGAAGGCTTGATAAAATCAAATGATAATGCAAGACAATCACTTGAGGAGACAGGCAATGATTTCCTTAACAATTTGATGTGGATGTTCTTCTTCCAAAATGTGAATAAAGGTGATGATGGTTGTGTGATGGAATGCAAAATGCATGATCTTGTTCACGATCTTGCACAGTCAATTGCTGGAGATGAAGTTATCTTACTGGAACACGGCCGTCTACCAAGACAGCTAGCCCAAACTCGTCACTCATCCGTGGTTTGTGATTCAGAGTTGCACAGTATTCCAGAATCCTTGTATAAAGCAAAGAAGTTATGAACCCTTAATCTCCTGTTTCCTAGAGGTAACCTTGGAGAGGTTCCTCCCAATTTATTTTCCAATTTTAGACTCTTACAAGCCTTAAATTTGAGTGGGAGTGGTCTCAAAAGGCTACATAGCTCGGTGTCCTGCTTGTTATCTTTGAGGTATCTCAATATTTCAAACACCCTCATTGAAACATTACCTGAAAGCATTAGCAACCTTGATTATCTGCAGGTGCTGAATCTTACATATTGCTATGATCTAATTGAACTACCTCCGAGATTAGCAAGACTAGTCAACCTACGTCATCTGATGATAAACGGCTGTGATATATTGTCTCACTTGCCAGATTGTATTGGAAATTTGATTCTGCTTCAGACATTACCAACATTCATTGTAGGGACTGGAAAATACCAAGGCCTCAAACAGCTGCATCTCCTACCACTAGTCGGTGAACTAAACATCAGACAACTTGAGAATGCAAATACTAGATTTGACTCGGATAACCTAAGAAAGAAGCAAAAGCTTCATTTGCTGGGTCTATCATGGAGAAACAATCACGATGATTTGATAATGACAAATAATAATGATAGCATATTGGCTGAAGAATTGCTCGAGGACCTCCAACCTCACCAGAATCTGAAAAGACTCTCTATTGACGGGTATCCAGGTAAGTACTTTCCCAGATGGATTGGCACTCCTGAACTCCCAAATCTAACCAACATAGTATTGATTTATTGCAAGAGATGTGAACATCTCCCTGCATTGGGGCAACTACCTTTTTTGAAGGTCATTTACATGCTTGGAATGCCTAATGTGAAGAACATTGGTAGCGGGTTCTATGGCAGGGTCTCAGGAAGACAGTTCCAATCACTGCAAGAGCTATCCTTCGTAGATTTTCCTAATTTGGAATTCTAGTGGAGTATGAACATGAAAGAAGAATTCCCTTCCCTAGAGAAACTAACCATCAATAAATGTCCAAAGTTGAAAAACATGCCATGTTTCCCATCTCTTAAGCATCTGGAATTGCGGAACTGCAATGAAATGATACAAAGGTCAGCTGCAAACCTTTCCACACTTTTAAGCCTTGTAATTGATGTTTTCACCAGACGTTTGGTTCTTTTGGAAAGTTTGATTGGAAATAATCCTCATCTCATGTCTTTAACAATTAGCTCCTGCACTAATCTATACTCCATATCCTCAAAGTTAGGAGGCCTAATTGCTCTTAAATCATTAACAATTCGTTGGTGTGAAGAGCTCATCTCTCTGCCACAGGAAATTCAAAATCTCTCCTCATTGGAATCTTTGGAGATCATTGAGTGTCATAGCCTTATTAATCTGCAAGAAGGTTTAGGAGGTTTGACTTCACTTCGATCGCTTTCTATTGAGAACTACAATAACATAACATCTCTACCAATGGGGCTGCAGCATCTCACAGCACTTGAGCATTTAACATTAATGTATTGTCCAAGTTTGGCCTCCTGCCTCCTAACTTCAGAAACCTCTCTATGCTAAAGAGCTTGTACATTTTGAACCGTCCAGAGATAGCATGTCTGCCAGAGGAGTTACAATATGTCATGACACTGCAAAACTTGGAAATCCATAGCTGCCCCGCTATAAAAGATTTGCATGCATGGATTGGGAACCTCGCTTCTCTTACATCTCTAGTCATATCAGATTGTTGCAACATAATTTCACTTCCAGAAGGCTTGCAGTATCTGATTAACCTCCATCATCTGTCTATCGGGGAATGTCCAACGCTTGAAAACCGCTGCAAGAAATATACAGGTGAAGATTGGCCAAAAGTTGCTCACATTCCACGTATCTACATTGGTTCAACCGAGCCCAGGCAACATGATGGTGCAAGCAGTTCCTCTCATTGAAGATAAAAGTCTCTTATCGTATAGTCAGTAGGTTACTTCTTTTCTTTATATCCTTCCATTTACATTGCAACTTTAATGGTATTTGAATAAGCTTTCTGCTTTTGACAGTGGTCAGTGGTGACTGAAATATCTTTTGTTTGATTGACAATAAAGGATGGAAAGTTTTGGTCAATTTGTAGATTTTTCTTAGCCTAGGAGATTTTTCTTTAAATCTTATTCTGCTTTCTGAGAATGTATTACAGTTTTGAAATTTTCCCTAATAAATGGTTATATATTCTTAATGATCATTGGGTTACTACTGCTTATTTAGACATAATAGAGCGTGTAAATAAGTCTCTTCTACATTCGTGTATTGCCATCATTTATGTCTTTCTGGTTGTACAATATTAAACTTTAACTTAATAGACTATTTAGACATAGGATAAATGCCATAGTCTTTGGCCATAGTTGTTAGGTAATGGATATTGTTGACAGTATCAAGGAGGAAGAGAGATCTCGACGTTTCCGATAATAGATTCAAGATCTGGAATGATTTTTTTCAGCTCTACAGCACAGTCACGCAGCTCCGGAATGCCTTCTAGAAAAGCTGTTATCGCCAGCATTACTTTGGCAATAAAGTTCAGCGGCGGAGGCGACAGAGAATTGAGCGAGACATGTATATAGTTTGGACGATTATGAAGAGAAAGAAGTGAATTATGAACAAGAGTTTAACATTGTTTCAGGAAAAAGGAAGCAAAAAACCTAGCGGTAGTACTTAGTAGACATGGTGATTGTGTGAATGTAAGGATTGGGAAATTTAGGGATTAATTTAGGGTTTCGCCATTTTGGGATTTTAGGGATTTACCTGCTCCTGCCTCTAATTAACCTAATTAAAAAAAATAAAAAACTATTTAATTAGTAATTATTTATTTTATTGTGGACTTGCGTGATTTTGTTTATAGTTGTAAAGCTTATTTTATTATGTTTATTCTACCGTCCCTTGTGTTACTCTTTTTTCATATTCGTTGACTAAAGTAGAGAGAATTCGTGTCCCAAAATGGTGCTTTCAATGCCGATTAGAAGAAACAAAAGAGGTATTTATACATGCTAAAAGAGTTAAGAATCTAAGAAAAAGCTAAGGAATTATTAGTGGATCTTCTTCTTTTCTTTTTTTCGTTGATTTTTTTTTAATCAAGTAATTTATTGAATTTTATTATAGTTTCTTTTAAAATATTTACATGTATAAATGTATAATGTATTATTGATATCTGGAACAGGTGAAGAAAATCAGATATTTTTGGTTCAGTCACAAAGTGAAGACTATTTCAATTTTTTATTTTTTTTTCAAGCTAATAGTTTAGTTTTGGTCCAGCCTCTTCACTTCAAAGTAGGCTCTCTGCTTCTCAGTTAAAAGGCTTCATTTATGGTGTAAGTCTTCTTTAATTTACAAGTCTTCCAATTACAAATAAAAACAAAAAAAGAATATGTAGTTGTGGATGTTATGGTACAGGAATGGTAGGTTGATAAAGTGGAGAGATTATCCAGTGGCTCATATTGCTTGGAGACTGGGCAATCTCATGAGGTTATTCAAATGGATCCTATTCAAATTATGTGTTCCATAAGTCAACATTGTTGTTTGTCAATAACACGCCTGATTAAATTCAGGTATGCGTGGCATTTTGCTATTAGCAAGTAGAATAATTAGTTTTGATTGTGACTATTGGTGGGTCTTGTGTTCAACAAAGACCAACAATCAATAATAATACTACTACTTCAAATATATTGTAAAGTGGTTGTAAGGAACTCATTTATTGGGCTTCTGGGAGCTCTTGTGCTTAGTGATCATTCAACCTGAAACATTGAGGATAGCTGGTTCTTTGTTTTCAAATGGCAGAGATTGTTTAAATAATTTAAATAAGAAAGTCAAGAAACCCTAACCCATATTATTTAAATAATTTGAATTTGATCCATAAATTTTTTTAATTCATATTTTGAACCCGTTTTTAAAATAATTGCAAAACTGTCCGGCCGTATCCTCCGTGTGTCCATGCCTTATCCTCATCATGTCCATGCCATGTTCTCCGTGTGTCCCCTCTGTTGACTTTCAAAAAAGTCAACAGACACGGTTTTAGAGTATCGGACACGTGTCCAGCCGTGTTTGACACGGGCCCTACATCTTTTTTAGGAGTGTCCGTGCAACCTAGGTCATAGGAAACTATGTTTTAAATAAAATATGCCAATAGCTGTCTTCTGTCTAGCTTTTGTCTTTGTTAGAGTTCATTATATCACACAAATTGTTCATTGGTAACGCAAATAGAAAAGCAAAGCTTGTGTGAATGATAAATATTAGAAAAACTAAATAAATGTTCTAAACAGTTAAAAACATTACAATAAAAGCTTCTCTTAAATGTAAAAGATTGATTTACGTAATGAACTATAGAATCAATTGATTCTCAATTAATGATTTAGATCAAGAAAAGTAAAAGATAATATTGGGATTCTAAGCCCCAAAATGGTGCTTTCAGTGCTGATTAGAAGAAACAAAAGAGGTATTTATACATGCTAAAATAGTTAAGAATCTAAGAAAAAGCTAAGGAATTATTAGTGGATCTTCTTCTTTTCTTTTTTTCGTTGATTTTTTTTTTAATCAAGTAATTTATTGAATTTTATTATAGTTTCTTTAAAAATATTTACATGTATAAATGTATAATGTATTGTTGATATCTGGAACAGGTGAAGAAAATCAAATATTTTTGGTTCAGTCACAAAGTAAAGACTATTTCAAATTTTTTTTTTTTTCAAGCTAATAGTTTAGTTTTGGTCCAGCCTCTTCACTTCAAAGTAGGCTCTCTGCTTCTCAGTTAAAAGGCTTCATTTATGGTGTAAGTCTTCTTTAATTTTGCAAGTCTTCCAATTACAAATAAAAACAAAAAAAGAATATGTAGTTGTGGATGTTATGGTACAGGAATGGTAGGTTGATAAAGTGGAGAGATTATCCAGTGGCTCATATTGCTTGGAGACTGGGCAATCTCATGAGGTTATTCAAACGAATCCTATTCAAATTATGTGTTCCGTAAGTCAACATTGTTGTTTGTCAATAACACGCCTGATTAAATTCAGGTATGCGTGGCATTTTGCTATTAGCAAGTAGAATAATTAGTTTTGATTGTGACTATTGGTGGGTCTTGTGTTCAACAAAGACCAACAATCAATAATAATACTACTACTTCAACTATATTGTAAAGTGGTTGTAAGGAACTCATTTATTGGGCTTTTGGGAGCTCTTGTGCTTAGTGATCATTCAACCCTGAAACATTGAGGATAGCTGGTTCTTTGTTTTCAAATGGCAGAGATTGTTTAAATAATTTAAATAAGAAAGTCAAGAAACCCTAACCCATATTATTTAAATAATTTGAATTTGACCCATAATTTTTTTAATTCATATTTTGAATCCGTTTTTAAAATAATTGCAAAACTGTCCGGCCGTATCCTCCGTGTGTCCATGCCTTATCCTCATCATGTCCATGCCATGTTCTCCGTGTGTCCCCTCTGTTGACTTTCGAAAAAGTCAACAGACATGGTTTTAGAGTATCGGACACGTGTCCAGCCGTGTTTGACACGGGCCCTACATCTTTTTTAGGAGTGTCCGTGCAACCTAGGTCATAGGAAACTATGTTTTAAATAAAATATGCCAATAGCTGTCTTCTGTCTAGCTTTTGTCTTTGTTAGAGTTCATTATATCACACAAATTGTTCATCGATAACGCAAATAGAAAAGCAAAGCTTGTGTGAATGATAAATATTAGAAAAACTAAATAAATGTTCTAAACGGTTACAAACATTACAATAAAAGCTTCTCTTAAATGTAAAAGATTGATTTACGTAATGAACTATAGAATCAATTGATTCTCAATTAATGATTTATATCAAGAAAAGTAAAAGATAATATTAGGATTCTAAGCCCCAAAATGGTGCTTTCAGTGCTGATTAGAAGAAACAAAAGAGGTATTTATACATGCTAAAAGAGTTCAGAATCTAAGAAAAAGCTAAGGAATTATTAGTGGATCTTCTTCTTTTCTTTTTTTCGTTGATTTTTTTTAATCAAGTAATTTATTGAATTTTATTATAGTTTCTTTAAAAATATTTACATGTATAAATGTATAATGTATTACTGATATCTGGAACAGGTGAAGAAAATCAGATATTTTTGGTTCAGTCACAAAGTGAAGACTATTTCAATTTTTTATTTTTTTTTCAAACTAATAGTTTAGTTGTGGTCCAGCCTCTTCACTTCAAAGTAGGCTCTCTGCTTCTCAGTTAAAAGGCTTCATTTATGGTGTAAGTCTTCTTTAATTTACAAGTCTTCCAATTACAAATAAAAACAAAAAAAAGAATATGTAGTTGTGGATGTTATGGTACAGGAATGGTAGGTTGATAAAGTGGAGAGAATATCCAGTGGCTTATATTGCTTGGAGACTGGGCAATCTCATGAGGTTATTCAAACGGATCCTATTCAAATTATGTGTTCCATAAGTCAACATTGTTGTTTGTCAAAAACACGCCTGATTAAATTCAGGTATGCGTGGCATTTTGCTATTAGCAAGTAGAATAATTAGTTTTGATTGTGACTATTGGTGGGTCTTGTGTTCAACAAAGACCAACAATCAATAATAATACTACTACTTCAACTATATTGTAAAGTGGTTGTAAGGAACTCATTTATTGGGCTTATGGGAGCTCTTGTGCTTAGTGATCATTCAACCTGAAACATTGAGGATAGCTGGTTCTTTGTTTTCAAATGGCAGAGATTGTTTTGTGCCCACTTTTGCAAGTAATTTTTGAGAAAGTAACCTCTCGTGTTACGAAAAAAATTGCTGATAATTTTGGCCTTAAGGAGGAGATAGACAAACTCGAGCATACGCTACAGATTATTCAAGCAGTTCTTGAAGATGCAGAAGAACGACAAGTGAAGGAGAAAGCCTTGAAACTATGGTTGACAGAACTTAAAGAGGTAGCTTATGATGCAGACAATTTAATCGATGAGTTCTTCTACAAATCAGCGACAAGGAGCCAAACCAACTTCTTCAGACAGGTAACCGTTCTCATTCCTCCCCCTGGACTGAAAGAAATTAGGGGAAGATTAGAAATGTTGGCAGATCAGAGGCTTAACTTCAATTTGAGGGAGGGGTTTGTTAAAAGAGAGTGTGATGTTGAAGGGAGGCGACAAACAGGCTCTTTTGTAATTGAATCAGAAGTTTTTGGAAGAGAGGAAGATAAGCAAGCGATAATAGAACTACTATTATTAAATGGAGAAGGTGGAGTCCAACGTGACATCTCAGTTATATCCATAGTTGGTTTGGGGGGCCTGGGTAAAACCACCCTTGCTCAACTTGTTTATAATGATGAAAGGGTAGAAAAGAGTTTTGAATTGAAGATATGGGTCTGTGTTAATCAGGAATTCAATGTCAGGAAGATCATGAAGTTAATTATAGAATCTGTTACCAAGCATAAATGTGATTTCTTAGGGATGGATGTTCTTCAGTCTCAACTTCGACACTTGCTGCATGGGAAAAGGTATTTGCTTGTATTAGATGATGTTTGGAACGAAGATCAAGACGAATGGGATAAACTAAGGATCTCACTCAGTGATTGTGCTAAAGGAAGCAAAGTCATAATCACTGCCCGCAATACAAAAGTTGCACTGATAGTGGGAACAATTCCGCCTTATTGTTTGAAGGGTTTATCCCATGATGATTGTTGGACATTGTTTAAGCAAAGAGCTTTTGCTTGTGGGGAAGGCCATCCAAATTTACTTGCAATTGGGAGAGAAATGGTGAAAAAGTGCGGAGGCGTACCATTGGCAGCAAAAGCACTGGGAAGTCTCATGCGCTTCAAACAAGAGGAATGGGAATGGCTAGATGTACTTGAGAGTGATCTTTGGAATGAATGTGAAGGTGAGAGTGGAATACTTCCTGCCTTGAGGTTGAGCTACAGCCATTTGCCATCACATTTAAAATGTTGCTTCACATACTGCTCAGTGTTTCCCAAAAATTACGTGATCGAGAAGGACAGTTTAGTCCAACTTTGGATTGCAGAAGGCTTGATAAAATCAAATGATAATGTAAGACAATCACTTGAGGAGACAGGCAATGATTTCTTTAACAATTTGATGTGGATGTTCTTCTTCCAAAACGTGAACAAAGTTGGCGACAGTTGTGTGACAGAATGCAAAATGCATGATCTTGTTCATGATCTTGCACAGTCAATTGCTGGAGATGAATTTATCTTACTGGAACACGTTCGTCTTCCAAGACACCTAGCTCAAATTCGTCATTCTTCTGTGGTTTGTGATTCCGAGCTACACACCATTCCAGAACCCTTGTATGAAGCAAAGAAGTTACGAACCCTTAATCTCCTGTTTCCCAGAGGCAACCTTGGAGAGGTTCCTCCCAACCTGTTTTCCAGTTTTAGATACTTGCGTGCCCTAAATTTGAGTGGTAGTGGTATCAAAAGGTTACAGAACTCATTTTCCTGCTTGATATCTTTGAGGTATCTCAATATTTCAAACACACTCATTGAAACATTACCTGAAAGCATTAGCGACCTTGATTATCTGCAGGTGCTGAATCTTGCAAATTGCTATGATCTAATTGAGCTACCTATGAGATTAGTAAGACTAGTCAACCTACGACATTTGATGATAAATGGCTGTGATAAATTGTCTCACTTGCCAGATGGTATTGGAAATTTGTTTCAGCTTCAGACATTACCAACATTCATTGTAGGGACTGGAAAATACCAAGGCCTCAATCAGCTGTATCACCTACCACTAGTTGGTGAACTAAACATCAAACAACTTGAGAATGCAGATACTAGATTTAAATCGGATAACCTAAGAAAGAAGCAAAAGCTTCATTCGCTGGGTCTATCATGGAGAAACGATCACGATGATTTGATAATGACAAATAATAATGGTAGCAGACTGGCTGAAGAATTGCTCGAGGACCTCCAACCTCACCAGAATCTGAAAAGACTCTCTATTGACGGGTATCCAGGTAAGTACTTTCCCAGATGGATTGGCACTCCTGAACTCCCAAATCTTACAAACATAGTATTGATTTATTGCAAGAGATGTGAACATCTCCCTGCACTGGGGCAACTACCTTTCTTGAAGGTCATTTACATGCTTGGAATGCCTAATGTGAAGAACATTGGTAGTGGGTTCTATGGCAGGGTCTCAGGAAGACAGTTCCAGTCACTGCAAGAGCTATCCTTCGTAGATTTTCCCAATTTGGAATTCTGGTGGAGTATGAACATGAAAGAAGAATTCCCTTCCCTGGAGAAACTAACCATAAATAAATGTCCAAAGTTGAAAAACATGTCATGTTTCCCATCTCTTAAGCATCTGGAATTGCAGAACTGCAATGAAATGATACTGAGGTCAGCTGCAAACCTTTCCACACTTTTAAGCCTTGTAATTGATGTTTTCACTGGACGTTTGGTTCTTTTGGAAAGTTTGATTGGAAATAATCCTCATCTCATGTCTTTAACAATTAGCTCCTGCACTAATCTATGCTCCATATCCTCAAAGTTAGGAGGCCTAACTGCTCTTAAATCATTAACAATTCGTTGGTGTGAAGAGCTCATCTCTTTGCCACAGGAAATTCAAAATCTCTCCTCATTGGAATCTTTGGAGATTATTGAGTGTCATAGCCTTATTAATCTGCCAGAAGGTTTAGGAGGTTTGACTACACTTCGATCACTTTCTATTGAGAACTGCAATAACATAACATCTCTACCAATGGGCCTGCAGCATCTCACAGCACTTGAGCATTTAACATTAATGTATTGTCCAAGTCTGGCCTCTCTGCCTCCTAACTTCAGAAACCTCTCCATGCTAAAGAGCTTATATATTTTGAACTGTCCAGAGATAACATGTCTGCCTGAGGAGTTACAATATGTCATGACACTGCAAAACTTGGAAATCCATAGCTGTCCCGCTATAACAGATTTGCCTGCATGGATTGGGAACCTCGCTTCTCTTACATCTCTAATCATATCAGATTGTTGCAACATAATTTCACTTCCAGAAGGCCTGCAGCATCTGATTAACCTCCAGCATCTGTCTATCAGGGAATGTCCAAGGCTTGAAAACCGCTGCAAGAAATATTCTGGTGAAGATTGGCCAAAGGTTGCTCACATTCCACATATGTACATTGGTTCAACCGAGCCCAGGCAATACGATGGTGCAAGTAGTTCCTCTCATTGAAGATAAGAGTTTCTTATCGTATTATCGGTAGGTTACTTCTTTTCTTTATATCCTTCGTTTTACATTGGAAATTTAATGTTGTTTGAATATGCTTTCTACTTTTGCTATTGTTGACTGAAATATCTTTTGTTAGATTGACAATAAAGGATGGAAAGTTTTGGTCAATCTGTAGATTGGCAACTGTTATTAGGTTATTTCTAAATGTCAAGTCCCTGTGTATTGACACTCTTAAATAAGATGTGTAAACTTGGATTATATTACTGTTGATAGTGTGTTCAATTCTCTTTGTTGATGCAAAATTCTCAGCATCACATGTGAGGCAAGACTTTTTATTACTTATTTCCTTCTTCTAAAGAAACATAGAACATAATATCAAAGTACATGTATGGATGCATGGTTGTTGCCAAAAAATCTAGAAAATGGTTACTTGGCAGCATGTTTTCCTTTTCTGCTACTCTGCTTTGCAGGATTGGTATAATAGTATTAGTCAGCATTCCCTCCATTATGAACTACTAAATGATGTATTGATGTTCAGAATTGTTACATGGAAAGAGATAATTTCTTTAAATATTGAAAACTTTTACACTCTTTTATGCTCCTAAGTTACATCACTTGTACAATTAAATATGTGAGTTTAATATGACAAAATGAATGATGAAATTAGCTCAACTATTCAGTCTACTTTTTTTCATTTATATTCCTTCATTCAAACTAGTATGCAGCAGCATTTGAATTTGGTGGTTCTTTTATTCTTTTTATCAACCTAAATAGTCGAATTAATGTCTCTTATACTTAAGTGTAAGAGATGATTTATTACAGCCAGTATAATATGAATACGAAAGTTAACTAACTAGTCTTTGCATGTATTAATAAAAATTGCAGGTAGCAAACTACTTATAATTGCCACTGAATCAAGCCAAGTAAGCCCACCCGGCGCCCCCCATTGTCCATTCTTGGAGATGTTTCTGCAGATTTCCATCATTGGGATTACCAGTTTTATTTCAAGTGATTAAAGGTAAATGCTTTGTAAAGCAAAATAAATTAGTATCAAGCTTCTTGCCTAGTCAAAGAACAAAATCTGGGAATAGCATGTAGAAATGATGTTGGTTGAGGACCGGATTACTAGGTGGTAGAACTGGTCAAACTTTGTAAAGAAAATTTTGTATAAAGATTTTATGTTGTGTTCATGATTGATCTTACTGGAATGAGAAACATCTATCGATAGCTGATCTACTAACTGGAATGTACATTATTATCATGTATCCAAAATGTTTGTTAAAAATTATATTTTATTCTAAATTGTCAAAACTAATTGTCGGATTATAAATCACGCACTCTAGGAGATTCCTGCATATATTTGCTTTTGCCACTGAAATAGGCCACAAACTCCAAAGGCTCTTCCTCTCTTCAGCCGCTTATAATTTTATTTTCTTACACGGAATGTCAATCACATGCCCATCAAGCATCAGCTATTTTTGGAGTGCATTTTTGTGGGGAAGGCCATCCAAATTTACTTGCAATTGGGAGAGAAATGGTGAAAACGTGTGGAGGCGTACCATTGGCAGCAAAAGCACTGGGAAGTCTTATGCGCTTCAAAAGAGAGGAATGGGAATGGCTAGATGTACTTGAGAGTGATCTTTGGAATGAATGTGAAGGTGAGAGTGGAATACTTCCTGCCTTAAGGTTGAGCTACAACCATTTGCCATCACATTTAAAATGTTGCTTCACATACTACTCAGTGTTTCCCAAAAATTATGTGATCGAGAAGGACAGTTTAGTCCAATTTTGGATTGCAGAAGGCTTGATAAAATCAAATGAAAATGCAAGACAATCACTTGAGGAGATAGGCAGTGATTTCTTTAACAATATGATATGGATGTTCTTCTTCCAAAATGTGAATAAAGGTGATGATGGTTGTGTGACAGAATGCAAAATGCATGATCTTGTTCATGATCTTGCACAGTCAATTGCTAGAGATGAATTTCTATCACTGGAACACGGTCGTCTACCAAGACACCTAGCTCAAATTCGTCATTCATCTGTGGTTTGTGATTCTGAGTTACACACCATTCCAGAATCCTTGTATGAAGCAAAGAAGTTACGAACCCTTAATCTCCTGTTTCCCAGAGGCAACCTTGAAGAGGTTCCTCCTAGTTTGTTTTCCAGTTTTAGATACTTGCGTGCCCTAAATTTGAGTGGTAGTGGCATCAAAAGACTACACAACTCATTTTCCAGCTTGATATCTTTGAGGTATCTCAATATTTCAAACACCTTCATTGAAACATTACCAGAAAGCATTGGCGACCTTGATTATCTGCAGGTGCTGAATCTTGCATATTGCTATGATCTAATTGAACTACCTCCGAGATTAGCAAGACTAGTCAACCTACGTCATTTGATGATAAACGGCTGTGATATATTGTCTCACTTGCCAGATTGTATTGGAAATTTGATTCAGCTTCAGACATTACCAACATTCATTGTAGGGACTGGAAATCACTAAGGCCTCAAACAGCTGCAATTCCTACCACTTGTTGGTGAACTAAACATCAGACAACTGGAAAATGCAAATTATAGATTTGACTCAAGATTGGCTAACCTAAGAATGATGCCAAAGCTTCGTTTGCTGGGTCTATCATGGAGAAATGATCACGATGACTTGATAATGATAAATAATAATGATAGCAGACTGGATGAAGAATTGCTCGAGAACCTCCAACCTCACCAGAATCTGAAAAGACTGTCTGTTGAAGGGTACCTAGGTAAGTACTTTCCCAATGGATTGGCACTCCCGAACTCCCAAATCTAACCAACATAGTATTGATTTCTTGTAAAAGATGTGAACATCTCCCTGCATTAGGGCAACTTCCTTTCTTGAAGACCATTTACATGCTTGGAATGCCTAATGTGAAGAACATTGGTAGCGGGTTCTACGGCAGGGTCTCAGGAAGACAGTTCCAATCACTGCAAGAGCTATCCTTCGTAGATTTTCCTAATTTGGAATTCTAGTGGAGTATGAACATGAAAGAAGAACTCCCTTCCCTAGTGAAACTAACCATCAATAAATGTCCAAAGTTGAAAAACATGCCATGTTTCCCATCTCTTAAGCATCTGGAATTGCGGAACTGCAATGAAATGATACTGAGGTCAGCTGCAAACCTTTCCACACTTTTAAACCTTTTAATTGATGTTTTCACAGGACATTTGGTTATTTTGGATAGTTTGATTGGAAATAATCCTCATCTCATGTCTTTAACAACTAGCTCCTGCACTAATCTATGCTCCATATCCTCAAAGTTAGGAGGCATAATTGCTCTTAAATCATTAACAATTCGTTGGTGTGAAGAGCTCATCTCTCTGCCACAGGAAATTCAAAATCTCTCCTCATTGGAGTCTTTGGAGATCATTGAGTGTCATAGCCTTATTAATCTGCTAGAAGGTTTAGGAGGTTTGACTTCACTTCGATCGCTTTCTATTGAGAACTGCAATAACATAACATCTCTACCAATAGGGCTGCAGCATCTCACATCGCTTGAGCATTTAACATTAATGTATTGTCCAAATCTGGCCTCTCTGCCAGCTAACTTCAGAAACCTCTCCACGCTGAGGAGCTTATATATTTTGAACTGTCAAGAGCTAACATGTCTGTCTGAGGAGTTACAATATGTCACGACATTGCAAAACTTGGAAATCCATAGCTGCCCCGCTATAAAAGATTTTCCTGCATGGATTGGGAGCCTCTCTTCTCTTACATCCCTAGTCATATCAGATTGTTGCAACATAATTTCACTTCCAGAAGGATTGCAGCATCTGATTAACCTCCAACATCTGTCTATCAGGGAATGTGCAACGCTTGAAAACCGCTGCAAGAAATATACAGGTGAAGATTGGCCAAAAGTTTCTCACATTCCGCATATCTACATTGGTTCAACCGAGCCCAGGCAACACGATGGTGCAAGCAGTTCCTCTCGTTGAAGATAAAAGTTTCTTATCGTATTGTCGGTAGGTTACTTCTTTTCTTTATATCCTTCCTTTTACATTGCAAGTTTAATGTTGTTTGAATATGCTTTCTGCTTAAAGTGTTGACTGAAATATCTTTTGTTGGATTGACAATAAAGGATGGAAAGTTTTGGTCAATATGTAGATTAGCAACTGTCATCTGGTTATTTCTAAATGTCAAGTCCCTGTGTATTTGCACCGTTAAATAAGATGTGTAAACTTGGATTATATTACTGTTGATATTGTGTTCAATTTTCTTTGTTGATGCAAAATTCTCAGCATCTCAGAGGCAAGACTTTTTATCACTTATTTCCTTCTTCTAAAGAAACATAGAACATAATATCAAAGTACATGTATGGATGCATTGCCAAAAAATCTAGGAAATGGTTTCTTGGCAGCATGTTTTCCTTTTCTGCTACCCTGCTTTGCAGGACTGGTATAATAGTATTAGTCAACATTCCCTTCATTATGAACTACTAAATGATGTATTGATGTTCAGAATTGTTACACAGAAAGAGACAATTTCTTTAAATATTGAAAACTTTTACACTCTTTTATGCTCCTAAGTTTGGTTTTTGATAAAGTGGACCATCTTTGACTTTCTAATGACATGGATCGATATGTTCCGTAATTCCCGCTGTTTTTGTTGATGTGTCAAGATGATCAAAAATAACCTAACAAGTAAGAAACATATAGAACCTATTAAGTGTATATATTTTATTTATTAAAAAAATTAATTAATCATTAAAGCTTTTAGAGATTAAAGTTATTGGGTTCAGCTACTATACAATTTCAGTATAGTTACCGAGTTACTATTGATTAGCAATTGGATGTCCATGATCCTTCTCCTCACCATGGAGAACGTTTTCTCCCCATTTTTGGCGGTAACAGGGCGATGTAGCCTTGTACGAGCTTCATTGTGTGGTGAACTTCTTGCTTGTCCAAAACTCAACTCCTTTCAGATAGTTGTTTTCCACATCAACCTCTTCAAACTGGGGAAAATAAAAATTACCAGACTTGGTACACCTGGAATGTTGCCAGGTCAGCAGGTGTGTTGGCAAGTGTTATGCCAAGTGTCTTAATAAAATGAGTCTGATTGTCTTGAGCTTCCTAACATTGGAACATATGTCTCTTTTTGATTGGATGTGAAGTTTTGTGTGGAGCAAGAGATATAGATAGAGTCTCATCTCCTACAAACTCTCAATCATATTCTTCAACAAACGAACTACATCACTTTGTTAAGTGTAGGACATATGGATGACAATTTCACCCGAAACTGTGAGTACTGAACCGAACCCGAATCGTATAGGTCTGGGTCTCATTATTCGGGTAGTAGCCAGTAGGTCAGGCCTGAGTCTAATTTAAGCAACCCGCATAGGGTTCGGGTCTGAAAAAAAAGGGACCGGAACACTAATTGTTTAAAACATCTAGGCAAACGGTGTCATCAAATCTTCAACACTCGCTCTTTGCTTTAACTTAACAAAATCTAACTCTATTCACAGTTTCGTGACACCACAAAAGTCAATGCACCGACTGATACTTTTGCTTCTCTCTTATGGATTTGAGTCTACGATAGCTTGTTTATAGGTAAGAAATCTCAGACAAACTCATGATTCTTGCTTTAATGTTTGTTTTGCTTGCATTTCCTCATTTGGGTATCTTATTTTCTTCTTCTCCTTGTCTTGTTTAGTTTTCATTTTTGCTTGATCATAGCTGAGAAAAGACAAACTAGAAATATAGATACATGGTCTTGAATTTTGCTTCTACTTTGTTGAGTATTGCTACACGTTATTCAATTATTATCAGAATAGGCGTTTGGAGTTGTCCCAAAAAATGATCATAAATGATCTCAATGTGATAATTCAATATGTTTTTCAATTATATTAATTAAATCAGTTTGAAATACCATAAGAGCACATGGAGAATCAGTTTGAAGGAGAGACTCTAAGAAACTAGGACAGTTTGGCAGGTCTTTGGACCCGATTAAAATCATAGGTCCTTGGAGCGGGTCTGGGTCTTAAGACCCACAAGTCTAGACCCGAACTCACACCTGTGAATATATTGGGGTTTGGGTCTATGTCCCAAAAATTTTGGTGTGTCTGGATTTAGGTCTAGTAGGACCTGATCCGAACCCGACCCATTGCCATCCCAAGTTGGACTTCACCTCCTTGTTCTGTCATCGTATGTAACCCGTCAACAAACTCTAACCAGCTCCTACTTTACAGGTGTTTTGTCGTGGCAATTTTGGTATTGCATTTCTACTAGTAAAAAAAACAAAAAATTCTTTTGATGGTTTTTTTTTTGTTGAGTTTTTCTTTAGTAGACACACAACTGTGAGTATACTTATAGCAGACTTATTCACCTCATCACTTTTTGCTAGAAAAAGCAATGCAATTGGGTCAAATAATGCTTACATGGCAAAAAGTGATGATGTAGATAAGTGTGTTATAAGTATGCTCTCGGTTTTTTTTGTTTGGCAACATCCTTTTATTACAAATACTTTGTTAATATCCATTTTTGTAATTTTTAACTATAAAAGCTCTTTCAAATATATTTTACCAAATAATTTACTAACTCACAAACGTTTTTTTAAAGTGAATATCAACATACAATTTTTTGTTAAAAGCTTTATTTGTATTAGATCTAATCTAGAGACCCTACTTGAAAGTAAACACACCCTTAGACCTCGACACCTTTCATATTTCTGGAGACAAATTGACTTGTTGTCCATAGCAATATGTCATTATAGACGTAGAGGAGAAACGAAAACCATCCACCTTGCCCTCTTTCTCACTCCCTTAGGCCCCGTTTGGTACATATGATAGGATATGATTATTTTTATGTGATAGGATTGGATTAATTGTAATGTTATGCCGTGTTTGGTACAATTTAGGGATTTCTGTGATATTTTTGAAGGATCTGTGCAGTAGAATCAAGCAGAAAGAAGTGAAGTTCAAGCTGGAGTGTAGAGTGATGGATATGAGGAAGTACAATTTGCTGAGGAGGAGACAGATTCTGCCCCATATATAGGGACTGTTTTTGGGGTGGTTTGAGCCGCTGTGAGAGGCCATAGCTAGGGAGCAAAAGATGATGGGGCTGGTTATGAGGGGACATGAAGACGGGTGTGTTCTGGCTGTCCATGGCTATTGAGCAAAAGGTGAGAGGGTTAGTAGTTTTGTTATTGTTTGTTTTTCGAGTTGAGGTTTGTTGAGTTTATGTTAGAGCATGTGAGATTTAAGTAAGCACTATAAAATTCCATTTGTGAATATGAAAAATGCTACAGTGATGCTATAGTTCTGTATAATTTCTTTCTTTTCATTGTTGTTCTGAATCATGTTTTGGGTTCTGCAGGCAGAAAATTATGAAGAAATATGGGGTTGCTTGCAGGGCTTGATGGATCTGTGAGTTCAGCCATATCCTGTTATTATGATCTTATGTGTTTGGTCTGCTTGTATTATGTCTTGATTCAACATGCTTTGAGTCTGGTTATGTTCTTAGTTTATGCAAAAGTAAATTCACTTACCAACTAATATATAAATTCAAGTCTTAAAAACTTATCATATGTTATAAATTCAAGGCTTAATTCAAGTCTGGATATGTTTTCAATCTAAAAGCAAAAGAAGCAAAGTCTTTTCCACGTAACTTTCCCTCATTTTTTGATTTCTTACAACAGAAACGACAATAAAACTACAAAGACATTAATCACCAACCAACCAATCCACTTACCAGCTCAGCATATACATAACATGACCAAACTGCCTGTTTTAGCTTCAAACAGCATCATTCACCACCCCATCATCATCTTGATTGCTACAATCTATCCTTTCTTTCAATTTATAAAACCCCAATAATCAGCATCAACAACAAATCGTGTTCACATCCTCCAAAAATTGGCCAATCTTTAATGGGGTTTCTTCTTCTTCTTCAGTTTTTTGTGGTTTATCCTAAAAAATTCTCATCTGGGTAATTGTTTTTCAACAGACCCAGGTGTCCAGCGAGAGCTGGATAGGGTTCATAAACTTCCAGAGCAGAGCTTCAATGTGAGCTTTGCACAGTTCTCGGGCTATGTCTCGATCAATGAAGACTCTGGGTGGGCTCTCTTTAAATGGGTCTATTGGGTGTTTTTTTTTTATAAGAATCTATTTATGTTTTGATCTTGTATATCTCATTCTGATGTTTTTTTTTTTTGAAAGAAATATCACATTCGCTGATGTTGACTTGCTGGACTGTTCATTTTTATTTTGATTCATTGCTGTTGTTTTAGATTTTTGGATTTTACTATTTTATTACTTAAATTGTGGATAGTTTTTGTGGGGAATGATGTTCATTTCCCCTGTCATCTTTCCGGTTTAGTTATATTAACAGTGTATTCATCTTTTATTTTAGCTGTTTTACTCTTTTTTGCTTTTGAAAATAGATAGTTTGTATGGCTTCTAATGGCTATTGACGTTGTTGTTCATGTTCACAAGTAGGTTTTGATCTATATGCTATTTCTTCAGGGCCGGGCTGTTCATCCATTGCTTATGGGGAGGCAGAGGAAATCGGTCCGTTTCATATAAGGCCAGATAGGAAGACCCTCTATTTGAACCCTTACTCTTTGAATCAAGGTGAGAGATAACCTTACAAAATTTCAGTGAATTATTTTCTTATAATTTATAGTAATTGAAGCGGTACCAGAGGAGTAACTCTTGTTTGATTTTTCAAGAATGGATTGAGTGATCCAGCAGGTGAATGAAAATTTCATTTGAGGAATATTTCTTTACTAAATTAAATTATGCTTGCTGTTCTGTTGAATCCAACTTCATAAACTTTGATGCCCAAGTTTGAATGACTAGACTTTAAGTAATCAGTTAGAACTGCAGTTGTGTAACATCAGCAATTTAAATGCATTTGTTTTCTTCTTGTTTACTAGATATTTAAGGTAAACAACAATTTGGGTGTCACCTGAATCCCGTAATCTTCCCCTCAACATACCAAACTTGATAAAGCTTGTATAATCTAATATCTAGGCTTATTTAATTTAGAAACTACCTCTTCAGGTATTCGTTTGCGTTTATTAGGCATTTGGATGACAAAAATTTTGCTTGTTGAACATATATTCATATTTTCTTTTGCATCTCTATTATCTTGTTCATTTTTTGATCTCAGATAGCCCCAGTTGACTAGCTTGAATGAAAATGATTAAAAACTTATTCATATGTTAGTAATGCCATTGTATCTGATAACTACTACCAATATACAGTTGCCAACCTTTTGTTTATTGATTCCCTGTTGGTGTTGGTTTTTCATATTCAAATACCTCCTCTGATCTATTGAACAACAGTGATAAAAGGACCGGTATTATTACTGCCACATTGTATGCAGTGATTCTGCTTTAGATTATGGCTCATTGCTACTAGCTTGTGCTCTTATAACATATCATCTTTAATTTGCAGCTGAGGACTCCCTAGAATTTTTGCTGAAGTCGTTTGAACGCTTCCCACAGCATAAAGGAAGGGACTTTTATATCACTGGAGAGAGCTATGCAGGTATGTGAGTTGATAATTCATAATGCCAGATTGCCATTCTACAAGGCAAATATTCTTTTTGTTTCCACACATGTAATGGAAAAATTAATGGAATTGATGATTTTCTCTAGCTTTTTAATTCTTCCATGCTGTATGCAGGCCTTATTATGGATCATTTGTTTTTTGGGCAAAAGATGAAAACATGCAGCTATGCCTGTGTCATGTTATCACTTTAATTCATTATTGTTATTTTTACTTTATGTGATCACATTCTAGCTTCATTTACATATTGTTCTAAATATTACAAAATGTGGTCCAGGGCATTATGTTCCTCAATTCAGTCAAGTCATTGTAAAGCACAACCAAGCAACTGTGAAAAAATCAATTAATCTGAAGGGTTACATGGTTAGAGTTCCTTCTCGAAAATAGTAAAATGGTTTACTGAGCATCATGTGAACAAATTTAAAAAATGCTAACATGCATGTTTAATGCAGGTTGGAAATGCTCTAACTGTTGGCTACCATGATCTCCCTGGGCTTTTCCAGTTTATGTGGTCAGCTGGTCTGATTTCGGATGACACATACAAGCTACTAAACGTTCTACATGATTTTCAGTTATTTATCCATACCTCAAGTTCTTGTGATAAGATCCTAGATATTGCTGGTGAAGAACTTGGAAATATTGACACATACAGCATTTACGCTCTTCCATGCACTGCCAATATTATCCAGTCAAATCAACTGCTCAAGAGAATGCGTGTAAGTAGATTCTTTGTAAATTATGTACTTACTAGATTGTTATATCCTTCTTATGTTACTATTTTTCTTTATATATAATTCTAGGATTTTCTTCTTAAACATACTTAACACATAAAATTGGGGCATCCTAGAATTCAATATATCTGGTCAGTAGTTCCCCATAAGGTTCACAGTGTGATCCTAGTTCCCATTATCAATTTTGCAATGTTGAGTTCAGAATTAAATTTATTTTCTTGTTCTCAATTTCATGCTACGTAAATTTATGTTGCCATATCTTCATTATTTTGGAATTACCTTTGTTAATTCGTTGGTACAAAACAGATCTAAACTGTTATTCTTCACTGCATGGACCCAGTCTAATCTCTCTGCTAGTAATTGAAGCTCTAATGTAATGTTGTGCCTCTCCTAAATATCATATTCAAGATACCATGAAACTTTTGAATTCTTCAATGAAGTTATTCTGTATTGCTTCAGAATAACTCTTCTTTGAATGCCACTTTAATATTTGGTAGATAATTCTCAGATCCTGATTGAAATATGATGTCATCTAATAGGTGGTATGATCTCTGCACCGAGAAGCACTCAGTTGTATACTTCAATCGACCTGAGGTTCAAACGGCACTCCATGTTATACCAGCAGTAGCACCATCAAAGTGCAGGTATGGCTTTTCCAAGAAGCACTCAAATTTCAATGTTATAGTGAGGGAAAACATTAATAATAGCTCAGCATTCCGTTCCACTGGTGGAAATTCACTTATGGAAGTAAATAATTAATTAATTTGAACATTAAATTTTATATGCTTTCGAGAGATTCCATTCTGAGATTTCTCTTGCCAATCCGTTAGGCAGATGAATTTATGGAACAAAGATTGTTTAGTGTGGTGTGATGTCATCTTTATATCTGTAACTTGTAAACAATGTTACCGGCTAGGCGGCTATCACATATGTAGCAAATGTTGATGATACTACCAAGAAAAATATTTTGGGAACTTTGTTACTTGATTAGTCACTATTGTAAATTGTATCTTGCTTGTACACTGAACCTTCTGACATTTATTAAAGATATATATATCTTTTAATAGTCTGCTTTTGTGAATCAAATATCGTATGCTATATGGTGGTTTTGTTAAATACATAAATCCAAGGAAGCACTTGAACAAACTAGTTTGTATCAAGTTTGAGCGCCTATCCACTGAATCATCTCTTATGTTCCTTATTTTGATCTCTTGTTTCCTAAATTGGAGATGATAGGCACTACCCAGTTCACCTTCTGTTCAAAACAAACTTTTTCGACTGAGATTTGCTCCATTTTGTTTGATATTCCTTTACAACAGCGGTGATACAGATGCGGTTATCCCAGTTACCTCCACTCGGTAGGTACAGCATAGATGCTCTTAAACTTCCAACGGTGAGGCCTTGGCATGCGTGGTATGATGATTGACAGGTAAACCACTTAAGTGAATTGCATTTGACTCCTTTTATCAGAAAATCACAATCTGATTCTTTCTTACATCTAGTTGTATTTCCCATGATCTATTAAACACATAGGAGGATGGATCTGTTTAGACAGCAGAGTCTCTCTTGATATTAAAGTAGCCAAATTTCAAATTTGTTTGCTTTGTTGATCAGAATTGGTGTTGGTGATGAATTGCCTTTACTTCCTGAAGAATTGTCTCAACAAGGTAAAGATTTTTTGATCAAGTGTTTTCTCAAGGATCCTAAACAACGTTGTACGGCTGTAATGCTTTTGAATCACCCATTCGTTGCTACAATTGACAACCAACTTGATCAAGATCATGAAGAAACTATTACATTGAAGGGCTCAGGACTGTAAAGAATCATCACCAAGAAGTCGTTTTAGTTTCCCAGATTGGGTTTCAATTCAATCATCGTCGGAGAATTCAAGGTTTGATTTTGGTGAATCGTTTTTGTCGTCTCGAAATTGTTTGTTGGATCGAATTACAAATCTGGCGGGCAGGTGGATGGAGACCCGAATCATCAGACCAAGACTGCTGGGTGACTGTCAGATGAAGAAAAGCAACTTGAGAGATTTTTTTTAATTATTATTAATATTATTACATGAAGAATTCTTGTAAATTGTAATTGATTGTCGATATTTTTAAAGATAGAGAGAGAGTGGTAGCTGTTTTTAGTAGGAGATCTATGCAAACATGGCAATGAAGTATACAAATGATGATGTATTGTGTCATATTAGTAACTGAAATTTACAATTATTCTATTGTCAAAAAAAAAAAAAAAAATTTACAATTATTCTTCAAAAACATTTAAAATTGAAAATTAGCACAATTACAAACGCTTCCTTTGTTAACCGCGAAACTTAAACTTTCCTGTCTGCTAATCTTTCAAGATTCAACACTACTCTCAAGTTTCAACACCTGCAACGCACTTCAACAACTGCAACTTACTCTACTCTTTCTAGTTTCAACACCTGCAACGCACGGCGCCTCCGCCTCCTAAACTCTTCTATTATACCATTTGCACAGCTGAGACTTCTATTCGTTACACCATTTGCACACCTAAGACAGCTTTTCTTTAAGCCATTTGTACACCTGATACAACCTTTTCACAATAGAAAGCATGTGGTAAACGAAAGCAGCGGCCATAAGATAAATGCCATAGTCTTTGGCCAGAGTTGTTAGGTAATGGATATTGTCAACAATATCAAGGAGGAAGAGAGATCTCGACGTTTCCGATAATAGATTCAAGATCTGAAATGATTTTTTTCTGCTCTACAACACGGTCACGCAGCTCCAAAATGCATTCAAGTAAAGCTGTTATCGCCAGCATTACTTTGGCAATAAAGTTCGGCGGCGGAGGCGACGGAGAATTGAGCGAGACATGTATATAGTGTGGACAATTATGAAGAGAAAGAAGTGAATTATGAACAGGAGTGTAACATTGTTTCAGGAAAGAGGAAGCAAAAAACCTAGTAGCAGACATGGTGATTGTGTGATTTGAAATTTAAAGGAGTGGTATTTATAGAGTACGAAATTCCCGCTCCCGCCTCTAATTAACCTAATTAAAAAAAATTATTTAATTAGTAATTATTTATTTTATTGTGGACTTGCGTGATTTTGTTTATAGTTGCAAAGCTTATTTTTATTATGTTTATTCTTCGTCCCTTGTGGTACTCTTTTTTCATATTTGTAGACTAAGTGCTTGTTTGGTTGAGCTTTCTACCGGCTCAAAAGGTCTACCAACGTCTATTTGAGTTTTTTAGAGTTGTTTGGTTGGGCTTTTGAGATTGTCTATTTTAAATTGAGTAGAGGTCAGTAGAGTTTAAACCTCTACTGGGCAAAAGCTCATAGGGAGGTGCTTCTCCAAATAGACATTTTTTTTTTAAAAGTCTACCAACTAAACATCTATGATTTTTTTTTATTTTTTTCAAAAACTCTATTCCTAATAGATCTACTGCAAGTAGATCTTTTACGAATATAGATTTTTCAAAAACCCAACCAAACAAGCTAAAAAGAAGGGAGAATTTGAGTTGCGGACATTGATTTGTCCTTAATTTCAACCGGTGATAGGTTTAGATGAATTTTTTTAGCCTAGGAGATTTCTCTTTAAATCTTTATTCTGCTTTCCCGATTTATGAGAATGTATTACAGTTTTGAAATTTTCCCTAATAAATGGTTATATATTCTTAATGATCATTGGGTTTCTTCTACATTCGTGTATTGCCATCATTTATGTCTTTTGCTTGTACTATATTAAACTTTAACTTAATAGATTATTTAGATATAAGATAAATGCTGTAGTCTTTGGCAAGAGTTGTTAGGTAATAGATATTGTCGACAATATCAAGGAGGAAGAGAGATGTCGACGTTTCCGATAATAGATTCAAGATCTGGAATGATTTTTTTCAGCTCTACAACACATTCACGCAGCTCCTGAATGCCTTCTAGTAAAGCTGTTATCGCCAGCATTACTTTGGTAATAAAGTTCAGCGGTGGAGGCGACAGAGAATTGAGCGAGACATGTATATAGTTTGGATTATTATGAAGAGAAAGAAGTGAATTATGAACAAGAGTTTAACATTGTTTCAAGAAAAAGGAAGCAAAAAACCTAGCGGTAGTAGACATGGTGATTGTGTGAATTGAAATTTGAATGGTGACGTGTGATTTGAAATTTAAAGGAGCAGTATTTATAGAGTAAGAGATTCCTGCTCCTGCCTCTAATTAACCTAATTAAAAATAAAATAAAAACTATTTAATTAGTAATTATTTATTTTATTGTGGACTTGCGTGATTTTGCGTGAAATTTAAAGGAGCAGTTTTGAAATTTTCCTTAATAAATTGTTATATATTCTTAATCATTGGGTTACTAATCATTCGAGTAAATAAGTCTCTTCTACATTCGTGTACTGCCATCATTCTTGTGTACTATATATCTAGTTTGCAAATAAGTATCGACTTGTACATGTGCATGTGCAAACATTCAATCGGAAAACTATAAATATAAATAAAAAAGTCAGGAATAAAATGGTCTTGTGAGTAATACCGAAATAATAAGTAATAAACTTGCTTTGTTGAGTAACGTTTCTAGTGTTTGTTGGCAATTTAGTTTCTCGCCCCTCCCTCAGGGCCGGCTCTGGTAGTATGAGAGTACTCTGCTCAAATTTGATGATTGTAGTTTACTACTAGATATTTTATTAGTTTAATATGCTAAGTGGATTCGGAGTTAATGTCTACCCTTTTTCTTTCCCCTTTAGCTTGATATTTAGTTAGTTATCTCCATTATTCTTGATCTAACTTCTAGTGCTATTTACACTCATTTTATGTTTTTGAAATTGAAGTTTTACGTCATTTTTCCTTTCATGTCATGGATTGACATATGAGCAGGCCTTTGATACACTTGGAAGCACCAAATGGAGGAGTAGTTGGTGTGCTGGAGAGCATCTGGGCTACTGGTGGCAATATTGCAGAGGCTTTGTTGATCGTGATCGAGGATGTAAGCACGTGCCAAATTTTCATCTCAGATATAAATTCTAGTTGTGAAGAAGCTATTAATGTGCTGCATTTTGTCACAGTTCACAGACAGCAGCTAGATTGCAGGTGTTGGCTCGTGCTTGTTGCCATTCAATCAATACAGGACATCATTCAATCAATTTCCTTTTCGCTTGTATAACTTGGATTATCAGTTCAGGACATGCTGTCGGTAGGAATTTTTTTAATTTTTTATTGCTTAGTATATAAACTTGTATTGTATTTTACAATTACTTGATTTTGCCTAAACTCTTGCTTCCCTGACTTTTAGATTCCCATGCAAGAGATGCCCTCCTCTGAGGATTTGTCAGAAGTTCAGAAGTGGAAATGGAGTGCGAGAAGAGCAAAGAAAATTAACCAAGAGAGGCATTCTCAACGATGTGATACTGAACTTGAGCTTTCGGTAAAATCTCCAGATATCCTGTACGTCACAGTGTTCGGAAACATTAAGTAACTCAAGGATTTCCTCTTAGAAATGAGATAATAATAAGTCCAGTCTTTAAGCTGGTGTAGTCCTTTTCTGCTTAGTTGGGTTAGATGTTGGGATATGTGAACTTTGGTTTGTTTGGGCTATCAGGAATCTTTGCTTATGGTTTTATAATTAGTGTTCATGAACTCTTTAAGGTTTAACTACTTGAGTTGTCATATATGCCACATCTCTGTGTTGTACAGACATGCAATCTTCTCTTCAGCACTTCACTGACAAATTTATCATCCGGTGAAATGAAGAAAGTCAAGAAACCCTAACCCATATTATTTAAATAATTTGAATTTGACCCATAAATTTTTTTAATTCATATTTTGAACCCGTTTTTAAAATAATTGCAAAACTGTCCGGCCGTATCCTCCGTGTGTCCATGCCTTATCCTCATCATGTCCATGCCATGTTCTCCGTGTGTCCCCTCTGTTGACTTTCAAAAAAGTCAACAGACACGGTTTTAGAGTATTGAACACGTGTCCAGCAGTGTTTGACACGGGCCCTACATCTTTTTTAGGAGTGTCCGTGCAACCTAGGTCATAGGAAACTATGTTTTAAATAAAATATGCCAATAGCTGTCTTCTGTCTAGCTTTTGTCTTTGTTAGAGTTCATTATATCACACAAATTGTTCATCGGTAACGCAAATAGAAAAGCAAAGCTTGTGTGAATGATAAATGTTAGAAAAACTAAATAAATGTTCTAAACGGTTACAAACATTACAATAAAAGCTTCTCTTAAATGTAAAATATTGATTTACGTAATGAACTATAGAATCAATTGATTCTCAATTAATGATTTAGATCAAGAAAAGTAAAAGATAATATTAGGATTCTAAGCCCCAAAACGGTGCTTTCAGTGCTGATTAGAAGAAACAAAAGAGGTATTTATACATGCTAAAAGAGTTAAGAATCTAAGAAAAGTTAAGGAATTATTAGTGGATCTTCTTCTTTTCTTTTTTTCGTTGATTTTTTTTTTTTTAATCAAGTAATTTATTGAATTTTATTATAGTTTCTTTAAAAATATTTACATGTATGAATGTATAATGTATTACTGATATCTGGAACAGGTGAAGAAAATCAGATATTTTTGGTTCAGTCACAAAGTGAAGACGATTTCAATTTTTTATTTTTTTTTTCAAGCTAATAGTTTAGTTTTGGTCCAGCCTCTTCACTTCAAAGTAGGCTCTCTGCTTCTCAGTTAAAAGGCTTCATTTATGGTGTAAGTCTTCTTTAATTTACAAGTCTTCCAATTACAAATAAAAACAAAAAAAGAATATGTAGTTGTGGATGTTATGGTACAGGAATGGTAGGTTGATAAAGTGGAGAGATTATCCAGTGGCTAATATTGCTTGGAGACTGGGCAATCTCATGAGGTTATTCAAACGGATCCTATTCAAATTATGTGTTCCATAAGTCAACATTGTTGTTTGTCAATAACACGTCTGATTAAATTCAGGTATGCGTGGCATTTTGCTATTAGCAAGTAGAATAATTAGTTTTGATTGTGACTATTGGTGGGTCTTGTGTTCAACAAAGACCAACAATCAATAATAATACTACTACTTCAACTATATTGTAAAGTGGTTGTAAGGAACTCATTTATTGGGCTTCTGGGAGCTCTTGTGCTTAGTGATCATTCAACCTGAAACATTGAGGATAGCTGGTTCTTTGTTTTCAAATGGCAGAGATTGTTTAAATAATTTAAATAAGAAAGTCAAGAAACCCTAACCCATATTATTTAAATAATTTGAATTTGACCCATAAATTTTTTTAATTCATATTTTGAACCCGTTTTTAAAATAATTGCAAAACTGTCCGGCTGTATCCTCCGTGTGTCCATGCCTTATCCTCATCATGTCCATGCCATGTTCTCCGTGTGTCCCCTCTGTTGACTTTCAAAAAAGTCAACAGACACAGTTTTAGAGTATCGGACACGTGTCCAGCCGTGTTTGACACGGGCCCTACATCTTTTTTAGGAGTGTCCGTGCAACCTAGGTCATAGGAAACTATGTTTTAAATAAAATATGTCAATAGCTGTCTTCTGTCTAGCTTTTGTCTTTGTTAGAGTTCATTATATCACACAAATTGTTCATCGGTAACGCAAATAGAAAAGCAAAGCTTGTGTGAAAGATAAATATTAGAAAAACTAAATAAATGTTCTAAACGGTTACAAACATTACAATAAAAGCTTCTCTTAAATGTAAAATATTGATTTACGTAATGAACTATAGAATCAATTGATTCTCAATTAATGATTTAGATCAAGAAAAGTAAAAGATAATATTAGGATTCTAAGCCCCAAAATGGTGCTTTCAGTGCTGATTAGAAGAAACAAAAGAGGTATTTATACATGCTAAAAGAGTTAAGAATCTAAGAAAAAGTTAAGGAATTATTAGTGGATCTTCTTCTTTTCTTTTTTTCGTTGATTTTTTTTTTTAATCAAGTAATTTATTGAATTTTATTATAGTTTCTTTAAAAATATTTACATGTATAAATGTATAATTTATTACTGATATCTAGAACAGGTGAAGAAAATCAGATATTTTTGGTTCAGTCACAAAGTGAAGACGATTTCAATTTTTTTTTTTTTTTCAAGCTAATAGTTTAGTTTTGGTCCAGCCTCTTCACTTCAAAGTAGGCTCTCTGCTTCTCAGTTAAAAGGCTTCATTTATGGTGTAAGTCTTCTTTAATTTACAAGTCTTCCAATTACAAATAAAAACAAAAAAAGAATATGTAGTTGTGGATGTTATGGTACAGGAATGGTAGGTTGATAAAGTGGAGAGATTATCCAGTGGCTAATATTGCTTGGAGACTGGGCAATCTCATGAGGTTATTCAAACGGATCCTATTCAAATTATGTGTTCCATAAGTCAACATTGTTGTTTGTCAATAACACGCCTGATTAAATTCAGGTATGCGTGGCATTTTGCTATTAGCAAGTAGAATAATTAGTTTTGATTGTGACTATTGGTGGGTCTTGTGTTCAACAAAGACCAACAATCAATAATAATACTACTACTTCAACTATATTGTAAAGTGGTTGTAAGGAACTCATTTATTGGGCTTCTGGGAGCTCTTGTGCTTAGTGATCATTCAACCTGAAACATTGAGGATAGTTGGTTCTTTGTTTTCAAATGGCAGAGATTGTTTAAATAATTTAAATAAGAAAGTCAAGAAACCCTAACCCATATTATTTAAATAATTTGAATTTGACCCATAAATTTTTTTAATTCATATTTTGAACCCGTTTTTAAAATAATTGCAAAACTGTCCGGTTGTATCCTCCGTGTGTCCACGCCTTATCCTCATCATGTCCATGCCATGTTCTCCGTGTGTCCCCTCTGTTGACTTTCAAAAAAGTCAACAGACACGGTTTTAAAGTATCGAACACGTGTCCAGCCGTGTTTGACATGGGCCCTACATCTTTTTTAGGAGTGTCCGTGCAACCTAGGTCATAGGAAACTATGTTTTAAATAAAATATGCCAATAGCTGTCTTCTGTCTAGCTTTTGTCTTTGTTAGAGTTCATTATATCACACAAATTGTTCATCGGTAACGCAAATAGAAAAGCAAAGCTTGTGTGAAAGATAAATATTAGAAAAACTAAATAAATGTTCTAAACGGTTACAAACATTACAATAAAAGCTTCTCTTAAATGTAAAAGATTGATTTACGTAATGAACTATAGAATCAATTGATTCTCAATTAATGATTTAGATCAAGAAAAGTAAAAGATAATATTAGGATTCTAAGCCCCAAAATGGTGCTTTCAGTGCTGATTAGAAGAAACAAAAGAGGTATTTATACATGCTAAAAGAGTTAAGAATCTAAGAAAAAGCTAAGGAATTATTAGTTGATCTTCTTCTTTTCTTTTTTTCATTGATTTTTTATTAATCAAGTAATTTATTGAATTTTATTGTAGTTTCTTTAAAAATATTTACATGTATAAATGTATAAATGTATAATGTATTACTGATATCTGGAACAGGTGAAGAAAATCAGATATTTTTGGTTCAGTCACAAAGTGAAGACTATTTCAATTTTTTTTTTTTTCAAGCTAATAGTTTAGTTTTGGTCCAGCCTCTTCACTTCAAAGTAGGCTCTCTGCTTCTCAGTTAAAAGACTTCATTTATGGTGTAAGTCTTCTTTAATTTACAAGTCTTCCAATTACAAATAAAAACAAAAAAGGAATATGTAGTTGTGGATGTTATGGTACAGGAATGGTAGGTTGATAAAGTGGAGAGATTATCCAGTGGCTCAAATTGCTTGGAGACTGGGCAATCTCATGAGGTTAGTCAAACTACGTGTTCCACAAGTCAACATTGTTGTTTGTCAACAAACGCACGTGGCATTTTGCTATTTCCCAAGACCTTAGCAAGTAGAATAATTAGTTTTGATTGTGACTATTGGTGGGTCTTGAGTTCGACAAAGACCAACAATCAATAGTAATACTACTACTTCAACTATAATGTAAATTGGTTGAACTGAGGAACTCATTTATTGGGCTTTTGGGAGCTCTTGTGCTTAGTGATCATTCAACCTGAAACATTGAGGATAGTTGGTTCTTTGTTTTCAAATGGCAGAGATTGTTTTGTGCCCACTTTTGCAAGTACTTTTTGAGAAAGTAACCTCTCATGTTATGAAACAAATTGCTGATTATTGTGGCCTTAAGGAGGAGATAGAGAAACTCGAGCATACACTACAGATTATTCAAGCAGTGCTTGAAGATGCAGAAGAACGACAAGTGAAGGAGAAAGCCTTGAGACTATGGTTGACAGAACTTAAAGAGGTAGCTTATGATGCAGACAATTTCATGGATGAGTTCTTCTCCAAAACTTTAACAAGTAGCCAAATCAACTTCTTCAATAAGGTAACCAATCTCATTCCTCCTATAATAAAACCATTTTCTAGTTACATTGCATTGCTCCCTGAACTGAAAGAAATTAGGGGAAGATTAGATATGTTGGCAGTTCAGAGGCTTAACTTCAATTTGAAGGAGGGGTTTGTTAAAAGAGAGTGTGATGTTGAAGGGAGGCGACAAACAGGCTCTTTTGTAATTGAATCAGAAGTTTTTGGAAGAGAGGAAGATAAACAAGCGATAATAGAACTACTATTATTAAATAGAGAGGGTGGAGTCCAACATAACATCTCAGTTATATCCATAGTTGGTTTGGGAGGCCTGGGTAAAACCACCCTTGCTCAACTTGTTTATAATGATGAGAGGGTGGAAAAGGGTTTTGGATTGAAGATATGGGTCTGTGTTAATCAGGAATTCAATGTCAGGAAGATCATGAAGTTGATTATAGAATCTGTTACCAAGCATAAATGTGATTTCTTAGGGATGGATGTTCTTCAGTCTCAACTTCGACACTTGCTGCATGGGAAAAGGTTTTTGCTTGTATTAGATGATGTTTGGAACGAAGATCAAGACGAATGGGATAAACTAAGGATCCCACTCAGTGATTGTGCTAAAGGAAGCAAAGTCATAATCACTACCCGCAACACAAAAGTTGCACTGATAGTGGGAACAATTCCGCCTTATTGTTTAAAGGGTTTATCCCATGATGATTGTTGGACATTGTTCAAGCAAAGAGCTTTTGCTTGTGGGGAAGGCCATCCAAATTTACTTGCAATTGGGAGAGAAATGGTGAAAAAGTGTGGAGGCATACCATTAGCAGCAAAAGCACTGGGAAGTCTCATGCGCTTCAAAAGAGAGGAATGGGAATGGCTAGATGTACTTGAGAGTGATCTTTGGAATGAATGTGAAGGTGATAGTGGAATACTGCCTGCATTGAGGTTGAGCTACAACCATTTGCCATCACATTTAAAATGTTGCTTCACATACTGCTCAGTATTTCCCAAAAATTACGTGATCGAGAAGGACAGTTTAGTCCAACTTTGGATTGCAGAAGGCTTGATAAAATCAAATTATAATGCAAGACAATCACTTGAGGAGGTAGGCAATGATTTCTTTAACAATTTGATGTGGATGTTCTTTTTCCAAAACCTGAATAAAGTTGGCGACAGTTGTGTGACAGAATGCAAAATGCATGATCTTGTTCATGATCTTGCACAGTCAATTGCTGGAGATGAATTTATCTTACTGGAACAAGGTCGTCTACCAAGACACCTAGCTCAAATTCGTCATTCATCAGTGGTTTGTGGTTCTGAGTTACACACCATTCCAGAATCCTTGTATGAAGCAAAGAAGTTAAGAACCCTTAATCTCCTGTTTCCCAGAGGCAACCTTGGAGAGGTTCCTCCCAACTTGTTTTCCAGTTTTAGATACTTGCGTGCCCTAAATTTGAGTGGTAGTGGTATCAAAAGGCTACACAACTCATTTTCCTGCTTGATATCTTTGAGGTATCTCAATATTTCAAACACCCTCATTGAAACATTACCTGAAAGCATTAGCGACCTTGATTATCTGCAGGTGTTGAATCTTGCAAATTGCTATGATCTAATTGAGCTACCTATGAGATTAGCAAGACTAGTCAACCTACGGCATTTGATGATAAATGGCTGTGATAAATTGTCTCACTTGCCAGATGGTATTGGAAATTTGTTTCAACTTCAGACATTACCAACATTCATTGTAGGGACTGGAAAATACCAAGGCCTCAATCAGCTGTATCACCTACCACTAGTTGGTGAACTAAACATCAAACAACTTGAGAATGCAAATACTAGATTTAAATCGGATAACCTAAGAAAGAAGCAAAAGCTTCATTCGCTGGGTCTATCATGGAGAAACGATCATGATGATTTGATAATGACAAATAATAATGATAGCAGACTGGCTGAAGAATTGCTCGAGGACCTCCAACCTCACCAGAATCTGAAAAGACTCTCTATTGACGGGTATCCAGGTAAGTACTTTCCCAGATGGATTGGCACTCCTGAACTCCCAAATCTAACCAACATAGTATTGATTTATTGCAAGAGATGTGAACATCTCCCTGCACTGGGGCAACTACCTTTCTTGAAGGTCATTTACATGCTTGGAATGCCTAATGTGAAGAACATTGGTAGCGGGTTCTATGGCAGGGTCTCAGGAAGACAGTTCCAGTCACTACAAGAGCTATCCTTCGTAGATTTTCCCAATTTGGAATTCTGGTGGAGTATGAACATGAAAGAAGAATTCCCTTCCCTGGAGAAACTAACCATCAATAAATGTCCAAAGTTGAAAAACATGCCATGTTTCCCATCTCTTAAGCATCTGGAATTGCGGAACTGCAATGAAATGATACTGAGGTCAGCTGCAAACCTTTCCACACTTTTAAGCCTTGTAATTGATGTTTTCACCGGACGTTTGGTTCTCTTGGAAAGTTTGATTGGAAATAATCCTCATCTCATGTCTTTAACAATTAGCTCCTGCACTAATCTATGCTCCATATCCTCGAAGTTAGGAGGCCTAATTGCACTTAAATCATTAACAATTCGTTGGTGTGAAGAGCTCATCTCTCTGCCACAGGAAATTCAAAATCTCTCATCATTGGAATCTTTGGAGATCATTGAGTGTCATAGCCTTATTAATCTGCCAGAAGGTTTAGGAGGTTTGATTTCACTTCGATTGCTTTCGATCGAGAACTGCAATAACATAACATCTCTACCAATGGGGCTGCAGCATCTCACATCGCTTGAGCATTTAACATTAATGTATTGTCCAAGTCTGGCCTCTCTGCCTCCTAACTTCAGAAACCTCTCCATGCTGAAGAGTTTATATATTTTGAACTGTCCAGAGCTAGCATGTCTGCCTGAGGAGTTACAATATGTCATGACACTGCAAAACTTGGAAATCCATAGCTGTCCCGCTATAAAAGATTTGCCTGCATGGATTGGGAACCTCGCTTCTCTTACATCTCTAGTCATATCAGATTGTTGCAACATAATTTCACTTCCAGAAGGATTGCAGCATCTGATTAACCTCCAGCATCTGTCTATCAGGGAATGTCCAACGCTTGAAAACCGCTGCAAGAAATATACAGGTGAAGATTGGCCAAAAGTTGCTCACATTCCACATATCTACATTGGTTCAACCGAGCCCAGGCAATACGATGGTGCAAGCAGTTCCTCTCGTTGAAGATAAAAGTTTCTTATCGTATTGTCGGTAGGTTAC
Source organism: Acer campestre (assembly GCA_954870605.1). NCBI lineage: Eukaryota > Viridiplantae > Streptophyta > Magnoliopsida > Sapindales > Sapindaceae > Acer > Acer campestre. The sequence goes on from OX940810.1 coordinate 25,848,083, forward strand.
TTCTTTTCTTTATATCCTTCCATTTACATTGCAACTTTAATGGTATTTGAATAAGCTTTTTGCTTTTGACGGTGACTGAAATATCTTTTGTTGATTGACAATAAAGGATGGAAAGTTTTGGTCCGTCTGTAGATTGGCAACTGTCATTAGGTTATTTCTAAATGTTAAGTCTTGTGTATCTGCACCGTTAAATAAGATGTGTAAACTTGGATTATATTATTGTTGTTACTGTGTTCAATTTTCTTTGTTGATGCAAAATTTTCTGCATCTCATGTGAGAGGCAAGACTTTGACTTATTTTCTTCTTCTAAAAGAGACAAACGGTAATGATATATCGATATCAACGGCGAGGAGATAAATTGATTCCAATTATTTTTTGTTTGTTTCTTTGATTTTTTTTTTTTTTTTTTTCCAATGAGATAATTTCATATATTCCACTATAAATGGTGAAAATTGCTTTTATCCACATGCACAAATGTAATTGTTTTAAACCAAATGAGAAACGCAACGTTTTAAATACCCATATGTTCAAAGTGGTTCTCCAAATTTTCTGAAAGATTTCACATAATATAGCAAAAATGATTTCACATAGTTTTTGTTATGATTTTAAACATAGTACAGTAAAAGTGATTTCAAGTGGTATTAAAAATAATTTCACGTAGGTGTGAAGTATATATTTTTATTTATTTATTTATTTATTTTTTTTATTAAATAACGAATTTCGATTTTAGATATTTGATTTTCTCAAATACTTAAATAATACAAAAAAAGAAAACCTTATATTTGCAGTTTAAAATAAAATTGTTAAAATGTATGTGATCAGAATTGATAATTTCCACACTACTGCCCAATGCCACTTTGTAGTAAAGAGTGATCATTCATCTTGTATTGTCTTTTTATGTCATCAACTATAGTATTATGGAGAATGTTATCTACTTTTCTCATTTACCTTTTCCGTTAATTGCTTGACAAGTATACACTTTTTCATTTAATAAAAAGCTTTCAAAAGTAGGAGCTTTTTATTAAATGAAAAAGTATATACATGTCAAGCAATAAGTAAGAAAAATAAATGAGGAAGACAAATGAGAAAGGTAGATAGCATTCCCCATAAATAAAAAAATTATAAAAAAATTATAAAAAAAAAAAAAAAAAGAAGACAATTTTCACTTTATACCAATCTTGAACCAACAACACGGTGTCAAAAGGAAAAAATATATATATATATATATATTTTAACTTTTTTTTTTGAAACAATTTATATATATATATATTTTTTCTTAAAAACTTTAAAACAATATATATATATTGATAAAACAATTGTTATATATTTATTATTGTAATTTTTTGTAACAAATTTATTATTGTAATTTGTAAGCATGTACAAATAATACAATACAACTACTTTATGGCTTATATATAATATGATATTTGGTAAAAAAATAAAAAAATAAAAAAATAAAAAAATAAAGTTGTATTAGAACTTAAGGGCTCGTTTGGTGCGCCGCATTGTATTGTATTAGGAGTTTAAAATGTATTAAAATAATACAATACAATGTTTGGTTTATTTTGCACTGTTTACTGTATTGTATTAGCTAATACATTTTAATTGGTCTAATACGGTGGATATCGTATTATCTAATACAGAATATAAGGTTGTATTAGTTAATACAGCATAATACAATCTAATACAAAATATCACCAAACACATGATTGTATAAGAATAATACAGTCCAATACAATACAATCCAATTCAATACAGTCCAATACAATCCAATACAATACAATACAGCGTACCAAACGAGCCCTTAAAAGAATGAAAGAAATTATTAATTTAATTAATTTGATAAATGGGGGGTATTTAAAAACAGGAGGATGGCAGCTCCATAAACCTCGTCCTGTCCAAATTCAAATCTCACACGTCCACCCATCTCCTCTGGTTTAACTTCACGTCTCGGTCTCACCCCCCCAATCTGTACTTTTATTTTTTTTTGGTTATAAAAAAAAGAAAAAGAAGGAAAAAAAAAAGTCTTCTCTGATTGTTTGTTGGTTTTGTAATTCTCCATTTTCATGTTCCATCTAATAAAACCCTCACACAACTCTTCAAAACCCTAATCGCCAAAATCCCCCAAATTTCACCATTATTTCTCACAATTAATAAAACATGGCCGTCGCTTCTAGAGACCAAGCACTCTCGCTCCTCGCCGCCGCCAACAACCACGGCGATTTGGTCGTCAAGCTCTCCTCTTTAAAGCAGGTCAAAGATATCTTATCTTCTGTTGACCCTTCTGTAGCCGCCGACCTTTTCCCTTACTTGGTCGAGCTCCAGTCTTCTCCCGAAAGCCTCGTTCGCAAATTGCTCATTGAGTGAGTTCACAAAACCCTAATTTTTTTTATTCATTGTTTTTATTGCAACTTGTAATTGGCTGGCTGGAGAGACTTTATGAGAAAATTCTTTGTTTCGTTTTGTTCTTGATTTATTTATTCATTGTGCTAAATGTTGTGTAATTGATGAGAAAAAAAGAAAAGAAAAAGAATCTGCTTAAGCACCTAGTCCGGTGAATGTGAATCGCATACACACAGACATTTGTTTGTATCGTTGGTCTCCAGATAGTGCATTTTGTTTTCCAGCTTTATTTGGACTTTTGTGCTTAGTCTAGTGGTGAATCAAGTTTTAGGTTGATGCCTTATATATTCTTTTGGGAGTTACTGAAAAAACTGAAAAGATTGGTAGTTATACTGAAATTAGGTGACTTATATGATAGAATTGCCAAGGATTAAGTGAGGAATATAGTGTACGGGGATATAAACTGCTTCCATATGTAGTTATATTACAATATCTTTAGCTCAAATGGATCATTGATGAAACCAAAATTCCTTTTTTTTTTTTATCAAGAGGTCAGATGGGGTCTGTCTCCTCTGCAATGTGTTCCACTTGATGAAAATTTTATGGGAGTAGTTTTTCCATCACATGCATGATGTTATTTGTATGCATTATTTTGGGTTTTCTATCCTCCTTCTCACCAGGATTCAGAATATTTCTGCTTTGTTTTGGTTGATCATGCTTTGTCTAAAACTAGTGACATGTTTATTAGCATTGTGCTGACAGCTATATTCATGGGGTATTTCAAACTTTATTGTAATCATTGTCACTGTTATTTGCCTTGTTTATGTGTCAAGTGCTGGTACCTGTTCAAATACTAAACTTTATTTCTATTTTTTTGGCCCATTATTTATGGTTGGCAGGACAATTGAAGACATTGGGTTGAAAGCAATGGAGCATTCTTCCATACTAATGCCTGTCTTATTGGCATTTTTGAGAGATGGTGACTCAAGTGTTGCAAAGCGATCCATTGTTAGTGGAACAGATTTCTTTTGCCGTGTTCTAGAGGAGATGGCCATGCAGGTCTCTCTCTCTCTCTCTCTCTCTCTCTCTCTCTCTCTCTGCATATATATAATTATTTTATTTGATTATGGTTGAAAATTTGGACATAAGGATATTACAACTCTTAAAAATGCATGTTTGAAATATTAAATATGCCAGTCAGTTAGTTTCATGATGGCTGAAGGTTATTGATTGTGAGACTTTTTTTATGCTGATAAATTGCTTTAGTGGTCTAGGAAGGTTTTAGTTTGCTTCATGAATAAAGTTGTTACTTGGTTATGCATTTTTGTATGTGTGAAAAGGTCATCCATACAGACATTTAATGTTATCAAATCTGGGTATTGAATAAGAATCATGGTAGTGAAAGCCAAAATACACAAAGGGTGTTAGTAGCAGAGATTATGCGTACGTGTTTCCTTCAATAACTGATTTTTGGATTTCTTTATTTTGGAGTCAATTTTTACTTGTTGGTTATTTTAGTAAAATTAAGTTATTTTAACTGAACTTTCTTTAATATTCCTGATTTTCTTTGTGAAATGTGGAATTTCGATGCTATTTGGTCACTTTTAGTTTCATTGGCGTGGTAAAGTTGAGCGTTGGCTTGAAGAACTTTGGACATGGATGCTTAGGTTCAAGGATGCTGTCTTTGCTATTGCATTGGAGGTATGTAATGATTCTCTCTTTGGATTATTGTGAAATGCTGGTTAACTTTTACGCTTAATGGAATTGTTAATTTTACAAACTAGTTTATTTCTTCCAATGTGATAATGAACTAAAATCTCTGATTCCCTATCTTAATATATATTTTTTAAACTCCCAATGGCTTTTTATCTATTGCTTCTGCGGGCAGAGAGTGTAAGAATTCTTCTGATAATTTTAAATTGTGCAGGTATATATTATAAATTCTGTCACTGCCATACTAAAGTTAGGTGGATACTTTCGTCTGTAGTTGGAACCCTCAAGTCCAACCTTTTAGTTAATTAGTTCTATATAAAACTGCAGAAGAAACATTATTGAGAAAAATTTAAACCTTTCCAGTGAATATTTGCCCCAACACTGTATTAGGTGGAAATTATAATTTTTGTTTATATGTTAATTTATAATTGAAGTGGATGATTTATGACAAAATGTTTAAGTGCAACTGCACACATTCTTCAGTTACTTATCCAGGAAAGACCTAGTCATACATCTAAACGATCACTGAAAGTGCCTGCTCATGAATTGCTTGCTTAATATGATATAGATTGGTTCCCCTTATCCCAGAAAAAGAAGATAGATTGGTTCTCAAGGTTGTTGCACTAAAAAGAAGTATTTGTGTGTTTATTTATTATTCTTTTTTGGGGGTGTTAAAGATATACCAAGGACTCCTGTACCTTCAAATTTTGGTGACTAGCTAACCCCACGGCCATCTTACATGTCAGTTTTAGTTTTGAGCCTTTTGGGGGTTCTGGTAATTTCTAAGTTAAACTATTTGCAAACTTTAAATTAAAAATTATACAGTTCTTATTAAACATAATTTAGTTGCCATTTGTGATGTCATGATCTGGCAGAATTCAGTGCTCAATTATAGTTTTCACTTGCTTTAACAATTCTTTTTTGCCTTATGTTTGAATAATTTCATGTTGAATAATGAATATACATCTAACAATTATATAATTGAAAATAATTGATGCTTGCCATTTGTTATTTGTTCAACACATTTGGCTAACTTTATGTTATTTATTTTATTTTTCAACTTGATCATGCAGCCTGGTTTTGTTGGGACAAAGTTGCTGGCACTAAAATTCTTGGAAACTTACGTTTTACTTTTCACATCTGACAAAAATGATTCTGAAAAGTTTACATCAGAAGGTATTGCTTTTTGATTAGTAAGGGTTTAAAAACTTTCTATAACTTTCTTTAGATGTTAGAGAGTTTCACTTAACTATGTTGATCTCTCTACAAACCAATTTTTATGCATACTGGAATCTCTGGATGTCATTTTGGCTGTGACAGGAAGTAGACGGGCATTTAATATATCATGGCTTGGTGTTGGGCATCCTTTTCTGGATCCAGTTGCTCTCATGTCAGAAGCAAATAGGACCCTTCGCACATTATTGGATTTGTTGCTATCAGCCAGTAGTCTTCCTGGTTTAGTGACAATTACTGTTGTGAATTGGTGAGTAGTCAATTATCTTCATCTATGTGCTTGCAGATTTTTGTCAATTTTTACTCATGCATGTGTGAGTTTCTCATTCTCAAATGTTCTCATGGACAGCTTGCCCACTGTTTCCCTATATATGTTGAATGTCATCTTTAAAGGAAGTAGGAAAACTTGTGTATCCTAGGTTCCTGGAGATACCTAATTTAATATTTACTAAGAAAAAACCTAATTTTCTGGAAAATCTACTATTATAAATATCCAAGCAATAAGGTTGTTGACACACTTCAAATTCAAAAACTATTTAGTGTATGTGTTTTTCTTATAGCTGGTGCATATTTGTCATATTGCCGTGTGAATTGAATTCTTTAGTCTTCATTAAGTTTGCACTATATTTAAAAATATAGTAGGTTCTGACTTTTGTTTATGTACCCAGTCTCTCTCTCTCTCTCTCTCTCTCTATATATATATATATATTTTAAGATTTGCTGTAAGTGTTTGTTGGGTGTCAATCTAACAATATCTCAATTAAGCTAGAGTTTATCCATGGTGTTGCTGTACAAGTTCTATTTCAATTTGCTTCTTTCAGAACTTTATGATTTTTGTCATTGATTATTGTTTGTTTTGTTCCAAAATCATTAATTCGTTCAAGTTTATATAAAGTTTTGTAGATGGCCCCCATTAAGATATAATTTAAGTGCAGTTGCGGGATTGCTTTTGTAGTCAACTCTTATTGTGGATTTTAGGGTTCTTTTTATTTTTGGCTTCTGTAGTGTGGTGGATGTAAAAATGTCCAAGAGAAAGAAACATTTGAATGCGTCAATTGCTTCGGAGTTTCCCAGTCTAGCACATCCAGGAAAAATGACAAATTAACATCCTGATCAACTGTCATTTTTTTTTACAATCATCAATTGAGTGTTAAGTTCATGGAAAAAAAAAAAACGGAAATATTTGAAAAACGAGGACTGAGGAAATTGAACTTAATTACTTTTATGAACAAAAAAGTTAAAGTGAACAGTAGCACTGAATGTGGATTCCTATGTGTGCACACGTACGAAGTTATTTGCAAATTTTCATGTGCATTACATGTAAAATGATCAATATTATTTACTATATGGTTGGGTCAGTACTTGCATGGGCCTGTGCATATAGATTTATGTTAAGAGTACCTATGCTTTATTGCATAAATGGATGCCGATACAGCAAATGCATTGGTATACATGCAAATTGCCAAGCATGATGATAAATGTCATGTACATCATCTAATACAGTTTTGTGGATACTTCTTTGTCCCTTAAAATATGGTTGAAATCTTTTCAGCCTGAACGTCTTTTATTTTTCATCTATTTTTATGATGAGCCTAAATGCATCATACTCTGTTGGATTTGAATATATTCTTGAAGGTAATGATCAATAGCAATTCTAGCATCCTACAATAAAGCATGAATGTTTGAATGCAGTTATGCCAATTACTGATAGCCGCATAGATTTATATATTTAGGGAGTAAACTGCATTTTACCCACAGTTTTAATATCTTTGAAAATTTTGGAGGGATCACTGAAGCTTGGAAACAGGTTGTAGTACAAGTTCAACTGCTTGTTTGTGATATCATAACAGCATGCTGATCAGCTCTCTTTTGAGGAGTTAATGGCCTTGGATACCGCTGCATTGGTGGTTCAGATTTTGGGAGTACAGGGCTAGACAGTTCACATTTTTGGTACTAAGGAGCAGCATTGTCAATGATAGGAATGATGTTGGATAAATTGCTCAACTCATGTGCTGAGAGATCTTGGTGGTCAAGCAACACAGTTTATGCCTTGTAAACTGTTAGACCATTTAAGTAACTTATTTTTGAGTTTCTGCTGTCTGTGTGTACGGATAATTATGTGTTAGCTATTTTAAAATGTATTGTTCATCTTATAACAATTGATGCACATTAAATACTGTTAATAATTAAAAGTTATTTTTGACTGGGGATCACCCTGCTAATTTAGTTCTGCTTTTATTTATTGTGGTTTCCAATTTTCTGTTCACTTGTTTTCCTGACACCACATTCTTTTCATAAACTTACTGTTTATATTTTGACTTACAATGAACAGTAATTTAAGTTGATCTCCTCCATAACTTTCTCACCTCTTAGGTTGTCACCTATAAACTAATAAACTTTATTCTGTTACTTCTTACTTCATATGTGATTAATTCGGTCCTGATATAAGATTGTGAACAGCTATCAACACAGTTCTCAGTCAGTCTTGACAGAAAACTTAAAAAAAACTTAAAACTAACTTGAAACAATGGTAAGTTTACCCAGGTGCTAGAATGGAAGGCATTAAAGTAACATTAGTTTCACTACTTTTGATTCAAAAGTCATCACTGTCATTGTTTTGATTTTTGAAATTTGAGCACTTCAGGTAAAGTAATTAAAAAGGATGGGAGTTATTAATCATTGTCAGTGCCGATCGGCTATAAAGTCCCTTTACTGCCCATGTGTGCACTTAAGTAGGGGAAATTGTTAAGATAGATTGAAATAATTGGTTTCAGTAAAGTTGTTCTATACTCATAATGTGTATTCATGTCCTTTTAATTTGTTTTGAAAGGTAAGTCCATTATCATTGTCTTGCATGCATCTGTTCCATCAAATTTAACTAATCATCATCCAATCCTTGATATAGTATGTTCAAAGTTTCTTTTGTGATCATAATGTGTATTCTAAGTCCCCACTTTTCAATTACCAATCATCATCCAATCCTTGATATGGAAAATTGACATTTTTCCACTTAGTTTTTCCTTAACTTGTTATAATCATTCATGGAGCTAGTGATGAGCATCGTGAAAGATGTGTTTTGTTTGTGTTATGCTATGTAGCTGAAGCTACTGATGTGTGCAATGAATCATATATAAACCCATAGTATTTCTAGAACTTGAATTATGCAGCAAGAAGTATGATGACCACAATTTGCAATGTGAAGCATTTTTGCATCTACTACTCATGCCATATTTTATTATAGATTGAATCTATTATTATCTTGTTTGTTATATAATCAATTATTTCTACTGTGCCAGGGTGTTGAGCATTTGTTTTTCAAATTTCATCTTTGTGCATGTTGAGCTGGTGCAAATACACTACTGCAGAATATGCAGGATGAATTTGCATCTTCTTGCCAAAAGGATTGTATTGTCTTGATGATCAAGATTCTACATTGTTTTGTTGTGAATATTGAAATGATTAAATATATATATTTGGTGATATTGATGTCATGGCAAAAAAATTTCCACCGGTGGTTGAGGAGAAGAAGAATGTCTTATTAAGAGTCACTTTAGTACAAAATGTAGATTGAATATGATTTGATTTAACATAAAACCCTTACTTTTGTTCTTAGTGAATTCTGGAACGATATTGGCAGAAAATAAGGTTGTCATAGAATATTTTCAATCTGATAAATTGTATATACCACACAAAGTTTCATTTTCAATTGTGGGACTAGTATAAAGAACAATGTAATGTCTATGCTAGTTTCAACTGTAGCCATGTACTTGAAGTAAAATCAACATTGATTTTTTGTTTTTTTTGTTTTTGTGTTTCACTTGTCCCAGAAACACATAGAATTGAACGAAATATGTGCTACTTAACTTAGATGCATTGTTCATTTTCCAGAAATTCTTTGTTTTTTTCTATTTTGGTAAGAATTGAGTTAAAGGAAAAAATTTGACGGTGGTTGTAATCAGTGTACTGATCTATGCTATGAATATTTACTGCATGTGGCTCAAGACTACCTGTAAGATAGATTTACATGCTTATAAAATGTAGAAATATTTGCTATTCCTCCACAGTCTATGTGTGGATATCTTTATTGGTCTTCATGACTGACTTAAAGAAGTGAGTGCAAAGAAGAGAATCACTTTTAAGACATAGCTACTTGCATGATTCTCTTTACACATCTATCTATCACTTCTCTGCCTATTTTCATGAATAACTTTTATGTATTTAGCAGTTTCTAGACTCAAAATTGAATTATTTGTAGATTACCTGGCCAAACATTAGAAACTGAGTTTATCATTTTGGTAATAAGTTAGTAGAATTAATGTTTAGCCAGGTTTTTGATTCGACTCAATTTGACCTTTTTCCCTTTGACTTCTAAGTGAATCATGTTCCATAAACATCTTTGTCATTTGCTATGAAAGAAGGAGAGCTCTGAACCAACATACAAAATCCTTACCAAGCATACATTTTGTCATTTTTTTCATGTGAACACTTATTTGTTCCTCTTCCAGAAAATTCTGATCAAGGGTAATTGACCATTTTATGTTTGTATCTATAAAGATATTGTCCCTTCAATCCTAAGTGAATTGCTCTTTAGACATATATATATATATATATATATTTATAATTTTTTTTTTTAAGATATAACTGTTTTTGCCCAGTGTTGGACCTGAGAATTTTGCAATATTACAGACATTACTGAAGGTTCTCAAGCCCAGAAAATCTGTATGTTCAGGGTGCAGATAGTTTTGGTCAATTTGAAATGTTGGACTATGATTTAGGAATAAATATTAGAAGAATTCTGGAGAAAAGGACTTCAAATCATCAGGCTGCAGTTGGTTTGGTCAATTTGAAATGTTGGATTTTGGAAAAATTTATGATTTAGGAATAAATATTTGAGGTATTCAGTGTTCTGGATAAAAGGACTTATAAGATTATTGTCTACACATGTCAAAAGTTTGGAGTGTTCATAATTTCATGCCATTTGCTTTGAAGTAAGATTCTCAGGAAGTGTTTGCTCTCTCAGAAAATTTGTTAGGGAACCTAACTTGGATTGTGGAGAATTTGAGAGTATAGTCAATGGTAACAGGAAGTTGGTTTTTGCTGCTGTGATTTACTTTCACTTGACAAGAAAGCAGATTCTCCCCTTAATTTAGAGAGGGATACAGTTTTGAAGAGTAAATTCAGGTAGACGTTGGGATGTCAGAGGAAGTGTGATGTCTAATTACCCCCAAGATTAGTACTTCCTCCATCTTATAGGATGTGCATTCTTTGCATTACTTTGTTTTTATTATAATCATTTAAAAAAAAAAAAAAAAAAAAATTGTTTTCTTTGATCTGGAGAGTTAGTGTTTATACCCTTCTCCTCAATGTAGACAAAAATGGAATTGTTTGTTTTCTGGCATTTAGTTTTGGTGTGGAATTCCATTTTCAAACACGAAATAGCAAAATGTGTGAATTTTTTTTTTTTAAAGATATGTGAATGTCAATATGCCATTCATAAAAAAGTTGTTTGATAACAGACTCCACAAACTTTGAACTATCCAAATTACTCAACTCCTTAGATTGTTGAAGTTTTGACTCATAGTTATTTGAAATGTAAAATTTTTTATGGTAGTTTATTCTAGTAAGAACAATATGTCTGATCTGGAGTGCCCTCAAGCTGTTATTTGTAATTTTACAGAAGTAACTTAAAATCGATGTAGTGTTTGATTTTGGTTAATTTTCATTTTGTGAAATCATCTGTCATAGCCTCAGGTGTTTCAAAATTTATGTTCCTGATAAAAGATCTATTTGTGATAGATGTTTACTGTTACACTATCACTGCATGCTAGGATTTTCTCTATTCTCTAATCAGGAGTCTTCTCCTGTTACTGATATATTCCATTGTAATCTCATCTCCTACTAAGAATTATTTTCATTTACTTAATAGTGTTCTAATCTAGTGTTTGTAATGATCATCGGAGAGGCCTTGGTGACATGGTTTTTTTTTATTTTATTTTTTTAAGTAGCCTTAGTGGCATGATTAATCACAGTATAAAAGGTGGATAAGTTTTAAAATGATCATGTTAAACTTGTTGCCTGGTAGACTTGTGTAAAGGTGACCAGTGACTTTTCAGTGCCTTTTTTTTACTCCAATCCTATTAAATATATTGTAAGATGCTCTAGTTAAGAGCTTGCGATATCCCAATCTTATCTTTTGTCACCACTCATAAGTACTAAACACCGGATGCTTGGTGACTGAATGTTAGTGAATTATATGATAAATTCTATATGAAAGTGAGTCAAAAGTCTAGAGGCTCTAGAAGTACTTTGATGAGAACTTGGTCCTGGTAATCATTCATTATTCACTTAGAGGTATCAAAAATATGTTTAGATGTTCATATGTGCTGGTTTTGCCTCTGTGTCTGAGTATGTGCATGCATATGTTTCATTGTACTTAAGAATAATAAGAAGCGTGTCATTTTCACTTTCTTTCTTCTTTCTGTTTTAGATCTATCAAACTTGATTAAGCAATTTGCTTCCTCTTTTTATCCTCTCTTATATCTTGGTGTTTTGCCGTTTGCTCTTAAGTAGTCTGATTGCAAATTTATTTTCTTTATTCTTACTATCATAACCACTACTGTTATTTTTGTTTACTATCAGCTAACGGTGTTTCTTTGTTTGATAGTCTTGCAGCTATAGCGAGAAAAAGGCCGCTTCACTATAATAATGTTCTTTCTGTGCTGCTTAATTTTAATCCAAACTTTGAGACTGTAAAGGGATGTCATGCTGCCAGTATTCAGTATTCCATAAGAACTGCCTTTTTGGGTTTCCTACGGTGTACTAATCCTGCAATCATGGAGGTAAAGTGTATGAAATTTTACGTTTTACGTTGTCTAAATCCCATTATATGATATGTTGATGTTGTTTTTACTTCCCCTGTTCATTTTATATGGGTGGGATTTATAGCGGTGTAAAGAGTTTGTCAAACAGCAATTAGAGAAATTATATAAAGATGTTAATAGCAATAAATTTTCTAATTTAACTTTCAATTTTTTTTTTCTAATTTATGATTAAATAATAATTCTGTATAAAATAAATTTTGAGTAGCCTCTGTTAGATTATATTGCCTTAAAATGTAATTCTCAAGCTTGTTTCCTTGTAGGCCATTGGAGCTCCTAATTTGACTACTTGATTTTATTTGTCATCTCTTATTTTGTCTCATCAAAATTCTAGATTATCAATTTGCCAAAACTCCTAATTCATGTTTACAAACCTACTGGATAATTAGAATATATGATATTTAAAATTGAATAATAATTAACCTTATCTCCGCTTCAGCTTTTTGTAATTTCATTTAGCTGATCTTTCTCCACGCTCACTGTTTGTAAAACTCCATAGATGTATAAACATTTCTCTTGGTTGAAGGAATCCCCAAAGGCCTGACAGCTAAGAAGAAAATGTATGACTAGGGCTCTTTGTGGACAATTGCTCACGTAGTTGATACAATTTGACACAAGATCAAAAAATCCTTTGGTTCTTTTAACCCAGTCGTGTGCCTGATGTGTTAGTTTTCTGTTCCATTTGCAGTCAAGAGACAGATTGCTCAGAGCTCTACGAGCAATGAATGCTGGGGACGCTGCAGATCAAGTTGTTCGACAAGTTGATAAAATGATTAAAAATTCTGAGCGTGCTTTGCGTGAATCTCGGTCAGGCAAGGTAATAATTGTTTTCATATATGTATATTTCTATGGCTGTCATTTCCTTTTCTTTTCTCATTTGTATCTAATCACCATGTTTCAGCAAGTTGAATTGCCTCGTGTTTAATTAAATTTGGGTTTTCAGGATGATCAGCCATCAATGCAACCATCTGTTTCTGGAGATCTCTCAAGAAAGAGGTCTATGATTCAGGAAAATGAAGAGCCAAATAATGGTCTTGATGCATCTTCCAAGCGTATTCGTTATGGTCCCAATGGCCATTCAGCTTTGTCATTTCAAATAAGTGATTCTGGGCAGGATTCTGTTTCTGTTAATGGATTGTCCCATAATGCTCCTCTTTTAGATGGTGATTTGACTCCCGTGGAACAAATGATTGCTATGATTGGTGCTTTGCTTGCTGAAGGAGAAAGAGGGGCTGAATCACTCGAGATACTTATTTCAAATATTCATCCTGATCTACTGGCTGATATTGTCATAACTAATATGAGACACCTCCCTAAGGATCCCCCTCCTGTTACAGGGCTGGGGACATTGCCAGTAACTCGACAAATTGGCTCTTTAAATAGTCCACAGGTTGTGGCACCTTCGGCTCCAACAAATACCATGCAGTCTCCAGTTCTCACAACACAAGTGCAAGTACCTCCCCTTTCTGCTACTGCAGTCAGTTCTTCGTTGTCTGATACTCCCGCTGCTGATTCTAAACGTGATCCAAGAAGGGTTGCTACTTTTCTATATTTATTACTACTTTAATATTGATCTTAATTTGCTAAATGCTTAGGGTGTTTAGACTTCTTTTGTCTCTAAATTAAATTACTGGTGGCTTGTTCAGGATCCCCGTCGCCTTGATCCACGGCGTGTAGCAACACATGTTGGAGTTGCATCTGTTGTTGCCGAGGATGCTGGTCCTGTACAACCCGAATTTGATGGTCCAATTTCTGTGAATAAGCCGCCTTCGCTGACTGTTGTGACAACTGTTGAAAATCCTCCAGCACCTGTGATGACCAGCATGAGAATGGAAGATATGACTTTAGAAGTGCCATTTGTTTCTAAAATTGATCAACCAAAACCTGAGGATGAGCTTGTTGGATCTGAAGAAACTGTCTGCATTACAGAGGTCGGTGCTTCTTCAGATCACGCACTTTCTCCTGATGCAATTGATGAGGATTCTGTTGCAGTGGAGATCTCTGAAGCTGAAGTGGTGTATGGAACTGATTCATCATCATTGCTAGATTCTGATCAACATTCTCCTGCTGTTTCAAATGCATCTGCGATTGAGGAGACCTGTAAAGATTTACCTCCTCTCCCGTTATATGTGGAGCTGACTGAAGAGCAGCAGAGAAGTGTGAGAAAATTGGCTGTTGAACAGATTATTGAATCTTACAAAAATCTTGAGGGGACAGAGTATAGCTTGACACGCATGGGATTGCTTTCTCGATTGATTGCTCAGGTGAGTATAATACATTTGGTCAACTCTTTGTATAAACGAGTTATCAATCCTGTTGGGAGTATTTGCTGCTATTGACTTACAAATGTACTATCATGAGGCTGTTTTCCAACATGACCATTGTTTTACTTCTGTTAGTTACAGTAAACAAAGTGTGCTATGAACATGTTTTTTAGCATGTCAGACATAAAATTAGACTGTGTAAATGATATTTGCTGCTCTGGTTTGCAGACCGTTGTTTACTTCTTTGTTATTAACATCTATCAAATTGGCATTTTTCAAGATTATGTTGATATTAAATTTATTTTCTTTATCAGATTGATGCGGATAATGACATTGTTGTGATGCTGCAAAAACATGTTGTTGATGATTACCAACAGCAGAAGGTAATTGCTTTCTACAACTTGTAACTCTAGATATTAATATTATTATCAAACTGTGTAATGGGTTGAAGTTGCTACTAAGTAGTACTAGATTCTATAATTTCTAATCAAAATTGGCTTGTTGTGTTAACCTTACTTTTAAAATGTGCATCCATTTGAATCTCTTACAATTCTCACATGGTGCTCCTTATCAACTATCAAACTTTCATGGGTTTTGCTTTTGTAATTGCTGATCACATATGTGCAGTCTCACACCTACATCATATGGACTGTATCCTGTCCAACTCATTTTCTTTTGTATGAAGCTTTTCTTGTATGTAATTTTAGTTTAAACTGGTAATTTACTTCTTTGTGAGTAGGCTGTTTCCTTAGGTCAGATGAGCTTATGGAGTCAATCCAGTTTTTGAGTGGATATCCTGCACATATATGGCGAACTAAATATTGTTGATTTGTTTGTTCATTGATTTAGTTTTATTAATTTTGTATTTAGTACTTATCTAAATTTTATTATTTTTGACAGGGTCATGAGCTTGTACTACATGCCCTTTATCATCTCCATTCTCTTGTGATTTCGGGTTCAGTTGAGAATTCTTCATATGCAGCTGTTGTGTATGAAAAATTCCTCTTGGCAGTGGTAACATGATTTCCGCTCTATCAATCTTATTTTCGCATGTTGGAGACTTAGAATTATCTAATTTCTTTCAATTGCCTATTTCGAATGTTTGAGACTTAGAATTATCTAATTTCTTTCAATGTAGGCCAAATCTTTGCTAGACACTTTTCCGTCTTCAGACAAGTCTTTTAGTAGACTTCTTGGTGAAGTTCCAGTTTTGCCGGCCTCCGTCTTACAACTGTTAGACAACCTCTGCTATTCTGATGTTTCTGATGTCTGTGGAAAAGAGATTCGTGATGGTGAGCGTGTCACTCAGGGCCTTGGTGCAGTTTGGAGTTTGGTTTTGGGGCGTCCAAATTACCGGCAAGCCTGCTTAGATATAGCTTTGAAGGTAGCTTGGCCATGAAAATCTCATAGCATAATATTATCCATATGATTCCTTATGCACGGAATTAGGGTTGAAAGATATCAAATTAGGAAAAAGAAATATAAAAACGTCTTTATGATAAATTAATAAGGACAATATGGATATTTTAAAGATTCATCAAAGCCCCTAATAGATTATTTCATTATCACTTTGAAGAAGTGACCCTTGACCTGCATTTGAAATAGCTGTCAAACATGTTAGCTTGTTAAACAATCTCATTTTGAACTGGCCTTTCCTGTTGGCCTATAATTTCACTTAATAATTCTAATGATTCTTGCGTTATGCGTGAAAACTGCATACATATGATTTATAGTTTTGTTGTATTTGTTGTTTATGTGTTTGTTCTCTTATTGCAGTGTGCTGTTCATTCACAAGATGAAATTCGAGCAAAAGCAATTCGTCTGGTATGAAAACTTGATGCTCATTTACATCCTGGAGGGGGGACAATAGAGAAGTTGATTTTTACTGGACTATATTTCAGTTCTCAGTGTGCTGACAATGTATCATTTTTCTCCTGTTTGTGCTGGACAGGTATCGAACAAACTCTATCAGCTAAGTTACATATCAGAAAGTATTGAGCAATATGCAAAAAATATGATGCTATCTGCTGTAGATCATCATTTGTCAGATGTTGAGCGCTCACAGTCTGGGTGCGCTGATCAAAGAGCTGGAGGAGAGGTATGAAACATGTTTCAGTCTATGTGATGGAAACTGGTTGGACAAAATTCTCCAGAATTTTAGTAGTCAAGAGTCTGAACTGTAGGTTATGCACTTATGCCTACCAATCTACCTTTTTTCAGCCCTAGAGGCTAGTATCAATATCCTGAATAAGCATTATTGTACGCAAGTTTGTATGCTTTACTCCTATAGGCTTGAGTCATTGTGTGCCACGAAACATTTGTGGGTATGTCGCAGATAACACCTTTATGAGTGCAGGATAAGAACTTTAGATGCACCTACAGACCATAGTTTCTCTAACACCCTAGTTTGGGAAAAGTAGACCTTGCAAGACAGCTCAAAGAAAATGACGCAAATGGAGGAGGGGAGGGGGGACAGCTTTTGCAATCTTACATGTTTTTCTTTTTTAAAGAAATATAACTCAAATATTCTCTTTTATTATTTCTTGCTGAAAATGAAAATTCGTCTCAGGTTGGAAGCCAGGAAACATCCATCAGTGGCTCCCAAGTTTCAGAGTCTGTAACCTCTGACATCAACTCCAAGAGGGGTGCACTATCAGTTGCCCATACTATGACATTTTCTGAAGCTCAACGTCTCATTTCTTTGTTTTTTGCTTTATGTACGAAGGTTCGTGTATGATTTCTATTTGATAGATTAATTTGAATATTTTGAAGTCCTACTTCTCTTCTGGTAAAATGCTGATGCAAGTTTTCTTTCCTTCCAGAAACCCAGTCTTCTTCAACTCGTGTTTGATAATTATGTGCAAGCTCCAAAAACTGTGAAACAGGTTTGTTTTTATTTGTTTCTATGATATTAATTGATGATAATGGTTGGTAATGGTAGGATCTGTTATACCGAAAAAATTATGTTGTTATGAAAGAGTCCAATAATGTTATAAAGCTCTCTAATACATCTCCCCACATGCAATACTAACAGGCTTGCCACGTGAACCAGGCTACAGACAACAAAATCGGAAAAATACAAAAAACAAAAAACAAATTCAATCACGTCTAGAAACTCGAACCCAACACTCTCCTGACAAACTAGCTATGATAGCATGTTAATAGCTGTTACCCAAAATCTTAAGTTGTTAGGAAAAAGTCCAAACAATAATATAAAGCTCTCAGCAGATAGCAGATTAGGCTCTAGGCTATTAGTCCACATTAGGTAGTTTTCCAATTTTCCAATTTTAAGTTATGTGGAGTGTGTAAAGCGTTTGGTATCACATGCCATCCAATATGTGTATCCCTAGGAGGAAAGGGATTTTTTTAAGGATGGATCGTCCAGCAGCCATGCACGTACTCCTTTCATGGTATCTGACATCGGGTTTCCAAGGTGAAAAGAATTGTTTGTCACACAGAGGCTATAATATAAGCAGCAACCTTACACACACTCCTGTGAAATATTGTGATCCTAAGAGCCTATACTATGTGAAAATTACATAGGGCTGAAAAATGATTGATTTTGAACAGAAGGCACATCCATATGAAACCTGATCAGTTTTAGTTTGGCAATTATAGGATCAAGTTTATGTTAGGTTGGTTGAGATGGAACTTCAGGCAAACTGACTAGGATGCCTGCACAGAGCTTCCTTTCTTTTATTTTTGGTAGCTAGTGCAAGAGCGGGAATTAATGACTACCTTTTCTTTGGATAATATAAATATTTTATGATATATATATTTACCAAAAAAAAAAAAAAACTTTGATAGAGGGGAAAAATGGAGAGCCCTGCTAAATGGCTGTTAGTAGTGGCTGTGTACCCTTCATGTGAGTAGAATCTTCTCTATTTAAAAACTGAACTGAGTAAAAAGGAAATTTTATTTTGAATAAGCTTAACTTTCCTTTTTTTTATTTAATTTGAAAAAGCATAACTTTCTATTTTGGTAAAAATTATTATAAACACTAGCAGTGGTATTATTACGTTGTTAATTCTTAATCAATACCTTTTGGAATGATTCAGGCATTTCATCGGCACATCCCAATTCTTATAAGGGCCTTAGGTTCTTCTTGTTCTGAATTGCTTCATATAATATCTGATCCACCACAAGGAAGTGAACATCTTTTGACCCTGGTAAAAAATCTTTTCCAGTTTCTGATGAACTATTTCATTTTTAAAGTATTTTGCTTTCATCTGCCTATGGATGATGCTGATAGTGGTTTTGTTCTATCGATAGGTGCTGCAAATATTGACTCAAGAGACAACACCTTCTTCCAATCTGATAGCTACTGTGAAACATTTATATGAAACAAAGTTAAAGGTTTTTTGCATACCTGAAGATTAACGTTTCTTGCCTCTTACCTATAATTATACTTTTCGCATTTGTAGGTCTTATACACACTCTATTCTTTTGCAGGATGCTACCATTCTTATTCCAATGCTTTCTTCACTTTCCAAGAATGAGGTTTGCTTGCCCAGTTTCTTGTTTGTCTTCCTTTTTCATATTGAAATATACAACATTGTGAACAGATATTGCTGATAAAGATTATATATTATTAGTGTATACAAAGAATTCTAATGTGTCTAGAGGTTAATCAGACCAAATAATGTGTGCTGCTTTTGCAAGAAATTCAAATTGTAGTATTGATAAAATTCCCAGGGGTGGATTGACTGGTGTCTTTCAGTTTCCAGCCAAGAGGTCAGGGATCAAATGGGGATCCATTTGGATATAAAATGGAATACAGTCTGGTTCAGCATGTCCCTACAGTAGCTTCATATCCCATATGGGGGTAAACCCATCTATATAGCACGAGTTTCACTTGACCCGCAATCATGGGATGCATCGTTTTTATTTGATTATTCATTTAGGTTTATTCAATTTCATTTCATAAGTGGTATATTTATTATTGTTTATAAAAAATAATCACATAGAGATTTATATAATAAATATCATTTAAAATATTAGAAATTTATATGAAATTAATTCAAAATGCTTTAATTTTAATTGTTTAGAAAACTACTTTTTATTTTGTTAGAAATTATTTTTTATATTTTTAATTTTCTTCAAAAACTTGTTTAATCAAATTCCTTCTTATACCATGGTAGGATTATTTTTAATCCAATCCATAGTGCACCAAATATGGGTTATTACATTTTATCCCATCGAATCTCATCCAATCCAATCCAGCATACCAAATGGTGGGTCACCCATTTTGGAATATTATATTCAACAAGTTCCCTAACTATCTAAATCAAGTTGCATTAGTACTGACTAAATAAACAAGAAATTTGTAACTGTTTATATTACAAGTTTTTGGAATTGGATAAAAGTCAGAGGAAGACCCCTATCCAGAATTTATTAAAAATAACCATTTTAACGTTGGTTTGTGACAAGATGACATGTTACTCTAATTTCATAATTCTCTTAAATGAAATGGCTCTGCAGAATTATGATTTTCATGTTAATTGCATGAAGTAGCATTATTGAAGTCTTGGTGTTAACTTTATATATATGATTTCTCATAAATGCCAACTTCTATCATTTTATGTCTGCAGGTCTTACCTATTTTCCCTCGCCTTGTTGACCTTCCATTAGAAAAGTTTCAGATGGCACTTGATCACATACTACAGGTATAGATGAATGTTCTAAATGTCATCTTGTAAGTTATGCTATATTGTATATTATCATCACTCGGTTACCTTTAGTAGCATCATATTAAAATGTGGGACCATGTTGTTGGTTAAAGTAATACTACTTAGCCCAAATGTTTTGCCGAAAACTCATCCTAAAGATGTGGCAAGTGACTTGTAACTACCAGATTATGTCTTGATTTACCTGCCCACCTCATTTGGAATGAGTTTTTAGATAACATATTTGGGATAAGTAGTATTAAGCTTTTGGTTATGTTAAATGGTTCATAATTACCCATTGCAGGGTTCAGCACATACAGGTCCAGCTTTAACACCTGTTGAAGTGTTGGTTGCTATTCACGACATTGTTCCAGAAAGAGAAGGGCTAGCACTCAAAAAGGCATGTCATCTATCATTATAAATTGACATTGTTGGGCTGGTAGGGTAATTAAGTTCAATTCTAGGGTTTGAGCAGGTTGCCAAATTCCAAACAAACATGTCCCACCCATGGTTGTGCAATTCAAACTCATTTTAGATGAGAGTCAGTTTTGGTTAGATATTACTTCCATTGTAATGTTTATTATTCAATAGAAAAACATATTTTCAGAACATCAGACTTTAATGAAATATGTAGGATATGACTTGCAGTACTAAGAAATGTCCAAATTTTGCTCATCCAATAGATACATGATTTTCCTTTACCATCCTGCTATATTTAATGATATATCGTCCTGTCCAGTGCCTTTCAACTTGAATAAAATAATTTTCCATCAAAACACATTGAGTTAAACTCTGTTGGAGAATCAAACTAGTGTATGCAACTTCTCTATCATCTTGTATCTACGAACACGTTAAGTTTTAAAAGGGACCTGTTTGTCCATACCAACTATAAATATTAGCTACTTTTTACTGGCTGTGTTTGTGTACCCAATGCTCAGTTTGGTTTTTGGTATTAACTGTTTTACTGTCAAATTGTTACCTTAGCATGGTAGTCTATGAGATCTTGTGTACCTTAAGACTATGCAACTCAATGAAGCCACACCCTAACTTCTTGGCTTAGTCAGTTGGAGTTCTTGTTGATAATACATAAGATTTCATTACGTGATGCATTTGCTGGTGACCATGCCCTGTGTAGATTATAGTTAGGAGCATCTAAGTTGCGTACCCTTAATGTTTCATACACCCTGCCCATAAGAGTGTTATGTAAATTCCATTAATATTTTCAGATAACGGATGCTTGTTCAGCTTGTTTTGAGCAACGTACAGTTTTCACGCAGCAGGTTTTGGCAAAGGCCTTGAATCAAATGGTATGTAATTTTTTATTAAATCTCTTGTGGACATGAACATTTAGTTTTATGTTGGTAGTGATTGGTTTTCCGTTTCAGGTTGATCAAACTCCTTTGCCTCTTCTTTTCATGAGAACAGTAATTCAGGCAATTGATGCTTTTCCCACACTGGTAAACTCTAATCTTTATGACTGCTTATCATTTTTTGTTAAAGATAAAAAATTTAATGTGGTTCATGTACGTAGATGCTGGGACCTTACGTCTTTCCATCTTTGTTTCTGGCATGTCTCAGGAAAAACCAATCCCATCTGTCATGGGATATTAATGACTTGTATATTATATAATTTTTCTCTTATACGGTGCTACCTTACCTAACAAAGTAAGCTTTTTTGACATTTAGTAACTGTCAATGTTAATAGTTTACTACATGACTAAAAAAATTATTTTGTTAAGGTGCCACCTTATCAGAGAAACCCTCATGTATAATTTCTCTTATAAGTTGTCACCTTACCTGACAAGTAAACTTTTTTTGTCTTTTAGTAATTGTTAACGTTAATAGTTCACTAAAAACTAAAAACTTATAAGAAATGCCCTCCATTCAAGACTGATGAACCTTGAAAAATGCATCATCACTAAGTTCAGTCCGGAAATTGCAATTTGTAAATTTGCTCCTTTATTCATCATATGTCGACTTCAAAAGTAAATAAATATATGCAACTGTAGAAAATTAAATAACAGGTTATATACTTCATCCTCTTCAAGAAACTAACACACCGGCTATACTCTCAGTGACAGAACCCCCTTAGAGCTGTTAAAATTTTAAGTGTTTTAGTATAGAATAGATTTTACTTTTGCGGAATTTTAGCAAACTGCCTATGTTTAATTTTTGGTTAATATATTGCTTTTGTTGGGCATTATATAATTTACTAACCTGAAAACCCGTGCTTATCATTCCCTTCTAGTGATAAATTTACATTCACATATATTAGCTTGTTTGTTTATGGCATTAGCTGTTAGTTATAGATGATATCAGAGAGTGACATTGAGAATGATCAATTAATAGTCTCTATAACTTCCATGTCTGTTGTGCATTCAGGTTGATTTTGTTATGGAATTACTGTCCAAACTTGTCAGTAAACAGGTATTACAGCTCAATTTAAAGTTCCAGCTCTTACGTTATTTGTAAATTAGATACTTTACGGATTATAATGAATGACTCTAGTCTGGTTAATGAGCTTATAGTGTATTGGTGAAGCAACTGATGTGTTTCACTTGTGTGAAATACAGGTGTGGAGAATGCCAAAGTTGTGGGTTGGGTTCTTGAAATGTGTGTCTCAGACACGACCACATTCCTATCCCGTATTGTTAAAGGTAGTTTATGATGTCCATGTGTGAAGAATTCCCCCTCTTTCGTTGGTCTTTTGAGCCTATAACGATGTCCTGTTTGCTGATTGCAGTTACCACCTCCACAACTTGAGAATGCTTTGAATAAATATGCTAACCTCAGAGCTGCCCTGGCTGCCTATGCCAGTCAACCAAGTATGAAAACTTCAATACCTAGGTACAATTTTTCTGGATCTGATTGATTGCACATTCTGCCAAAAACTACTAATCTGTCTTTTTTTGTTTATTATTCAAGTTTCTTTTTTTAATACCTTAAGAAAGATTTTTAGTGAAATATTTGCATTCAGTTTATATGTCATTGTGGAGATACCAAGTATATTTTGACATAAGATCATGTAATCATTAGCTAGATGTTGAGTTACAGGTTCTGATTCTGTAGTTATGCCCTTTAAATAAAAGGGTATTACGGGTTTTTTTTTTTCTTTTCTACTTTGTAATTTTTTTAACAAGAAAAACTTCTTCAGTCGTCTAGTTTGATTTTGTTGTGGAAAGTTATATTGGCATCGAGATTTAAAAGGACGCTTCTTTATATTATTTTAATGTGGTTAGGGAGTTATTCTCAATCTCATGTTTTGGTTAACTTTTGCATTTTACACTTTGTCAGATCAACACTTGCACTCCTTGGTCTTGTAAATGAATCACATATGCAACAGCAGCATATGTCGTCTTTGCACCCATCAGATACAGGTTCTTCGGTTCATGGAGCAACTACGACGTGACAGTTAAAACTGACCTTTTGTTACCTCAAGGTAGAAACAGATCAACACAAAGTCAGTCCATCTGATGGTTCCAGACTTCCAGTTGCAATAAGAACGATACAAGTCTGCTACTCTTGTAGCGGCTGATCACTTTTTGACTACCTATGACTCTAAATCAGTCCAGTGCTCACTGAATAGCATTTATGTCAAGGGATCACCGCCATCAGAGGAAAATAGATTCACCACCATCAGCTCTACAGCCTTAGGGGAATGATGTAACATATTTGTAAATTTCACACTTTTGATCTCTTGCTCGTTAGTTTTTATTCTTTGAATTTCGATATTCACTTTAGTGTGGTGGGTAGCTGCTTAAAAAGCTTTGCAAGCACCCACCAACGGTTCCCATATATTTTTTATTTAGGGGGACCCTGTGATCTTGAAGAAACGATCCGGTTCCCCTAGTTACGATGAATGACCCTGTGAGATATGAAGAGAAGGTTGGATTTGCAGTGTTGTCAATATTGTATTAGGTTAGGAGTTCCTGCGGGATCGGTAGCAACAATATAATGATTGAGTTGGACTTTTTTTTTTTTTTTTTTTTTTATGTACAGTGCTCATGTTGCATGCTGCCTCCATTAAATGATGTGTTATATGTTTGCAGCGAAGAAACTTCAATGCATCTTATATCATGGCGTATAAATAACAAATTAGATGTGATTTTCATATCACATCACGTCACTTGACATAGTTTTAGCGTTTAGTTTTAGTTTTATATTGAATATTTTCATCTTTACATAACAGCTTTGGGTGTGTGACACTGACTGCGTCAAATGCCCACAGTTATCTCACTGTTGCATAGTTGTCATCAAAATTTGATCGAAATATAATTAACGTTGTCAGCAATTGAAACTATATGTTATTTGCACGCAGGCTACCATATTTGAATGGGTAAATGGAAGTAGATGGATGCAATAATGGTAACTAATTGAAAGAACATCAAATAAAAATACTACTTGTCTACTTCAACATTTTTTATTGGTGCCATTTCTCTTACAAATAATATGCATTGGTCCTACTTCCACAGATGACATTTCTTTGCAATATGGCACAACACTTGAACAAGTCAAAACACAATGAACCGTAGCAGGAAGAAAACTGCCTAGCCAGCCGAAATATCTGAAAACTTCAATTCCGAGTTTCCTTTTGTCCAATTTTTGGTACAGCCCTATATCACAACATACATACGATGGATTCACAAGTCACAACATAGTGAACATACCCCCGAAAGGAACACCCTTCCATTTTGAAGGGACTCGGGTGTAGATTGTTCTGAATATTATGCGATTGAAACCACCCCACCCCAATAACAAGCACCGCAGCTCTACAACCCACAACCAAAAAAAAAAATGAACAAAAACTAAAATCTCTTCCTGTTAAAGAATATCAGGCTAAAAAAATTGTACATGTAAAATTATAAATCTTCTGTTTCTTTGTAACGGCCAGCTGATTGACCCTGTACCTCATGGTTGCAGATGAAGCAACAATTTGCTCAGCAAGTCGGCCACCAAATCAAATTTAGGGACGGAACTATCACGTAGAAAAAAGCATTAGTTAGAAAATTTGAAGCACCCTTGGAAACAGAAAATCTTCGACTAAAAATCTCTTTATCTGTTCTTTTAAAATGTTCGTCTGTTTTTTTATTTTCTCCTTTTCCCTCAATCTTAAAAGAATCCCAACCAATAAAAATGTGGAAATGAAAATTCTGAGAAAGCATGACTCATAAACCATACCCATCTAAGGCTCTTCGCATCAAAATTGCAGGATTGAAGTACATCACTTGAGAGGGAGAACAACATCAAGGTTTTTCTGAAGCAGCCAGCCTCTTGGATAAGCAAGATTGTGACTATCCAAATGGAGATGCCAGTTCAGAATCCTTGAACAACCAGATGGGGTACCTTCCATTTGGTATTCATCTTCCACCACTTGCGTTATAAATGTGGTCTCCTGTAAAAGGAAATTTTGAAAAAGAAGATGAAAAATGTCAATGCACAAAACAAATTAATGCATGTCATAACTTCGAAGTAATATTGCAAAACTGTAAGATGTATACTTGGAAACCCTCTTTCACTGTGGCTAACTGCCGAATTGGATTTGAGAAGGGGCGTCGCCATCTCTTTGGATTCCACAAAATAGTGCTGTTAAAGGCAAATCCGGACATATCAACGTGAAATCTGCGAAGTCTTTTACTTTTATCATTTGTGTGCCACCCAATAACATGACTTCCATTGCATACAGGACCTTCTAAAATTGCTTTGTTTTTGCTTTGTGCAAGCATGGCAACAGGCCAAGTGCCAAATCGGCTACACCAAAAAGGAAAGAAACATCAGGTATATGCAGAAAAATACAGCAATTCATCATGACTTAAACTTCAGCATTTACAGATTTTCTGGTCTAATGGCAGACCAAAGACATGCAGAATCTAATTTGTATTCAAAAACTCAAGACAGGAAATTCATCCAATTGGTAAAATAAACAGGGGAAGGAAGGAAGGAGGAATTGAGAGACTGTAAAATGCCAAATATCAAACAAAATCCAAGTGTGCCAGACATAGCTATTGTGCAATCAGAAGGCTGTTAAGCTAGCCACAAAATGTAAGCAGTGAGTAATATATAACTTGACTTGCAGAGCTAAGATGCAAGGACGGATACAACAATTAACTTTTTACAAAACCCAAATGAGCATATTGTGAAACCATATGTATATGTAAAATCCACGTTTGGGATTAGACAAGTTAAAAATATGAAGAACTAGAAGTCACCAAGGGCCAGTCCTGTTCTCATTTCATTATCACAAGATCCTTAACCCACAAAAAAAAAAAAAAAAAAAAAAAAAGGGTACTTGTTGAAGCAGTTAAGTAAATAAAACAAATTATTTGATCACCAATCAATATGCATTTCTTACGTTTATATCGCATGTCAACCTTTTGTATGTAGTCATTAGGAACAAAATGGTATAATAGTTAATTAATAGATGTGGCCAACATATATTAGCCAACCAAACCATCATTGTGGAATTTCTATCCTGTGCAATAAGCTTTAAATTCTAGACATATTTCAGGAAAGTATAATATTTTAGCCACTGTTGTTATATTTCTACATATGCTGCAGCAGCTGCATATCCAAACAAATATAACAAAAAACACAACACTCACAAAATCAAAGTTCTTCATATATCGTTGGTTTACACAGACAACATGTGACATCACCACAAACACTAACACTCACAAGCACATAACTACCAGAATCATTAAAGTCTAAGTTTGAATACACTAGTCATTTTCATCATATTTGTAGCACAATATTACTCACAAATTAAAGTTCATCTACAGTTCTACACCTTAAAATGCAATAAATGAAAGTTACTAAATAAAATAGGGAACAAAGCGAAATTCAGAAAAGTAAAGAACAAAAGGCAATCGTTACCTGATTTCTCTAAAGCTCTCAAAGAGATCAATCGAGTACACATTGTCATCATCAGCGAAATACACAATCCCATCAAGCTTATGCCTTTCGATATGCTCCAGACCGGCGTTCCTTTGATGAACCCCTCTATCTTTCACATCACTCGAATTCTGTTGAGACACCAAGTGCCTATACATAACCCCAGTTTTCCGCAGCATTTCAGCCGTCTCAAAAGACGCCGCCTTCGCCTCCACCACAATCCACAGTACAGGCGGCCGTACTAGCCTCAAAACCTGCGCTAATCTATTCAAAAAGTAGGCCTGCATTGCGCGGTTGTACGTCGGCGTGATCACAATCAACTGCTTCCTTGGCGCAAAATCGTACCTAAAACTCTCAACTATTTTCTCTTCATTTATCAGGTCGACACCTAGAGAGACCGAATCCAACACGATTTCGTCGCGCTTGCTGATGCGATCGCCGTTGTCGCTGTCCAATTGAACATTGACATGTGGCGGCTTGATCTCGAAGAAGACGTCGCGGTTATCAATGTCGGTGACATGGCCAAACGGTGTCATCCCTAACACAAGTCCGAGCACGAAAAACAAAAGGCATCGGTAAAGAGACTTCCTCCAAATCTTCCGCGACGAGAAGAAACGACGGAGACTAACGGCGACGGCGTTGATAGACGGTAACGGCAAGGAGGAAGAGTATTTACCGTTAGGTAACAACTTGTGAGAAGGCGAAGTGGTGACTGGAAATGCAGAGTTGGCACCGTTTTGATAGGAACGGTCGTGATATGCCGGAGAGAGAGTTCGCCGGATCGAGGCCATCTGATTTGGCGGCTGTGAAATTCACATGACCAGATTCAAACAAAAACAAAAAAATAAATAAAAACCCTAGAATGGCTAGATCACCAGCATAGACTCTAATCTAATCAACACTGTCTAATTTTAGCAAGTCAAAATTCTGAAAAATGAGTGTAATTAAGTCAGAATTTAATGATAAATCTTTCGATGATGTTTTCCGTTTTTAGCTACACTTCTAAATTTGTTCTTGAAATTATATAAAGACTGTAATAAGATCTAGAGAGAGAGAGTGTGTGTGTAGATTGTGATGGGTGTTGGGTTGAGACGTTGGGTCGTGGTATTGGACCAGCTAGACAGACGATTATTTTATTATAATTTACGCGTTTGGTGACACGTGGCTTTATGTGGAGAAGAGTACATGGTGTGTCGGTTTTCTCTTTGGTCATTTTTGTTGGATTAGACTGTTATTACATAATTACTTCAACTAATCATTGGCGGGTTAAATTAAAAACTGTCACTAATGTTTACTTCTTTTTGGTGTATACTAAATAAACATGGAAAGACGTTCATACCGGTTTGGTATTGTTGTAATTTTTCTTATAATCGGTGTTAGATCATCTCCGATGCATATGTCAATACCAATGTTAAATTTGGTACAAAAAAGTGTAAAATGTTATATTTGGCTCATCAATTTAGCATTGTGCTCCAATACATAATACTATTTAAAATGCTATTTTTATTATTTTATTAATTAAAATTATAAAAGTAAACACTTACCATAAATGCATTCATTATTTCTTTTAATGTTCCAATGTAAAATTTCATTAATGCATTCATTATTTCATTTAAAATATATATATAATGGTATTTTTGTAATTAAAAAAGAGCATTTATTGTTGTGTCAAATTTGGCATATGCTATATTGTGTGCTTTGGCACACAATATAGCATATGCCAAATTTGGCACATCATTTAGCACTGCATTGGAGAAGGATTTTTACACCATATGCTAAATTTTAGCATTGGCACGATTATTTGGTACAACATTGGAGATACTCTTAGCTGTGCTGAATAAATACTACTGTGAAGTTAATTAACAGATGTTTGGTTAATTGTACTATTAAAACTACTGTATAGCTGAAAAACAGTATACAAGTTATGAAATTAGTTACAATGACTAAAATAGACATGATTTTAGAACCTCATTTCACTTTCTTTTTTTTTTTATTAAATATATATAATCAATATTTAAGTATAATATTTAAATTAGAAAAAAAAAATTCCATAAGAACAATAAAATATTTTTTAAATATTTTGTAAATCAAATCAAATATTTAAGTAGAATATTTAATTTTAAGATGAAATAAAGTATATAAATGATTTTAATTTGATTTCATAAGGATAATAATGATATTTTAAAATATTCATTAAATGCTGAAATAGATTATTCTATAATTACTTTCAAAAAGTAACCCTCATCTACTTCTAAAAATCACTGTCAAAATTTTTCAGATTATAAATTAATCACTTTTATAAGTTTTACCGAACATCATTTTCAGTCAAAATAATAAAATAAACTGATTTTAACTTTTCAAAAGTAATACCAAATTGATCCTTCATTAGTTGATTGAAATTAATTAGATTTTGACCGATTTTGATCTTTATATTTCATGGAAGGTGATTTAAGCTTGTTTGTAATGTTAGAGTCGCAATCTTAGTACATCTAGACTTCATAGTCAAGTCAACCTATATCACTTTTCAGACTATCACACCTGACCTTGGAACTGATCTCAGAGTGGCTGACCTTATTGATCAAAATCGGCGTTGGTGGGATGTTGACAAGTTAGATAGGTTTTTGTTGGCTGGTGATAAGGAAATTGTGCTCTCAATTCCGGTTAGCTAGTCAAGAGGTGAAGATCATCTTGCTTGGCATTTTGAAAAAAATGGTGTGTATTATGTTCAAAGTGGATATCATCTGGCTCTCTCGTGAAAGGTTAGTGAGTCTGTCTCCAATTCTTCTTAGTCTCAAATGTGGTGGAATAAGTTATGGAGTCTCAATTTGCCCCCGAAAGTGAAAATATTTGTGTGGCGAGCTTGCTGGAATGCTTTACCTTCTTTAGAAAATCTCTGGAAAAGGAATGTTGTGGATTCTCCTAGGTGCAACAGATGTTCTGCCCCTGTTGAATCCTCAGCCCATGCAATTTTCTGGTGTAAAGTGGCAAGAAAATGTTAGCGAGGTGCTGATTTTGTGTGTCCCCTTGAAGCTGTGATAAGTCAAATATAGAGGTTTTTATGTATGTTTCTTCCCACCTAAGTGTTGAGGACTTGGGCTGTTTTTGCATGATAGCTTGGGCAATTTGGGTTAACATAAATTATCTCTACAACTATGGTAAAGGAAAGCCTCCAAATCTGGTTGTGGCTGGTGCATTATCTCTCAAGTCTGAATTTCAAAAGTCCAAGATAGCTCTCTCCTCCCATCTCTCATATGTTGGTTCCTGGTCTTGCCCCGATTGGCTAGCCCCTCCTCCAAGTCGTCTTAAGCTTAACACGGCCGTTGCAATTAGTAAAAATGGCATGACTATCGGGGTGGGAGCTGCAATAAGAGATGACAAGGGATTGGTTTTAGCTGCTCGCTCCAATCAGTTGCCAGGTAAGTTCAAAGCTGAAGTTAGTGAGCTGATTGCTCTTAAGGAAGGACTGTTGCTCCCCCAATTCTATAATCTGAAAATAGAATTTGCAGAGGTTGCCTCTCCCTTAGTGGTATCCATACTCAACGATTCCAAACCTCTTGTAGGGGAATCTTTTTACATTCTGAAAGATATTCAGGCAATGTTCTCAAATGTAGGCATTAGTAAGTGCTTAGTTGTTTCCAAGTCTGGAAATTCTTTGGTTCTTAAACTTGCCTTGTTAGCTTTTTCTTTCGTTAGGGAATGAATGTGGTTGGACTCTGATCCTCTTATGCGTAATTCTGTTGTGTAGTGATTCTATAATGTTTTCATCTATCAAAAAAAAAAAAAAAAAAGTAATCCCAAGTGTTAAGCCATATAAAAGGTGATTGTCTCTTGAGTCTTGTAGAAATGGAAGTAGCTCATTTAAAACTGTTACCTACAATTCCATTTGTTTTGAATAATATATTGATATAAAAACTTGACAGTGGGCTTAGTCCATCTATTAGGCCCAAAATAAAATATTGGGCCTTATCCAAGCCCATCCTAGTTTCAAGAAGTGATATTCAATCGGGTGCTTTTATTGCCACCCAAACATATTCTCTCCCTATCCTTCTTTGAATTAACTTTTAAGAACTTATTTTAACAATCCAATTTTTTCTTTTTACACTTCTTTTCTAAAAACACTCAATTCTCAAAATTTAAATTTTAAAAAATTCTAAAGACACTTCATTTTGTTACAATATTATCTTTTTTATCTTTTTTGAATTAAATTATTAAAAAAAGAAATTATCTCTCCTAAATCATTAGATTAATTATTACATATTAAATACTCTCTCCTAAATATTTAATTACCATATTAAACTCTCTCTCCTCCAATAAATATCTCTAATTTTCTATCTTCATTCTTTCTCAAGCAAGATTAACAGTTAAAAAAAATTAAATTTTTTTTTTTTAAAAAAAAAACTTACTAATAAGCTTGATTTTTGAGAACCATATGTATGTAAAAAATAAAATATAAAAAATAAATAAAAAAGTACCTTTTTTTATATTTAAAAAAAAAAAAAAAAATTGTTACTCTTGTAGGTATGTGATTACCTAGAGAACTTTAATTTTTTCATTAGTCTTAGAAATTTTGAGTTTAATCGAATCTAGTTGAAACAATTTAAGCTTTAACATATTTTTTTAAAAAAAAATTGACTTTTTAATAGATATATATATACGTATATATATACAGATTTTCTATTGTCAGTTCGTCCTGACAATAAATATATCAGGACGAAAAATGTAAACCGCTATTAATTACTGTTAGTAAAAAACTAAAACATTCATAAGTTTTTTTTTTTTTTTTTTTTTTTTAACTATTAATTAGAGATTGATAGAGAAAGTATGGATATATATATATAATTAAAAAAAGAGTAATGCTACATTGCCCAAATTTGGTGTCCAAATGATATGGCAACACTGTAGACCATTTATTTAAATTGTATTAGATTTGCATGGTTTAAATGAATGGACTAAAGTGTTGCTACATCATTTGGGCACCAGATTTGGGCAATGTAGCATTACTCTTAAAAAAAAAATGGAGAGAGATTAATCCGGATAGAGTATTTAATACAGAAATAACAAATTTAAAGAAGAAAGTTTAATACATAATATTTAATCTAATGATTTTGGAGAGAGATTTTTTTTTAATTTTTTTTTTAACAAATTAATTAGTTTGGAGTGTCTTTAAATTTTTTTTTTTTTTTTTGTCTTGTTTAGTAATTTTAGTTTAGGTTAAAATTGTCATTAATAAAAAAATCAAATTGGAATGTGAATAGATAATTTATGTGTTGTAAGGAGAAGCTCTCTTAACTTTTTTATTAATAAAATATTTATGTATTAAATTACTTAAAAGGACATATAATATGATTAAAGGATCAACACACGAATAGTTAGAGATGGTAGGCCCCGCCCCGAACGGGGCGGGGATGGGAAATAATATTTGGGGATAGGGACGAGGATGGGAACAAAATCTTGTCCCCAAAGATTAAGCGGGGCAGGGATGGGGGAAGCACTCCCCGCCCCATCCCTTCTTGCCCCGATATATATTTATATTTATAATATAATATCAAGGATTCATAACGCACACCCAGGGAGTCTACAGCGTTTAAATACAAGCGTAAGTATACATGATGTATATGGATTATTGAATTGTGAATTTTACCTTGAAAGCCTTCCTAGAATTGTACCGTTAAGAAAAAAAATTATAATATAATATTTAATATTTAGGTTTTTTAAATCATTTAATATTAATTTTTTAAATATAATTTTTTTAAAAAAAAACTAAACTTTAGAAGTTGGTTTGTTTTATAGAATTTAAATATGAATTTAATTTTTTTTTCTTTGTTTTAAGTTGTAATTTTTAAATGTATAGTTATATTAAACGGGGAATGGGGCGGGTATGGGAAAGGCCCCTCCAACGGGGAATCCCCGCCCTCGGCCCTGCTTCTCTTAATGCTGGGATGAGAATGGTTTTGTGGGGTGGGGATAGGGATGGAAAAGCATTCTCTGACCTCGACCCGCCCCGTTGCCATCCCTACAAATAGCATATACTTGTTCTATCGTAAACTCTAATATTAGGTTCAAAATCAAAACCAGAATCATCATTATCAAATGTAAATTTGAAATGTTATGAACAATGGAAGAACAAATTATTCTGTATTCTTCTATATTTCATACAGTTTGGTTCAATTATCATGAACATAGGTTTATGTTCATGACAGAGCCATACCGAATTACAGTAGTGTACTCAAATCAAACACACATATTTTGTGCTAAATCCTGGTCGATAATTTTTTCAATATCATTGTTACACTTTTTTGTTTTATGTTTAGATTTTATTCACGTTATTCATTTTTATTTGGCATGTATTCGACTACAAGATTGGTTAATGGTTCTTGTTTAATTTATTCACTTAATTCATTTGGTTAAGAATTTGTTACGAGCGAAATTAAACATGTTATATCAAAGAACATCACAAGTTCACAACTCTAACATATGATCATAGTTATACAAAATAAAAATAAAAATCGAGTAATGTTATAAGTCCCAAATTTTTTTTCCCAAATCCTATTCCAAATGATGTGGCACGTGAGGTGTCAGCATCTCATAAATCATAAGATTATATGGTAACTGATATGATGTTGACACCTTACGTGCCATATCATTTGGGACAGAATTTATGAAGAAAAAAAAAATTGGGACGTCTAGCATTACTCATAAAAATAACCCATTGTAAAGTTAGAGCTAAACTTCAAATTTTCATTGAATAAGAGGGTCAAGTCAACATGTAAATTGTAATTATAGAAAAATAATAAAACCTACAAATCAAATATCAGAAAAAGTCAAAAAGGAAAGGAGAAAAGAAAGAGGGAAGTGGAGAAGAAAGAGGAAGGAAGCGCCCCACGCGAAGAGAACAGAGAGAGCAGAGAGCTAGAGAGCTGCTAATGAAAAAATGACATAGTCCCACACTCCCACATCGAAAAGAAGAGGCCAGGACCAGCAAGCCATTCAACTATATAAACAACGCTTCAAGTTCAAGAATAATTACGGAGCCGTGCGGTGAGTACAAAGCGAACTATTCTTTCGCCTTTTACTAAAGAATACCGTGTGCTCGCCGCAGATAGCGGCATACGCTAATTTTTGGAGGGGTATTCCAAAGGAATGCCCCCATCAATTCTAGTATAATTTTTATAAATACTCCACCAACCCTTCTCTGTTTTCAATTATAGATAGAAATAAGCTTATTTATACTAATTGTCGTTTGAAAATTGTTAATTCGTGCTAATAAGAGCTGTTGAGTAGAAGAAAACAGCTTTGCCTATAATGCAGAAGACAAGGTAGATTTTTGTGGTCAAGATTAGTCTACAAAACGACACTTGATATGTAGATAAATGTAAGGAAAAAAGCAATGATCGTGATATATAGTAATATGGTATATTCTTCAATGAAATTGGTGTTTGAAAAGCCTTAGATCTAACAAAGCATCCAATGATCCAATTATTTATTCTGCTGGCATGTGGAGGTGTTTGATTCCATGTTTGATGCTTATATTTTCACCTGACCTGTAGTTGTCTAGTTGAATTAAGTGGTAAAGAATTCTCCATGAAAAAGAATGGACCAATTGCCATCTGCATCATTGTACATCAACAAAGACAAGAGACAATTGCATTTCTGTCTCTTATTTTTGTTGCTAGATCCTTGAAATTCTCGAATTATTGCAAGAGTACTGACGAAACTTGTGACATCAAAAGCAGTGAAGCGATGACCTCGCCTTGCCTTGGCTTTCTACTATCTTTTTTCAACTCTATTCTATGACATGAGTTTTTTTGGTGATTGCAGAATTCTTCATTGGAAGCCCCACCACCCTTTTCATTCATTTTGAATCCAGAGGTATACTCTGGTTGCTCATGTGTACCGGCCCCCACTCTCACAACTTCATCCCTATATCAACTCTGATTTTAGAACATTGTGAAATTTGCCACGTGATAGGATTGTGGGGGATGCATGGTGCATCCCGCTACATCCAAGATTCTTCTGTTTGTTTATGAATGGGGGATTATTTTTTTCTACTCTTTCTGCAAATTGGTAATGCAGGTATTCCCTTATTCTCTTTCCGGCAGAAGCTCAATTCCGATTTTACTTACGTGTGTGTTTTACATAATTTGATTCCCAATCATTTTAGTAAGCACCGTAATCACACATCATAAATTAAGTTTCATTTCTTTAATCTAGATTTCTGATTATTAAACACGTCATACCAGGTGAAATATTAAGAGGCAAATTGTTTTAGGTAGAAACTGTACTACAATTTTTGGAAAATGTGTCTTGTCTATTAATGGGTCAACACTGCAGGGTTTGAGTCCAGCTTAGTGTGGGCCCAACCCAAGTCCCTACTTCTTGGTTGGCCCAACATGTCAACTTTCAAAATGGCTGTCTAGTGTCTAGTTTGTCCGTTTGACATTAATTATCTGGTTCTTGCCTTCTGGGGAGGCCAAATTGTATAATATAGGACATAGGAGCTGAAGTTAGACTGGTTCTTTCATGACCAAAAAAGCATATGAATTATTTGTATGTGTGTGTGTAAGCAGGTGCATGCACGATGCATGGTGCTTTTGTCATGTCTAGTTTCGTCATTATAATTTTTTTTTTCTCCAGCACACTTCCTGTGTGTGTTTTAAGACTCTTCTATATATGCCTGGAGTCTACATTTAGGAGATGTTTCTCATCACTATCCAATGTATCCCTGTTTCAGGAATTTTTTAATTTTTTTTTACCTAATGTTATTTTTGGTCGAACTGAACTTTGTGATCTGGCGCCACCGACTTGGTGCACGTATGTAACCTAAATTACTAGCCTATTAGACGGTAGTCCGTAGTCGGTAGTCGGCAGTTACACCTTTGTGAAACTAAAGTTTCAACCCGTATTTACTCAATCACGTGGCACCCTCTACTTTTTCAGGCCCAACTCTTGGGTTGATGGGCTCTCTCTATCTTGGACCCATTCAAGACTCTAAATTTGGCAATATCTAAAAAGCATACATCGATTGACTGGCTGACATGAATTATTGTAAAATATTTTGCATTTTAGAAAAATGGATTTACTAGTACTGTTTCACACATTATTTAAACTTTATAAAGGCAATAATATCAACTTTTCAAATTATACAGAGTGAACGAGATGAGTTTGGTCTGGTAGTATATATTTTACGTGTATACTAGGGTGGATGGTAAAGAGATAGCCCGAGTCAGTCTTTTGTGATTATTTTTTTTAATTAGTTTAGTAGTATTTAATTAATTAATATACAGTAGATCGATAGAGATTAGAGCTATACAGTCAGACAATGTCACATCATTGATCATCTCAATTCTCTCCCACTCTTTCTCTATCTCACTGTTCCAATAAACCATGAAAATCAATTACTTGTTTTCAAATAAAAATACATAAAATAGAAAACGAAAACAAAAAATATTATTGAACATTCCCCAATTGCCTTCATTACTTTGTTTTTGTTTTAGATTAATGAAATTTTCTAGTATAGTTAAAGTTTTATTATTATTAATTTTTTTATGTATTTACTTTTTTTAGCTCACCCTATCAAAAAATCTTCAGTACACCCTTGCGTCTATAAAAAGACCACCTTTGTTGTGCATTGTCGCCAACATTTATTAACCATACAAAGTAGAGATTGTCTTTAATTTGAAATAATTTTTGTTCCTTTGTAGAATTTTGACAATGATATTATGGTAGCAACAGGAAATGATATTAGTTATTGCAACTGATCAGCTAGGCAACTCTAATTAACGCAATTATTTCCCATATATCTTAGGCTTATTGGAGTTGAGGACTTGTCTTGTGTCAAGAAAGGGTCCACTTATTTTAAGGACTAAGGAGTCTCGTGATTCCTGAGAAAAGGGTCTTTTGTTTCCTACGTTGAATGGCTATTGGATATTTATATCCTTCATTATGTATTTTTGGCCAAGCAATATCTATATATTATCATATCCATCACCAATTATTTTCACAAATCGACTATAAATATGTTCTTACTATTCTGATTTGATTTCATCTAATCTAGTTGCATGCATTGTAATGAATATATATAGCCATACAATTTTTGATCTTTGAACTATTACAATTTTTGGAATTTGAGAGAAGGCCGGAGTCGTGACTCAACAAACCTACAATCTCGTAAATGTAGTGATATGTGAGGTGCTCAAGCAATGAACTATATATATATGGTGCATTTAGTACTATATTTTCTTTAATTGTCAACGTCAGTAGCTTCATGCAATCCATCTATATGAGTATATGACTACCAATGTTCCTGTTCTCGACTTCTAAGACAGAAACTTGGACTAGTTCTTCCTCCAATCATGAGTGGTGGAATTCTTGATGGATAGTGCATGCTTCCGTATCAATCATTTCCAAGACTAATTTTCCTTGAAAGAGCTGGTTCATTGTCATTAATTATACTTTGCTTAGAAGAAACAACATGATATTTTCATGAATTTTATGGAGAGAATTCCTCTTGTCATTGTAGCTTTACTGCTTTAGAGATATTTTGTGTAATAATTGGCAACCAAGTTGGACTTGTACACAGTTATGCTAATATTACCAAGGCCATAATGCTTCCGTATCCTAGATTGCTAAGTATATCGACCTAATGCCAGGACCAAAATCTTTGTCACTATTTTTGAACCTCTGACCTAGTCTTTTTTGACGCGAAACCCGGCCGGCCAACAGTTTCATTTTCATTCAATTTCCATTTGTGTCTGTAATTTTTGACCATCGCAATCCCAATTAGAACACCACTTTAGTGCAATTAATTTGACTTGAGATCGAACTTATCATCATGTTACATGTATGAAGAATTGACAAATCGAGGCTTCTAATACTTGGATTATATGAGTTTGGTGGTGCTAAAGTCCTTTGTTTGTGGATATTGTCTAGTTAAGTTTGTTAGTAAACCACACTTCAATTTGCTAATTACTAGCTGTATATACTTAGAGAGATACTCTTCAGATCCGTGGTCTACCAAGTAATCACAAATTTACGATACTTTTAGATATATTCAACGAGTTTATAGCTTTGACCGACAATCATGATATATAATCTTAAAAATTATAAATACATAAATCATTACGAAGGTGATAGAATCGTACGTGTTGATCAACAATATAAATTCAAAAAGGGAATAATGTCCCTTTGAGGTATTTTTGGAATCTTTTTTTCCTCTAATACAAAAGGAGTACAAAGCTTATTGGACTCTTTTTGCCAATTCTTTTGTCTTTCTCTTGTTAGTTGGTTGTTCAATATTTCAATTAAACAAAGAAAGAAACCCAGATAGATAAATATATAATATACATATGAGATATAGTCAAAACAACAAAGCAATATTGGAAATGGGTCAACACTAAATATCAAAAAACAAACAAAAAGGTAAAACCCACTAAGCTGGAGTGGCATCTTTTTTTGTTTGCTTCGCTTTCACTTCAGAGCAAAATTCATAAATAAAAAGGCACAAAATATTACAAATTAAAACTTAATCAGTTTTGCTCCACGTGTATTGCATATCAAGGAATTGCTAGTATTTGTCTCTCCTTTCTTTTTAGCTATAAACAAAAATGTTTTATCTTTCAGCTTTTAATTGATCACCCCTTATGTTAGTGGCAAAAGGCGTGGCTCATCTTCTATCATGGAGGGTGCTTGTCATAGCTTTTATCAATTTTGACTTTCTTTCTTTCTTCATTACACACACACAATAGTTTATTTTTAATTTATGAGAAAGGAAAAATTGACTTTGTCTGTATGTAACTCTATATATATTAAAGAAATGTATATATGTGTATATTGTATTGGGTGAGTGAGAAAACACAAAGTGGGCCAACTAAAATTATATATTTTCCAAGTATTTTTGAGACATTCTATAATGTGGAGGTCATTTCTCATCAATAGAGGAAAAACAATAGGAGAGAGTTTGTATAAGAGACAAGAAAGTACCTTTAATTTGTCAAACAATAAATTGAAAAAATGACTCCCAACCAAAAAAAAACTCACACGGAATACCCCTCTCTCGGTCTACAAATTATGAGTAGAATATTTTGTTCCCTCTTAAGTGGTACCCATGCCCCCACTAAAGGACACCCACCCCTATAAATAAAAGTCACCATAACGTGTCGGCCTCTTATTGCACTTGTGCCTAGCTCTGTAAAAAATATATCAAAAATGGTCCGCGTTTACTCCATGCAAAACAATATCTCTTGTAATATCGCTTTGGGGACCCTTTTTTGAAAGGGCCGGCATTACGGCACTGACAATCGATCACTAGCTAGCTATTCTGTTGCCACACGATTGGCATCTTTGAATGGTACACATACACACATATATATGTTCCAATTTTGAATTTCTATAGGGTTCCTTAGTACTCTAGCTAGTACTAGCTAGCTACTTCAATAGCTATAGCTCACACCACCACAACCATGCACTGCACTGCTCTTCAACCTCCAAATTTCATGACTAAAGTGGCTAAGACACAACCCTTCCACCATCTCTCTCTCTCTCTCTCTCTCTATCGCAGATTCACGATCGAATGGAAGCACATGATTTCTCATTAAAAATCTTATCATGTCGTCTCGTCATCTATCAACAAAACATTGTCATGTACGACATGTACGTATAATATACACATGCTTAGATTATTCCAACATTTACATGCTTGTCTTTGGCCGATAATGGAACTTCTATTAATTACTCGGTAAAATCATGCATATATATATATGTATGTATGCATGCATGCATTTATGTACTCAAGGGAAGTAAAGAAGCACATGCATTAAAGAAGACAGTGAGGATGATGCATCATGCATGTATGTGGGGTGGCAATGACCGGAGAATATGTTCATTTATGGACCGTACGATCTCTAAAATAAAATAAAAAGAAAAAAAAAAAGAAGAAGAAGAAGATAAAAAGTAATGAATAAATTAAGACCGTAAATGGAGACATTTTAGAAGGAGGGGGGAGGCATCAAAGTGGGGTCTAGACTTAATTAGTAGGATTATTCATGTATCTTCACTTTATGTTTATATGCTTTTTTAGGTTTAAAATAAGTGTTTGAGAACTTTCGGCCATGGAAGGGACTAAGGGAGGTATCGAAATGCGAGTTGGGTTTTCAATTTTCACACTAAAATAAAAGTTTCGTCGCAAATAAGAGAAATTGTTCAACACCTGTTATGATAAAACATGTAAGTGGACATTCTTCCGAAAAAAAAAAAAAAAAAAAACGTTGTTAGTGGAAAGCTTCATTTTCACTCACCAAATGTTTTTTTTTTTTTTTTTTAAATAAGTATTATAATAAATTCTGATACCAAATGGGTAAGGAGTCGGGACTCTCATGAGATATCTATTCACACATCACTATAGATACTATTCTTCACATATGTTCGTAAAATTCACATATGTTTGTAAAATGTATATGGTGAGATTCAAACCCTTCAACTACTGATTTGGTAAGTTGATTTGTAACAACCATATTGATTATAAAATAATATGTTGATGATTTGGTAATTACAAATCAGTTTAGTGTAATCAATTTTTTTTTTTTTTTTCTATTATTTTTTTTGAAACACCAGCTATTGGGTTTTGATATGACATTTTTAGGGGAAAAAAAGAGGTTATGCCATTTTGCCGGTTTTGATTAGGTATTAGGGACAAAATTTACTTTTAAAATGCTTTTTAATCTTTTTGAAGCATGAATTGGTTAATGATTTTTTTTATAGCAACCTTTTGCTTTCTTTTTTGGTTGGAATTTTTTAGTGCATTGTAAGTAACCCTACCACTATATCGACCAATAGGGTTTTGTGGCGGTGCTATTGGTGGACTACTGAGTTAGGAAAAGTGGCTAGAGATGCGAGATACACGTGTCGAATTCTCAGTAGCCACTTATCGAATCAAACTTATGCACTGACACGTGGCAAAACATTATTCGATTCAAAGTTAACAAAGATGTGCTGGAAAATGATGGTTTTGATTGATAAATCCATAAAAGGGAAGCATTCTAAGGGATTCCCCTACTAATAAAAAGATAATAATTCCTTTTTTTTTTTTTTTTTTTTTTGAAAAAGAAGATAATAATTCTTTTTGTTAGGTATATATATATAGAGGAAACCTAATAATTTGTTTATTATTCACTTTCATGTGCAATCCGTACATATATATATATATATAACATAAATATAATGTGACATTTAATTAATTCCATTGAATGTGGAGCTTCAAAGGCTAAGATCTATAAATAGGGTTTATAACCAATGGTTGCCAAAAAGTAATTACTTTGTTTAATTATTTATTTTTTTTAACTCAACTAGGCCATACTCATTCATTAAAAATTAAATAAATAAATAAAAAGAAAAAGAAAAAACAAACTAAGCAAGGCCATACATTAGCTTTAATTAAAAACTCATTTCAATTTCTTCCATACTCGGTCCTTCATTTTTTTTTTTTTTTTAATTGTTTCTTGAAACCTAAAAATATTGGTGAGCTCATTCAGTCCGATAAAAATAAAATAAAATAATTGGTGGGATTAAAATAAGGTTTCATATTTATGGTAGAAAAAACATGTCATATAATCCTAAATATTGTAGGAATAACTAGGTAGGTAACAGGGGCGTAGCTCAGCTAGTAGATAGACGAGTTTGGAGTTTAGACAACTGATTCTTAGATCAATGGCTCGAATACAAAAGCTTTCGGAAATAGAAAAGACAGACAAAAAAAAAAAAAAAAAGTTGAGGGGTGGTGGTGGGGTTGGTGGTTGGTTGTGGTGGAGGGCGAGGGGGAGGGTCCTCAATTAAATCTAGTTGAACAGTGAAACATGAATGATGTTTATGAGACAGAGCCACAGAGGCCTCTTTTTTATTTATTTAATAAAAAACAGAAGTTTTTTTTTTTTTAATTGAAATAAAAAAGAAGCTTTTTGAGTGCAAGAGGGAGTGATTTTTGAAAGGAGAGAAATTGTCCTCGATCATTTTGATGATCAGTAGGACCATTGGGGGGTCATCATTCTAATTTATCCGGCCAGTCTCTGAATTGAATCAGTAGTACTACTAATGTGCACGAACACTGACCACACCCTCTCAACTTGCAAGCATCTTTTACAATTCAAAACATATTTAAATCGTTGTTCACCATTGTCCATAAAATCGGAATAAGTAGGAGACTTCTCCACGTGTTGAGAGCCGACTTCTTCTGATCATGAAAGTATACATTTAAACCATACTGTAGTGTTTGATTTCGGTATGACCCAACAATCCTCTAACTCATCTCAACTTCATCAATCACCGATCACCATATCCATGCAATCGGTAAAAAAATATCTGGCAATCACTAGGTATACAATTTTTACATTGATTTAATTAATTATATATGTTTGAATGATCACATGTAATAATATATATATATATACACATAATAAATATATAAAAATTTTACATTAGGTTAAGGATTTATATATGTTGACTACTATTAATTAATCACATGGTATACACATTTTGATAATTTAAAGAATGGTAAAAGATAATGTGGTCCTAATTTCAGTAGATAACATTATATATACATAACATTAATTAGGCTATAGTGAGATTACCAATATGATTACATCGTATCGAAACTTTATGATGGTCATACTATATAATTAATTTCAAGATGACCTAAATATTAAGGTTGGAGATAAGGTTAGATGAAACTATAGAATACATAAACAAATAATCATGCACGTTGTGACACAGCTTAATTAGTAATTAAATGGAGATCGAAGATCTTGTTCATGACCAAATCAACATATTATATAGTGTTAAATTTCTTTAAAAAAAAATTTCTCAAAAGAAAGTAAAAATTATATACATATCATTAATTAGGTTCTAATGAGATTACCATATATGATTACTTCATCATATCGAAACTTTATGATCAGGGACGGACCTGTGTGGGGGCTAGGGTGGGCTCAATCCCACCTTGGCCCCCTTAAAAAAACTAAATTAGTAAAAATAAATAAATAAAATTAATTAAATAATTACTTTTAATTCATAATCAAAGTAAAACATATAATCTTTCTTTCCTTTTTCTTCTTTCTATAATAATAATTATTTTTCTCCATTCTTCAAACTTGGTTCAATCTATTTTTCATCAACATTTAGATATGTATGAGTGAATATTATGGCTTTAAATATTTTATTTTGTTACTTAAAAATATATATTAGAACATTGTATTAGTATATTTAGAATGAATCAAACTAATATAAGAATATTATATAAATTAATTAGTGTTCTCATGTGTTTCATGTTTCTTTTATAATTTAATTTGATTTTATAAAAATAAAATAAAATTTTGTAAAGTATTTATTTAAAATATATATTTGATGGGGGACGTCTCACTATATATCCTCCTAACTAAAAAATGTCAATGTTCAGTAAAAAAAAATTACAGTCTACCCTAGTCTTCAATCCTGGTTACGTCATTATGATGGTCATACTATATAATTAATTCAAAATGAGCTAAATTAGTTCTCCTAAAAAAATAAAAATAAAAATTATGCATGCTATACCATTTTTTTATAAAAAAAAAAATAATAAAAAAAAAAGAAAAAAAAAAAAAGAAAAGCTATTTATTGCCACAAATTACATGGCTATGGAGTAATAATACTAGAATAGCTAGAAGATAAGGAAAGGTGACATGTTGGGAGGTGGTTTGAAGTTAGCACTATCAACAAAACCTAACATATATATATATATATATATATAAAAGACTATAATAAATTTTTAAAAAAATATATTTTTTAATAAAAAAATATAAAGAAACATAAAATTTGATGGCCTTACGCGTACCACTCAGAGATATCAAGTGAGATGGGCCATCCCCATGTTATCTTCTCCATCTTTCTCAATCTGATGGT
This sequence comes from Acer campestre, assembly GCA_954870605.1. NCBI lineage: Eukaryota > Viridiplantae > Streptophyta > Magnoliopsida > Sapindales > Sapindaceae > Acer > Acer campestre. The sequence continues at coordinate 25,891,991 of OX940810.1, forward strand.
GTGTGTGTTATAATTTATATGTACATATTTTGATAGATAAGAACCCATGAATTGTTTTTTTGTAAAAAGAAAAGAAATTTGGTTAGATGTGGGATGTTGGGTATTTTGGAGAAGAAATGGTGGGGGAATTGAAACTGGTAAAATGCAGAGAGAGTACTGCAACTAGTTTTGTCATGTGAGAAGTAGACATAAGCAATAATAGCTGGATTTTGTTTCTTCAGTTTGAACCAGGGGCCCTCCCTCTTCCACTCTCCTCTCTATACATACTACCAATTATTATCATTCTTTAATGCTCTCTCTCTCTCTCTACAGATTCTCTCCCTCATTTTCTTTTTTTCAATTTATGGTAATTAAATACATTACTTAATATAAGATGCGAAAGTGTACAAAGTTTAAAAATTATTCTGATAATTAGGTTAAAAACTCGTAGCAGAATCAGCAGATTGATTATTCGGGAATGAAAAACCGAAGATAAAACTTTTAAAAATCAAGAAAGGGAACTTAATTTCTGATTAATAAACACACGTTTATTCGAGATTAACTAATCAGATACAAGATTAGTTTTACTTTTAGGCAAAGTTTAGCAAGAAATATGCTAATTTTCCTTTTCAGGTAGTGGAAGGGTTTTGCCTATTTGCCTAATAGGGAATAGACCAACCAAGAAAGGTAGGCAGATTTTTTTTTTTTTTTTTTCTTCTCACAAGACTCTAAAACAACCGACAGCTTAAACCTTTTTATTCTCTCTCTCTCTCTCTCTCTCATATGCTCAGTGTGTGATTTTAATTATAAGTATATATTTGTTCTATTCTACAAAAGGTTATTAATACATTATACAACATAGAAAAATAAAAATTAAAGAAAAGTTAAAAACCCAAAAGAAAAGGTACAAGTCATGATAGTGATATATAAACTCTGCTAATAAAATAATTTTCACATCATCTATAGCTCCTCCAGAAGGGGGCAAAAATGAGGAAGTTAACTCTAATCAATGCACAGTACTGTTTGTTGCAGCAGCAGTAGTAGATATGAGAAGTGGGTCTGTTTCAAGTGATGATGCTGACCTCACAAGCTCGTCATTAATGCACAATATCTCTTCAAGATTATCCTTCTTGTAATTAGTACTAGTATCTTTGTTGATTAGAGATTCTTCTGGTTTTGATGAAGATGATGATGATGATGATAGTGGCAATATTGGAGTAGTAGTAGTACATGTCTTTGTTTGTGTAAGCTCTCTTGCTCTTTCTACTTGAACAATCCAGTCTGTTTTCAGCAGAACATGTAGCATGAGAAGAGCACATGAAGCTTGAGCTGCAAGCAAGCCAAGCCAGAGTCCTGAAAACCCCATTTTGGCTACAAATCCCATTAAGATAGCCACTGGCATGCCCACCAAGTAAAATGAACCTAAATTGATGTTGGCTCCAATTGTAGGCCTAGCACTTCCTCTCAAAACTCCACAACCAGTTGTTTGTGGACAGTTTCCAAGCTCACACAGACCAGCAATCGGCAATGCAATTGCTGTCAGCTCTAGAATTTCTTCATCACTAGTGAAAAACCTCCCCCATTGGTTTCTCATCAATGTTGTGAACAACATGGCCATTAGGCCTAAAGCGACTGCGCAAATGAGTGAAACAATCATGCAAGTGCGGGCTTTTGCAGGGCGATTAGCGCCTAGTTCGTTTCCAATTCTGGTGGATACTCCGAGACTCAAGGACGAAGGGAAGACATAAACTAGAGAAGTGGTTTGGATAAGAATTCCCATTGAAGCAATGGTGGCTTTTGGATTTACAAGGAGCCCACAAAGCATTATCATAAACTCATACCACCACCACTCAAGACAAACTGATACACATGTTGGTACAGCTAGTGACAACAGAGAGGACCATCCTCTGAGACAGTCCATGCTCGGAGAAACCCATGAATCTTTAAACACACCAGAGAAGTAAACAAATGAAGACAACAAGAGGAAGAGATTGAGATTTGTCCAAACCATAGCTATAGCCACTCCTGCAATACCCATCTTGAAATGAACAACTAGAAGGAAATTTAGAGGGACATGAAGAAGAACAGAGATAGCAGAACAATATGTTAAAGGTAATGTAATGCCTTGTGTTCTAAGATAGACACGAAGTGGATGAAGTAAAGAAAGAAAAAACAGGTCAGGAATTGAGAAAACAATGAAAGTGTGAGCTACAGATGATATTTCTTTGTCTTGACCACACCATAAGAGGATTCTGTTCATGTTAATCCACACGAAAGATATAGGAATGGAGGTTGAGAGAAGAAGAAGAACAGTTCTTTGAAGAGTTAAGCCAAGAAGCTTCCATTGTTTAGCACCATAAGCTTGTCCACAAATGGGTTCCATTCCCATAGCCAAACCAGAGATTACAGAGTAACCAGTGATGTTGGCAAAGCCGATTGAAAGTGACCCACCAGCGAGCTCAAGCTCACCAAGATAGCCAAGAAAAAGCATGGAGATCATGGCTCTTGAATACATAAGTAGACCAGAAAGAGCTGTTGGACCAGAGATCTTCCCTATGGCTTTGATTTCTTCCAAGGCCTGAATGCAAAGAAACAAGAAACAAAAAAGAAAAATGAGTCCAAGTTGAGAGACATACATGTGGTATCATAAAATATCACTGTTTCAAAAAAGCAAACTGTAAATGGGTTTTTTATTTTTTTTTATTTTTTTATTTTTACCTCAGAATGAGTAGGCCATCTGTGTAGTTCTTCATGATCATCGTGATCAGTGTGGAGATCCATGGTTTTGTTGGGATTTACAAAGTGGGTTTTGTTGTTTCTTGGAGAAGAGAAAAATGAGGAAGGTGAAGATGGCTTTGGGTTACACATATCTCTGACTGAGAGAAAAAGAGAGAGATATATAGATATAGATATAAAACTCTCTTTTTTCTGGATAAAGAGACCTTAAATAAGGTTGGAAAAATAATGTAAACCGTAGTTGGGGTTTTTGGATGTGCGTTTTGTTTGTTTTGATTGAGGTGCTAATACATGGAGAGGTTAGACGATCGATGTGGGTATATATATACATGAAAATATTGGGCCCGACGAGAACGTGTCGCTATATCAAAGAAGAGAGACTTGATAGAAAAAGTGCTTCTGCAAAAAAAATTATTAAATTATAAATAAATAAATAAAATGCTTTGGAAGCTGGGGAGGGGGGGCCGTCCTCTCCTCTCCTCTCTATTCAACTTAGTAATTCCATATGGAAAATGCTTGGGTACTGATTGGTCAGTATCCAAAGCATAATGACCACCCATAACCATTCAATGGGATGTTGCCATGTGGCAAAACTCTTTCACTTTTTCCAATTTTCTCTTTACTTTTGGATTATGTAGCTATCAACTAATGGATGGTCAGCACCTTGGGTACTGACCTGTCAGTACCCAAGTGTTGTCCATTTCATATTATATTATTCTGGTTATATTGGGTGGAGTAAGCGAAAAAAAGAGCAAGGCCATACATTTTTTAGTGTGTAGATAGGAAGCAGCTTTTCTATCCTTATCTTTTTTTATATATGATATGAGGGCGATAGTGAAATTCCAGGTAAGTAATTGGTGTTAATTTATTAAATTTTCACCGCCAGAGCCTGTTTGGTCCATGTTTACATACTAATTTGTTGGCTTAATGATGGTTTGTGCGGGGACCTTCAAGGCATTAGCTTTTTTTCATCCCAAAGTTAATTAAAAAGCACTTCTTTTTTGTTTTAGCTTTAGTGGATAATCATCTTACTAAAATTTAGGTTTTTGATTATGATTTCTACATCAAAGAAATAAACAAACATATCTTGATTTGCCCAAGTGGAGGAGTTGTTGATCATGGAGAAGCAAATTCGTCTGCTTTGTGGATATATGATGATATGTGGATTGGAGTGGAGGAAGGGTTACCGGTGTTGTAGATTTATAATAATATATTATGTCTTGATCACGAGAATGGCTGCTATATAACTTTTGTATGTATAGGCAGATAAAAAATGTTTGCATGTTCTACGGCAGCCATGCATGTTCCCATTCTTTTACAAACCCATGTGACAAAACCCACTCCCGAGCATATGAACCTTTTTGCTGTCTACAAAAACCATCACCGAAACCAAAACACCCTCTCTCTCTCTTCACTACTTGCCCAGTTTGAGAGTTGACAAGCTTGTGCACAAAATCTGTTTCAGGCCCCATCTGCTGTGCTTTACACTTTCTTTTACTTGTTTCGGCAATGGATTAGAGGGGGGGGTAAAATGATGTGGGTCTAGGCATCAAAGCTCAATCTACACAACTTGTAATGGAGTTTCAATCTAATCAATTTAAATATTGCAAGTGTCATAATAATAAAAAGTGTGTGTGTGTGTGATCGATGTGTTGTGGATGTTTGATTTGCTCTTTAATTGTGTAACAAACAAAATCTTTTGAAAAGGGTTTTGATTATGAGTATATTTTTTTTATAAACTAATGAACAATAATATTTGATCGGGGCCTGGGGGGGTGGGTAGGTGTTGGGTGTTGGGTCATGAATGGGACCACTAATAAAAAAAAAAAAGAGTTTTTAATGGGGGAGAGATGGCAGTAGATGGCTGTGCGGAGAAGCGGCAGATGGAAGAAAGGAAACAGCTAGCGAGAGACAATTACGTGCTCCAATTGCAACCATTTAATTTGTATCCCTTTTTTCAATACAGAGATGAGACTGTCTCTTTGAAGGAGAGAGCCTTGGCTGTTTGTGTCACTGTGAGTCTGTGTCTGTGAGGCAGCAACCAGCAGGCGGCTTCACCACCACCCTCCAAAACACAAAGCACTGCAGTTTTTAACACTTTTTTTTCTTTTTTCTTTTTTAATTTTTTCCTATCTCACAGTCTGAGCAGGTTCAAGAATCAGTTTTCATTTGTTTCCTTGTAGTATAAAGATATTACTTCTCTGAAATCTATACGCCCATGTCAGATTCCATGTGTCTACAGCTCAATAAGTTGCTGTACATGAGAGCTATCTGTCATGCAACAAAACCAAGAGACAAAAATTAGTGTAAATTTAAATAATTATTCATGACATGATATAGAATTTTTTTTTTTTTTTAAATAAGAAAAAAAAATGACATTTCGAATTTAGCATCCTAATTGGGAAGTGGGGCTCACCAAATGGTAGATCCCCACAAGATTGCAGTAAATATAAATTGACAAATTCTAGGATCACATCGATATGGTGATGATGCCATTCGCTTCTACAGTTGATCAGAAAAGATCACAACCTCAAGTTGTTGTTATAGTGGAGATCACATAGAATTTTAATTTGGCATCATAAAATAAGCAAAGCAAAACAACACTAAATGCAAGTTTCAATGGATGAGAAAAGGGATATGAAACAGTGACAAGACATTTGAGGATTTGACATTAATAAAAGATTATACTTCTCTACAGACTCGAACATATTCACTGATTCCATCCATCACACCTTTTATATTTTCCTCAAAAAGCTTGATGCTTTGTTTTCAGAACTAATTACCAGCATCTCTAATCTCTACTCTTCACCAATCACCATCCTCATATAATAATACTACATGCTAGGCTTTGCCTCCCAAGACACACACTCTATATTTCCATTTTTTTTTATTTTTTTTTTTTGGGTCTGTACTCTGTAGTATAGATGGTCTCTACTCTATACATGCACATGCAGACACATGTATAGAGTAGAGACCATCTTTTCAAGATCAATCATCATCATCAACTTACATAGGCAAGAAGTCATCCTTGTATCATATTGGAGACCAGATAAAAAGTCTATATTCAAATAATGTTAAGGACCAATGGGTGCTAGCTAGCCTGGCCATGGAAATTCTTTTTTCCCTATAATATTGGACATATAGAGACGGACTGGGTTAAATGCTTCCCAGGCCTTGGTAGAAAACATTGCATGGGAGCATTTAAAGCAAACCAGGCTTTCATAGATACTGATAAGTGCAATAAACACAAGAATTTATTCCAAGGTTCAGATGCAAGCAAGAAAAAGGAGAAGATAGAAAAATAGAACAATTATAAAGGAAGCCTTGCATTTGCATAAAAAACAATCAAGCTTTTCTATTATAAATAAATAATTATATAGAGCATAAAAGAAATGTCACCATCAAGGTTTCAATCAACACAACTCACATACTAACCGTTGGCCACCAAGCACAATTCACCATATTCATACAACAAAATCAGGCACAAAATGCATGAGATTCCAATACATCATTATTGGACCACCGATGGGCAATCAACTATGCCTTTAAAATATATGATGTTTTCATGAGGAATAAATCCCAATCAGCAACAACTTATCTTGATTGGTAAGTAAGTAAGTACTTTCGACTGTAATACAGGGATCTCTATAATTGATGCTTCTCCTACTTTTCCATGACAATCAACATTTCCAAGAGGTAGAACTGAACCGATATCCTTTAAGCAATGCTTCACTATTTTAGATACCCAGAGTTCTGTAACAGCAATCACAATTTACATCTTTATATCCTAAACAAAGCTTGTTTCTCATCGTTCCTTATATGCTTAGTGACTCCACCATTGCCATTTTATGCCTTGACTTCTGGAACTCTCACTATTTTAATCATTGAGTAATCCGAAAGATCCCATAAAATTGATGAATTATAGAAACTCAAAATCTGCAAATAGAAGTAAATTTAATTGGGATTCAACTCGATTTCTACATTGACAACCAAAAGATAGGACGTAACTGCTGCCATGCCCTTCAGCCTTTAGCAAGCAGAAAATCAAAATGAAAAGAATATAGCACAAAAGAAAAATCAGAAGTAAATGATTTTTCAGGACCAAAAAAACAAGGCAAATAACTTTATTAATCAATAGAAATGACAATAGCTATATCAAAAAAATAAAATAGAAATGACAATAGCTATTTACAAACTCTTGCTACTTGTTAACATTTTACCATCCGTGTTGATAGAAGATCACACAAAAATATAGGTCCAACACTATACCTCAAGTGAGGGCTCTGGGCTTTTGAGCACTAGATCGAGGAATAGCTAATATTGCTACAATTCCACCAGCAAAGGCTGTAATTCCCCCAACAGCAATGGCTGGCGAGTTCCCACCACCAAATAGCTGATCCCATGGTCCACTTCCCAAGGACACCACCACCTATGTCAAACACCAAAATCTCACAACTTAAATAAAAAATGTAGTTTGAAGGAGGTACCGTGATATGTTCAAGCATGGTGTCGAGGTCAGATATATGTCAAAAATGTTTTAAGCTAAAAAAACTAAATTTCTATAATCCACTAGTTCTTAAATCCAAAGCCATAGAAGAAAATTTCAAAGCTATCCTCTTTTATGAGCAAAATAAAATTGATGTCAGCTTCATAGAATTAGAAACTTAAAGCAGAAACATAAAATTTTTGCTACTTTCCTAAAACTTCACCAGGAGGCATGCAATTATAATATATTTTTGGCCACCAGAGTTTTAATAATTGATATATTGGTTGCTTTTTACTTCAAGAGTACAAGGTTATTTATTGGAGAGAACAGATCTTGTTAAGAAGCATAATGTTTCCTTTGGACCAGAGCGGAACTGTTTCACAAATGAGAGAGGTGGACCTAACTATATGCAGTAGCAGAACTTTCATATAAACCATAAACAAGGCCCTATTCCTTCCAAACTTTCCTGGTGCTTAGTTGCATAAGCCTCCATACTACCGTTTCTTTAACTTGAGAATCAAGTAGGTTTTTATAACCATAATATCCTTCTGACCATTAACAGACTCATTGTCACAAAGAATTTTAAACATAATCACAATCCTGAGCAAGTACATTTTCAAGTAAGGTTGCCTTCACATTGAGATCATGGGGAACCTAGGAATTCGAACTTCCTAACTTCAGAATATGGGATGAAAGTTGATATCATGCAAAAGTCTATACTTGGCAAGAGAGCAAGAGAATGGAAGGGGTGATAAGCTCTTATTCCAATTAAATCTTTAACTGAAAAATTATATGAAACAACATCCTCCCCCAAATCATTTTAATACAAAAATTAGCACAGATAAAATTCATCAAGAAAAGTTATCTACCTTCCAAACCTCATTCAAGCAATTTGAAGTCAAATTTCTTATATAATAGAGATATAATGATATAAAATGAGAAGAATTGCCATAGTATGTTCCATACATAAGTTATCTACGGACAAAGTCTCTTTAAAGTCAACAGAAATTATTAATTGCCAAATGTACATATGTAAAACCGCCTTCACATATCTAGAAAAGGAAAAATTAGAAAGAAGAGGTCCAACTTAATGAAATTGAATTAATGTCACCAGCCATGACTTTGTAATTACAATCACCTTGCATGCAAGTGATAACTGGCTTCCACACTTAATAGAACTGCGTGACTTCTTTCAAACCTTGACCCTCAATACTGATGCATGTTCTTCTAGGTAAATAGTTAAGTGGGTAATTCAATCGTTATTAGGTAGCTTTATAATGAAGGCTTTACTTCCAAATTCATTGCCACCAGAGAAGCAAAGAAGACATACATGTTATTCCCATTAGCAACCAACAATTGAAAGGTATGCAAGTACCTCTATGAGGAACATGACCTTACATCAATTTAGCTTAGCATTCAGCAAACCAAAAGGAAATGAATCATAAATGTCACCACAAAAAAGAAAGTCAAAGCAGGACAATACCTGTGGGATCACAACTGCCAGATTCAGAACACCCAATGACAAACCTGCACATGCCAACCCTCGTTACAATCAGTCCCAAGGAAAAATCTTCCAGAAAAAAAAATGTGAAAACAACAACCAAAGATATGCACACCTTGGCCAAGTCCCAAAGGCTCAATACGATTGGAAATCAAGGCATAAGGAACACTGTAAGTGACCTGCAATGAAAAATATTTAATTACGTAAGTAACATGCATGAAATGACTTTGTGCAAAAAGTTCCAAGGAGATACTTGGATCAGAATGTCACTATGTCAGCACAGCCAACCAATCTACCTCTCCTACAAAATAATTGGTTCAGAATGTCAGCATAACCAAGCAATCTAGCCACCCTCTCCAACAGTGTATGGTCAAGTCCCATCATATTTTGAGACAGTTCTAACAAATGAACACCTAGGCCAAAAGCAATAAATTTCATCCTAACCATTCGATCTACAAGCCCGACTCCAGAACATATTTGAACTATTACATTACAAAATGGTTCATATTTTAAGCATGCGGCAAAAGTAATGACCAAGTTGAGAACAATTAACTACTACTCTGAATGCATAGTTCCCTGCAGACATTGTAAAGCAGAGTCTATGCAACTTAGAAGTTTCAATTTTAATGTTTTCTTTGTTCCTTAAGTCTTGGAAGCAACTGAAAAGAGAATCAATACACCTTTTAGTAGGCGGAAAGTAACTTACTGCCAGTGGAGCACCAAGAACTGTAAAAATTATTAATGCTGCGATTACAATGCCATCTGGTGGTAGATCATGGCCAAAATAGCTCATATCTTTCGCCACAAAGGAGATAATAAGCATCGCAAGAAAGGAAAGAGCCATGAGAATGTTTGAAATTCCCCATATAAAACCAGCCCCCCATTTCCTACAGAGCTTCTCCATGAGCACTGAAGTTATTCCAAGAACAACAGAATTTAACATCAGAGCAAGTGCGCCCATTCTGACTCCTTTATTATAATTCTGCTCCCCTGGGCTGCTACCATATATTTCTCGACCCATCCAATCAGTATCAAAGAGAAGAAATGGAAACCAACCAATCCATGTCAGAGCAGTGACAATTAAGATTATCCATATGGTACCTGAGAAATATCTAAAAGTCCCAAACAATTCCCAAAGGAAAGCCTCTTCGGTAGAGCTTGACTGATCAGGCCCTTCTTCGGCCGAGGTTGTGAATCTGTCAGATGAACCTAGAGGCAATTCTTGAGCTGCTAAAATGCTTACACATGTAGTAATTGCAATACAAGCAACGTCAAGAAAGAAAGCAGACTTGAGATTGGCACAGTCGACATTGCATGCAGGGGTAACAGTAAACGGAAAAACCTTGAACCAACCACTATATGATCCAGTGGCATAGCCAAGAATATTACCAACAGCCATGAATAGAGAGAAGTAAGCATTTGCCACTCGAGTCCTCCGATGGTCCTTTCCTAACACAACAGAAAAATCAATAGAAGCCAAATGTCAATTTGATGCTTGATTTTGTAAATCTGATCTTAGTTTCTTCTGCTGTATACTTTTGATCAATATTGGGGCTGACCAAGTTCCTAAAAATGAAAAGCCACAATTAATGTACACCATTTTATTTATGGATATAGCCATGTGCAAACGAAAGATGTCCTATTTTAAATACATTCACTAGGAACCCATTGAGAACTACAAGATAACCTGCTACTAAATATCCTTTCTCCTTTTTGTTATGTAAATAGTGGTGCTCTGTAGTCTGAGGTCCAGACTCCAGACGACAAGAATAACCTCTCACAAAAATCGGGACATGGATGATAAGCAGGAGCTGGAATCAATAACCTCCAACCCAAAAGATTGCTTTACTCAAAAAATCTAGCAGAGTGTAGCAGTAAATATCCATGTTAAGGAGACCTTTGCAAGCAATCAAAAGACAATTCCAATAACAAAAAGGGAAAAATAGGTCTGCATCAAAGGGGTAAAAAGTACTACAAGATTTTGTGAACTAAGACATATTTATAGTAAGATTCATTGCATAATCTCCTCAGTATTTATTGGTCTATAGGTCTGCTCACTTACCAAATTAGCTAGAACTCAACCTCCTTGTTTCAAAAATGGGCTTATTTTTCCTGCTCAGGTGCCCCTAGATAATTTAAAGCGGACTTTAGTCAGAAGGAAGACAAGGAACTGGGTTTGGTTACAGAATGAATGAAAAGGATTGGCTCTGGATATGGCTAGAAGTTGATATCAGGTTCAGTACTTTTTAGCTCTCTTCCAGTAATTGGAGTAACTTCAATTGTTTCCCTTGCGGTTAAGCCTAATCACATGCAAACTTGAAGGGTTTAATGTCTATGCAGAAACCTCCAATGCCGTCAAGTACCATTAAGTATTACAATTACATAAGCAAAATAATATAATAATAAGTTAATAACTAATATAGTATAGCAAAATGAATAGATTACATTAAATATATATATATATATAATTAAATCAAACATAATAAAGTTTAAAAAATAATTTCAATATTTTCTGTTTCTTAACTATATTTTTATTTATCAATAATGTATATTCTTTATAAATCATGCAAAATTACATTTATAACACTCCTTTGTGCCTTTAACAAAATTCTTTCCTTCTTTTTTTTTTTGGTTAATTCAATGTAATGAGGCTATGGACACACTAGCAAGTAATGCAAACAATCACAAGCATCATTGATACACAACCATAGCCCTATTATAACAATGAGGTGCAATTCCAAAAAAATACTTCACCGCATTGCCACACCAACATATTAATGTTAAACTTACACTGTCTGACAGATTTACACGAGATGAAAACAGCACACCATGTCAACTAAGAAAATGAGTTATGACATTTTATTAAAAATGGAACCAAGAACCATACTTGGTTGCTTCTGATTCATCAAGTTAAAAATGCCACACTAGTTTCCGACCTTTACTATATATCTCATCATGAAGAACAACAAAAACTTTTTTTTCATATTAGTGGGTCATTGCAATAAACTTAAAAAATGCTGAAGTATTATTTAGTGCCATTTCTGAACTCCCTGCTTCTGAGGAAAACTTTTCTTAATTATTTCTAAATTTAGAGACATTCTCAATCATTAATGGCAATCATAAGTATCGGCATTGGCAATCTAATAAGGTGATAACTAATTATTTTTTCAGAAATTTAAGCATAACACTCACCAACTGCACTCAAAATAAATTTATTCCTAGGGGTAAAGCTGTCATTTCACGCCCCCACTCAGCACCCAAGTTTCTCTCACGCGAAGGTATATAGTTGAGCAATAAAAAATCTATTTTAAAAAATAAAAATAATGAAATGCAGCAATCAATCATTTGTAAAATACTGGAATTCCTTGATGACTCATTGCTTTTATTCCATCGAAAGTGAGATATTAATAATTATATTATAATCTGAAAACTTTAGCATCTAAAGACTTTCTTTTCAAAATAAAAAAATAAAAAAAATCAACAGCAACAAAAAAAAATTATCGATTGAATTAGGGTTTGATATCATTCTAAGAACTTAAATCAAAATCATCAAAATTGTAATTCACATACCAGTAAGATCAGCAAGGAGAGCTCTACAAGGACCTTGAGTCATATTATTAGCGACATCAAGAATCCAAAACCCGAACACGAAAACCACAATCGCTCTGGGCCGAAAATTTTCGTTTCCATCGCCGAGCAAACCCCCGACGTCCGCCGAATATCCGATCATCAATACAGCCATAGCAATCAAGACGGAGCCGACGACAATAAACGGTCTGCGACGACCGAAGCGGCTGGTGCAGCGGTCACTGAAGTGACCGACCAAGGGCTGGACAAGGAGGCCGGAGAGCGGGCCGCAGAGCCAGATGATACTAGCCCAGGCGTGCGGGATTCCAAGCTCCTGCACATAGGGAGTCAAGAGAGAGAGCTGGAGAGCCCATCCGAATTGTATACCGCACGCCACGGAGGCTACTTTGAGTAACTTTCGCAGTGGCACCTTCGCTTTGGCCGGCGGTCTGGCCATGGCACGCGACGTCGACGGCCGCCCCCTGGCTCGTGGCGGTCTGTCGGCTTCAGGGATAGCCATCCGTTTCTTTTTTAGCTACCAATACTCGCAAATATTTGAGTTTGGCGAAAAGTGTGAGGAGAAAAGTTGGCGGTTTCGTCGATTTTGGCAAACAGTGGAGATGGTGGACTGTGTAGAACTTCTGAATGAAATTGTCCTTCTTTTTTGATTTATTTACGGATTTAACCCTGATCCTTAACTCAAGAAACCGAGAATTTAGTAAAGTTGCGGATTTTGTAAAATTAATGTCGGAATTGGGAGTGGAGGGCAAAAAGGGATGTGGTGCTGTAAGTTAACTGCCAAATGGCGAGTCAGTTTGGAAATTTGATACATTAGAATGACGAAATTGCCCTTGTAAAGATGCTAATCAGATGGGTTTTGTGGGTAAATGACAAATGATATGTAATTATTTGAGTAATTTATGATTAAAGAGCACAGGTGCTTAATTGTAGCGATATTAAATGATTTTTTTGCCTTGTGGTCTAAGGTTTGGGATGAAAATCCTAAGTCCTTGGTTATACTCTTGGTAATTGCATTGTGGTCAGTCATCACGGCACTAGTTCAGTTGATGGAAGGACGAGCTTGGGGCACGGGTAATCAACTGTTCGAATCCTATCAAAACAAAAACGAATTCTGATTTACCCGTTTGTATTTTTGTGTGGCCGGAGGTGTGAGCTGGGGTTTCCTATCTGTCATACTCCACGATCCAACATATAGGCCATGACGAGTCATGCAGTTGGGGAGGATAGGCTGATGGATGCCTAGACGAAGTTCGGGATACTCAATTACAAAAAAAATAAATTAAATAAAAATTAAATTAAATTTTTTTTTAAAAAAAAAATGATTTTTGGATTTTTAAAGGTTTAGGTGTCCCAGGTTGGTTGACTTTTAGGTAAATGTGTCTGTCTCTTTGTTAATTGGGTCAGTGTCACCACACTTTTAATATTCAGTAAATATATCAAAGGATGCAAATTACCAAAATGGACTACTGTGATTGTCCTTTACAATACCATCCATAATTGTCACTATTTCGTGTGTACTTCATAGTATGTGGTATTGTGGTGTGTCCAAGAAAATCTTCTATGCAACGAGCACTTCACTGAAAATATGACATCATAATACTCATATAAGACATATCATAGTATGACATTAGTGATCCAATACACACTACTCGAACAATTTCTGTCACTAATTTTTATTTTACTGTGTCTCGTCCTACGATCTTTGAAGTACATTAAATAATTATAATAATGCCATATTACCATATCGATAATATCGATACAGTGAGCTTTTGGCATTCAGGAATTAATGTTACTATATTAATATCGATAAAAGATTTGATACATATATATATTCAAATCACTTAAATAGTGATATGTTGTATAAATAATCAATAACATAAAATATATATTGTCGCATATCACGATATAAGTGATTTGGGTGTATACGTGCATGTGTATAAGTATTGAAGTTTTTCTTTTTAACATCATTACAAACTCATAATATTAGGGTGTGAATTTTTACTTGGTACATTTTACTCTACAACTCTAGATTAAAACAAATAAAAAAACAATATATTTATGAACTTTACGATTATAATGTACAAAACCTCACACATAACATTAAAATTCATAAATCTATGTTCTTTTAATACTTAAAATATATAAATATATATATATATAGATGTTCCTTTCGCTTTACAGATGGAATAAAATTTTGGTATTTAGAAAAAAGAAAAAGAGAATGAGCTGGTTGTGGTTGTGTTGGTATGCTTAATTTAAATAAAAGATTGTTTTTTATTTTTATTTTTTAAGAAAAAAAAAAAAGTTGTGATGATTATTCTTTGGATTAGATAGTTGGCGAAATGAGCTTTTTATTTTAGTTGAGGGCAAAATACTTTATGTGCAAGCGAAGCCTTCAAATCCTGATCATGTGAGATTTGACTGTGCATAATATTCATGGAGAAGCTTTAATTTGACATTTATACGTATACATGTATTACATGAGCTAATCTAACTACATACATATATACGTCAACAACGGCGTAGCTCAACTGGTAGATTGATGAGTTTGGGGTTTGGGTAAATGACTCCCAGGTCAACAGCTCGAATCCTACCAATAAAGAAAGTTTTCAAAAAAAACACCTGATCCCGAATTAATAGATATTGTCAACAAAAAAAATAAAAATAAATAAAATGCTTACATATACACAAGGCTGAACCTGGCTTCTAACTTGCATCAAATTAAATTAAATTAAATTTTACGTATTTATATGCTCTACTCAATGGTGGATTATGCTAACACGGGCGTAACTCAGTTGGTAGATGGACGAACTTGGTGTTTAGGTAAATGACTCCAGATCAACAGCTCGAATCATACCAATAACAAAAGCTTTTAAAAAAAATACCTAGAAAAAAAAAAGTTGGATTATTTTGTTTGTGAAAATGAAACTGCAAGGAGAGGACTGCTCAAGTACCCGACAAACCATGTGATCATTTATCTATTATTAATTATTATTTTATTTTCTTTGTATTTATGCTTTTTTTTAACAAATTATTGAAGGAATTCAACAATGACTTGAACAACTGTAAGACCTGAACTTGTTTTCATAATTCGTGTTTGTGTGGGCCTAGTCTGGGCTGTTGCGTTTTTGCTCTGTGTTTGATCTTACTCTGTTTTGTCTTTGGTCTTCTTGTTGTGTGCTAGTGCTCTGTTTCTTTGTGCTTTTGGGCTGGCTATACGCCTATACTGAGGCAAGTCTGTTGTGCCTTTGATAGGCTTTCGTTTAATGAATTTGGCTGTTTCAAATAATAGTAGATAATAGAAGCATTATCATTAGTTTAATAGTTTAATTCATTTAGGATTGTTTAATTCGTTTAGGATTGATAGGTGGTTTATTAGAAGAAAACCACAAACTCCTTACCTAACGTGTAGGGTTATCAAATGGTTAACACTTTTATATATACATCCAAGTATCCAACTCTTAATTATTCTGGAGACTTACTTCTCTTTCGATAACAAAGCAAAGAATATAGAAAACCACTGTTTCGTAGATTGAGTCTGTGTTCCAGGTTTCACGTGTGGCTTTCCAATATCGTTAGTGAAGCATTAAACTTGCTATCTTCCAAGGTAAGTGGTTTTTGCATAGTATGTGGTTGCAAAAAGACTAAATATATTTTTCTTATGAAACAAATTTAATTATTATATTATTATGTTCTGAAAACGCTTTATATATATATGCTTATACTTATGTAAACTCATATTTTTTTCTACTTATATATTCGTTACTTTTATTTATCCAATTCTTTAAAGGAGTTCTGCCTTTACTCGAATTCTTGTTTAAAAGTATATACGTTTTGTTCTTTTGTGCATTAGTAATGCAAATGTGTTATTATATACATATTTTGAAAGTAATGTTTTAGCTCAATGTCAGTAGTAAATGAAATGAAATGGTGATCACTAGTGAAAATGTAAATTCAGAGCGCGCGACAAATGAAATGTTATGATTTTGGTCTTGTACCAACTTCTGAAATGTAAATGGCCAGGTCACCGGGGGTATTGGTGACACTACTTGACTTGAGCTTATTTTTATGAAATATTATTAGTCGCTATCGTACAATAAAAATGTTACTTTTACAAGTTTACTTGTATATGAATATTTGATTATTATTTTTTGCTTTTATGTACTCTTTAAAAGCTTTTAGCATTTGTTATAAATGTTTTCGATTGTGTATTATGCATTGCTTATTGAGTTGACAGCTCACCCCTTGTCATTTAACATTTTGCAGACAGAGATTCTTAAGAGCTTACCGCTAGGACGATAGACTTGGAGTTCGAAGTGATTGAGATTTTATGTAACGATTCCCATTTTTTTTGTTACTTAGAATTTGAATTCAGTATTCTTGGAATTGATTTAATTTTCCTTTAGGTCGATTTGGACCCTTTTATTGGTTTAATTTGGAGATATATTTTCATTGGAGAATGATATATTTGGAGGCATTTTTTTTATATAATTATCGACTTTCTTTGGAGAATTAATTCATGGTTTATGATAGAACATTCCATATCAAAGTACTTAATTATTCTTTGAGTTTTTGGGGTGTTACAACAACTCACATTAGTTTAAGTGTCTACGTCATCTTTGAGTAACCAACTCAAAAATTAATAAGAAGAAGATTTGTTTAGTGGAACGAGGGAGCTAAAGTTGGGGGTCAAAGTATATCTAAGAAATTGTCTACATTATGTATGATTATGGAGTAGGGTTCAAATTTTTTTTATCACTATTTGAACCGAGTTTTGCAAGAAAGTCACCACTTTAATAACTTAAGTTTAAAAGGCATATATTATGGTGAACAGATAAAAATGCCCCCCACAGTAACCTTCTTCATCATTTTGGTTTTTTTTTTTTTTTTTTTCCTTTCAAAATCCTCCATCAATGGACAGGGATGGCCAATTGGGAAATAAGGTTAAATATAGGCCCCGGGGTAAAATGGCCATCCCTATCAATGGATGACGGTAGACCATGAACATGCGTACATCACCATCGACGACCATGACCAAACTCAATAGCTAATTTTTTTTATGTCCGAGCCTTTGCATCTGAGATACAATCCCTCTTGTTAGTTGCTTTTTTTTTTCAACCTTATGCTGGTTGTGTGAAAAATAAATGATTATTAAAAAGGCTCGGACAAAGCTTAGAAAGGATTAGGCAGTTCATTAAAAGGCTCGGAGGTTCAAAATTAACAACAACAAAAAAATGATTGTTGAAAAGGCTCGGAGAACAAATGAAAAGTCTCAGAAACTAATTGAAAAGGCTCAGGGAATAATTGAAAAGGCTTGAGCCTTAAGATTTACAAAAGAGTCGGAGAACAAATGAAAATAAACCTAATTTGGGCACCGTGAGCTCAGCGGGGAGCTCGACCCCCGAATGCGTCTGCGTAGCCCCATTAAACTAATTATCCAATGAAGATGCATTGATAATGTTATAATGTTCATTAGAGGTCTGTTTAACAAAATCTCAGAAAACTTTAAAGTAAGAGAATGTGTAAAGTAATGACATTTTTAGAAATCACTTACTTTAGTGTCTTTTAAACTTAAGTTATTAAAGTGGTGACTTTCTTATAAAATCCGGTAAAAAAGGTGACAAAAAAATAATTAAATTTTCATCATAATTCGAAACAATAATATAAATAAATAAATCAAAAAATTGATTGTATTGTTATAGTCATGACTTATGCCTATCGAAGTAATATGACATAAGTATATTATATGGGTGCATATATTGACACCCATAAATATGATAATCATACTCATATTTATAAGTATACTCGTGTCTAAAATTTAAAATTAAATCATTATTGTGAGCACTCATTTTAATGACAATAGTACCCTTATTTAAATGAATGTATTCATTTTAATATAATCAAATAAAAAAAATACGTACCTTTATATGATCATAATGGGTGTAATTAATGGATGTACATAGTATTTAGTTTATTATTAATTAAACTAATTTATCCCTTTTGATAAATTTCTATCAGGATATTTTGTAAATATCTGCACCCAAATTATATTGATAAAATATTTAATTACAAAATTAGGTGTGGATGGAAGTATTTTGGCGACAATGGAGCCACCGTTAACTTTTTATATGTTTCTCTCTTATTACTTATAACTTTGTTTATCACTTGTTACTTATAACTTTGTTTATGTGTTTTTCCTATTATTCTCATGGTATCACGGTTTCCACTGTATTTTCAGAGACGCTTATTCATAATTATGTATTGAATACAGATTATCAAATATTCAAATAATGCTTACAGTGGTATCAGAGCCTTTTGTGTTCTTGCATAAGTTGAATGCTTAAGTTTTTCTGTAAAACATCTGATATTTTCATAAATTGAATCCGTTAAGAGACCAATAATAAATAAATACATAATTTATGAAAAACAACAGATTTTTCAAAGAAAAAAAATTATCATGTAAGAAACAGTACATATACAGTGAAGGCTTTGTGGTCGAAATCCAAACCAGAAAGTACTTCTCACAAGTCACAGCCCATAATGGATGGGTTACTTAACCAAACAAAAATGAAGTGCATGGGCCGTCTGTCTAATGCAAATAGATATTTCAACAACTGTATCCTACTCCGCTATGCGGCGAGGCCGTGTCAATAATCGGTTATTGCACTGTATATGATAAAACACTAACGTTGGACAATCCAAAAAATTAATCAAAAAATCAATTCAAATGATATAGTAAGTGGTTTTTTCATTAACCACGTCATCTCATGATTTATATGGTAAAGACAACTTACTTGTTACATCATTTGAGTTAAATTTTAGATTAATTACTTAAATTTTTATAGTATTACTTATAATAATTAATAAGAACGTGGAGAGATTAGCGGTAGATATAGTCCGGTGTCAATCACATATCTTAATAAGTATTTTTATCATATGAGATGAGGAGGGTCCAGTGTTATGTCCCTCACACATATATTATTGAGATTGTGGATTCAAATCGTGACTTCTCTATCAAACTACGAATTCATCGTAATAATTCTAATAAATATTGACTAAATAGCAAAATAATTGAGTGAGGTTTATTTCTAATAGTATAATGTAGTAACATTTAAAAAACAATATTTTTTTAATATTAAACGGTTTGTTTTTATATAAAGAGTGTTGGGCACAAGGGGTAACAAGATAATAAATGTACTAGTTGACCTATGCTTTTATTTCATTTTATGGAAATAAAGTAGTTGTTAACTTGTGTCCTAAGAGCATCTCCAATGCAAAAGTGGCTTGCATACCAATAATTATTGACATGACAACAATGTCAAGAGGCTTACCTCCTATGTGGCATAAAAATAGACTTGATAGACAATTAGTTTAAAATTTGATCTCCAATGCTTCCGTCCAAAACACAATTTTTTTAATGACGTGTCCATCTTTTTTTTTTTTCTTTTTTTTTATTTTATTTCCTTACCAAAAATATATGAAAAATTAATGTTAGTTTTAAATGTTTGTTAAATCAACCTAAAAAATAGCTGTGCAACAGACCGTCTGAAAGTGAACGGTCATGTTAACAATGTCTGATATTTTTTTTGCCACGTCAGCTTGAGGATGAATATGCACGGTTGCATTGGAGACACAATTATTAACATAACGTCTATTTTTCCTACGTGGCATCTTTTTTTTTTCATAAGTCACGCTTGCATTAGAGATAAGAGCATCTCCAATGATATCCTCAAAAGTAGGAGAGTAATCAAAATTTAATTATTTAACCAAAAAACATTGTCCAATGGAGTCACTAAAATTTAGCAATAGCAGTTATCAATAATCAAATTGCCTCTTCAATAATCAAATTTGAAGATTAACTTTCAATCATCAAATACAAATTTAACCCAAATTAACTGTTGTAATTTTATTCTTTCTTTTTCTTCTATTACTTTTTTTTTCCCTCTTTTTTTCTCTTCTGATCATCTATGTATTTCATTATTGTATCAACTCTAAAAATTTCAATTAGGTAAAATTCGTCTCTTCATTACGAATGGATGAATACCCATATCATATACCTTCTCTTATTTTTTATAATATTTTTTATTTTTTAGCAAAAAAAAAAAAAACTAATAAATCATTGTGGTACCATTATAAGTATACCATTGTAGACTATACAATCATCAAATTTAGCAAGCTCTGAAAACAATCCTCAAATGATGAGGTGGCAACTTTTGAGGATCCAAATTTGCTTATACCATTGGAGATGCTCTTAATTGGAGATGCTCTAAGAGTATCTCCAATTCAAAAGTGGTTTGCATAATGAATAATCGTTGACATACAACAATATTAAGAGACTTGCTTCATATGTGACATAAAAATAGACTTAATACCCAATCAACTTAAAATTTGGTCTCCAGTCTCCTACTAAAACACAGTCTTTTAATGACATGCCCATTTTTTTCCTTGTTTTATTTTATATTTTATTTTCTTACTAAAAATAGATGAAAATTAATGTCAGATTTAAATACTGGCTAAGTCAATCCAAATTGGGATATATGTATGTATTTAATTATTATTTTTCAATTTCTTATATAAATATCGACATATATCCTAATTTGATTGGTTAAACACTAATCGAGAAATTTAATTAAAAAAAAAAAAACCAATAACAACGTTAATGTTTTTTTTTTTTTAATTTAAATTTTAAATTTTATTTTTTATGCTAAGTAAATGGGGTTGCGTAAGCGTATCTATAACTAAAGATTAGGTACATAACTATAAGAGCATCTCCAATGCAAAAGTGGCTTGCATATCAATAATCGTTGACATGGCAACAATGTCAAGAGACTTGCTTCCATTGTGGCATAAAAATAGACTTAATAGACAATCAACTTAAAATTTGGTCTCCAATGCTTATGTCTAAAACACAATTTTTTTAATGACGTGTCCATTTTTTTTTTCCTGTTTTATTTTATATTTTATTTCCTTACCAAAAATAGTTGAAAAATTAATGTCAGTTTTAAATGTTTGCTGAGTCAACCTAAAAAATAGCTATGCAACAGACCAAAGTAGATGGTCATGTTGATAATGTCTAATATTTTTTTTGCCACGTTAGCTTAAGGTTGAATATGCACGACTGCATTGGAGACAAAATTATTGATAGAATATTTATTTATCCTACGTGGTATTTATTTTTTTCATAAGCCACACTTGTATTGGAAATGCTATAACTATAATTAATTGCGCGCCTTTTCTGAATACCAGAAATGTCACCGCCACACCAAAATCTAAACAAACCATTACTCTCTTTTCGTTTTTTTTTTTTCCTTTTACTTCTAATTTATACTCCTTATCCACTACGCACATGTCTCACACACACCACGGAGATAGCATGTCACATGCACGGCTGCACCTATCCACACCATCTCATTTATTTATTAAAAATAAAAATAAAAAATAAAAAAATTGTGAAATCCATTGACATTTATTACAACACAAACAATATGAACCTAAATGATGAAGTAATTTTATTCAATTAACAACATTAGCATTTTCCTTGTACAACTATATAAATCTCTCATGTTTACTTCCAGAAGGTTATGGATTAGAATCATGCCTCGTCTCTCTATTACAAAATACTTTCATAGTTCATAAATAAAAATAGCATATTACTAAGTCGTAATTTTAATTTTTTAACATTGTTATAATTGGTGGATTTCCACTAATGAAGTACTTTGCATAGTCGATCGAGAGTTATATTATATTAGAAAATCTTTAATGCATCGAGTGTATCGTTGAGTGTTACATCTAATAACCCAAGATATGACATACTACAATTTTGAATAAACATACATGTGTACTTTCTTATCATATGTTTCATATCTTCGATGATCGGATAAATCACTCAACTATATAATTAGTGTATCGAAGATTTACTCACGCCTGTACTTGTTGGAACCATTAATATTGAATACAATATTCTGCTTTTCTCTGTTTGTTATGCTTTCACTTCTTTATATGTAAGTTTGTTTGTTTGTTTTTTTCCTAATAGTATAAATTATTATATACTAATTCCTCTCACTTAACTAATTTTTCAATAGATTATATGTACTAAATCCATTTAATCTTTGGGTTTTAATGAAAAAACTACCCGAACGAGCTATGTGGACATCTAACTTAAATATGAAATTTGTTGATTTATAGACCAATTGGCCCTTGAAAACTTAGCATTGTTTGAGAAAACTCCAACTCTCAATTGATCAGAACTTAGTACTTATCAACTACACAACTTCCTTTGTCCCCAGACACCAAAATCTATTGTTTTGTCACTATAAATTAATTAAACTAAAGCTTGGTAAATCTATCTTGCTATATAATTTCTTAGGGTTACTGCTGGCTACAACTTGAATTCTTTATCATATAGTACATTTGGTGTTTTGTTTAAATTGATTTCTAAAAACTTGTGGTCTCCTTTTACTTGAGAATCACATGGTTTTGAGCTTCATCGTATGTGGTTTATGACAAGTACTACGTGTATTGATATCGAGATATCTGTGTTGGGGATAATTCCGAACCGATGAACACGGAAACGTCGTGCCTAATACTCACATATAACTCATAGCAATTAATAACGTCAATAAGCAGAAAAATAGATGAGAGAGAAT
The DNA here is from genome assembly GCA_954870605.1 of Acer campestre. Lineage (NCBI taxonomy): Eukaryota > Viridiplantae > Streptophyta > Magnoliopsida > Sapindales > Sapindaceae > Acer > Acer campestre. The sequence continues at coordinate 25,914,927 of OX940810.1, forward strand.
AAACAATTACAACATAAGATATACGTGGAAAACCCAAATTAGGTAAAAAACTACTGGCCGTCAGCACGACAGAGAAAGTTCCACTATATGATAAACTGTTATAACCATATACTCTAGGATTAACTCTCTTATCTTAACCCCAAACCCACTCACAAGATCCTCATCGAATACCCCCACAATATCCCCTAGGTCTCCCCTGAATATCACCCACGGATCTCTAACTTAATCCACTGATATTCCCTTGGATCCCTCCCCGGATATTCCCAGGGTGATCTCTAACTTGATCCACTGATATTCAATTCCCTTGGATCCCTCTCCGGATATTCCCTTGGGCCTCCCTGGATCTCACCACACTCTCTTTGATGTTACATGGTGTTCTTTTTGCTCCATAGCCTTAAAATCTAATAACATAGATATCAAGTCTATTTATACAAGTTACAGAGAGTTTAAGATAAAAGAAAATCCTACTCTTAAACATACAAGACTTACTTGTTTCATATAAATACTATTCCTTTTATGACAAGTCTTCTTATAAAGAGTATACATTTTCCTTCAAACACAAGAACTTCCTTTTACGCTGAAGATTTCCCGTTTCATGTATGCTTTATGATTGACTACGATTCGGGTCACGGTTGTGCACCCGCTTCCTAAAACGTTACAAGTTACCTTAAATTACATCGCTCAGAAAACCGTGATCCATACGCTGAAACGATCTCCAGTCTTCCGTTCGTCTGGTCTTCAAACCTCCCTCAAATAACACCATTCCATATTCCAAACGTGTCCCACGACCCACATCTCTAGGAAGCTCTATATCAGTTGAGTCTTATTTGGTTCACATTTAGTTCGCTTAGGAATACAAGTCAAAACCTAACAATCTGGACCTTATCCTACTAAAATATAATAAGAGGACCCTTAATATTATCAAATAATTGACTCAATTGATCTGATAAAAATATATATGAACTATACAATTGGTGAACTTTCGTTAACAACACTTATTGGACAACGAAAGTTGAAATGATCTAATAGTAACTCTATGGTCATAACTCAACTAAATTGACGACTTAAGGGTTGAGATTCAAAAAATTAAGTTAATCCAGTACATCAACCAACCACATAACTATCTATCTATGCAGCTTTTTTCAGCGTAAAATATTTTGTCTTGATACGATTCTTTTACTTTGTGTTAATCCATCGTTTGTTTGTTTTGACAGAAAACGTGTAGAAAGGAACAGTTTTCACTTCATCTGTCGAAAAATAAAATAAAATATTGCATTTTCCTGGAAAAAAATTCTATATGTTATTTTCTGTCCAAACAAACAAGCTATGGAAATTTGTTTTGTTGAGAGGAAGTGACAAACTGTTCGTTTTTGGAGATTCAAGTTCACTTGATTGAAAAAAACTAAACCAAATGATGTGGCGAGTGATTTGTCATTATCATATTATTTTACCACATTATCACATGGTATTGTGTGGTGATGACAATTCACCCACCATATCATTTAGGTTATTTTGTTGGTCGTATAGTATTACTCATTTAATAAGAAAAACAAAAAAAAAACATACCACAATCTCAAATTGTCCGGTAACCACCACTGTCTCTACCCTGATCCCCGCCATCCAACCACCACTGGTCCACCACCATCGACATTCGCATATCAAAGACGACTGTCTACTCACTCTGCTCTGGCTTTGTTTTCTCAGAGATTCTACCCATCATATGTATTTTTGGCCCAAATAAAGCATATAATTACTGGGCTGGGCTACTTTTTATTTTTTTAAAGACTGCTGTCAAGTTAAAGCCCAACATTTTCCATTCACTCAATACTGAAAAAATGCAAAACTAAAAAAATGCTAGTTTATCGATTTTTATTAATATATCACATGTGATGATGGTGACTCGGAGTTGGATCATTGTTAAACTGAATTAATGCTCTTTTCACCAAGTTTAGCTCACCAATTTATTGTGTGCATATCGCTACTCTACGGGTTTGTTTAATATCCAATAATGGCTCAAATAAATGAGGAATTTAAAAAATAAAATTTATAAAAAAAAAAGATAATGGATTTCTTGTAACTACCATGCATCGTTAAAGTCTTTGTATGATAGCTAAACTCATAGCTAATATGAATGGAAGGCGTACGTTACACTAAACAAACCTACAGTCTTTGATGGCCATGGCCCATAGGGGGGTTGTTAATTAGGATGAAAAAAATGTATACAATTATCGGCCGAGCCTCTTATGATGACGGTGACTCGAAGTTGGATCATTGTCAGGCTAAATTAATGTTCTTTCCACCAAGTGTAGCTCACCAATTTATTGTGTACATATCATTACTATACCGGTTTATTTAATGACTCAAATAAATGAGGAATTTTAAAAATAAAATTTATAAAAATAGATAATGGATTTCATGTAACTACCATGTATCGTTAAAGTCTTTGTATGATAACTAAACTCATAGCTAATATGAATGGAAAGCGTACGTTACACGAAACAAACCTATGGTCTATGATGGCCATGGCCCATAGCGGGGTTGTTAATTAGGTTGAGCCTCTCATGATGACAGTGACTCAAAGTTGAATCATAATCAGGTTGAATTAATGTTCTTTCCACCTAGTTTAGCTCACTGATTTATTATGTACATATCGTTACTATACATGTTTATTTAATATCCGAGGACTCAAATAAATAAGGAATTTTAAAAATAAAATTTATAAAAATAGATAATGGATTTCGAGCAACTACCATATATTGTTAAAGTCTTTGTATGATAGTTAAACTTATAGCTAATATGAATGGAAGGCGTACGTTACACGAAAAAACCTATCGTATTTGATGGCCATTGCCCATAAGGGGGTTATTAATTAGGTTGAAAAAATTGTATACAATTATAGGTTGAGCCTCTCATGATGACAGTGACTCGAAGTTGAATCATTGTCTGGTTGAATTAATGTTCTTTCCACCCAGTTTAGCTCACCGATTTATTGTGTACATATCATTACTGTATATGTTTATTTAATATCCGATGACTCAAATAAATGAGGAATTTTAAAAATAAAATTTATAAAAATAGATAATAGATTTCGTGTAACTACCATATATCGTTAAAGTCTTTGTATGATAGCTAAACTCATAGCTAATATGAATGGAAGGCGTACGTTACACGAAACAAACCTATGGTCTATGATGGCCATGGCCCATAGCGGGGTTGTTAATTAGGTTGAGCCTCTCATGATGATAGTGACTCAAAGTTGAATCATTGTCAGGTTGAATTAATGTTCTTTCCACCCAGTTTAGCTCACCGATTTATTATGTACATATCGTTACTATACATGTTTATTTAATATCCAATGACTCAAATAAATAAGGAATTTTAAAAATAAAATTTATAAAAATAGATAATGGATTTCGAGCAACTACCATGTATTGTTAAAGTCTTTGTATGATAGTTAAACTCATAGCTAATATGAATGGAAGGCGTACGTTACACGAAACAAACCTATCGTATTTGATGGCCATTGCCCATAGGGGGGTTATTAATTAGGTTGAAAAAATTGTATACAATTATATGTTGAGCCTCTCATGATGACAGTGACTCGTAGTTGAATCATTGTCCGGTTGAATTAATGTTCTTTCCACCCAGTTTAGCTCACCGATTTATTGTGTACATATCATTACTGTATATGTTTATTTAATATCCGATGACTCAAATAAATGAGGAATTTTAAAAATAAAATTTATAAAAATAGATAATAGATTTCGTGTAACTACCATGTATCGTTAAAGTCTTTGTATGATAGCTAAACTCATAGCTAATATGAATGGAAGGCGTACGTTACACGAAACAAACCTATGGTCTATGATGGCCATGGCCCATAGCGGGGTTGTTAATTAGGTTGAGCCTCTCATGATGACAATGACTCAAAGTTGAATCATTGTCAGGTTGAATTAATGTTCTTTCCACCCAGTTTAGCTCACCGATTTATTGTGTACATATCGTTACTATACATGTTTATTTAATATCCGACGACTCAAATAAATAAGGAATTTTAAAAATAAAATTTATAAAAATAGATAATGGATTTCGAGTAACTACCATGTATTGTTAAAGTCTTTGTATGATAGTTACACTCAAAGCTAATATGAATGGAAGGCGTACGTTACACGAAACAAACCTATCGTCTTTGATGGCCATTGCCCATAGGGGGGGTTGTTAATTAGGTTGAAAAAATTGTATACAATTATAGGTTGAGCCTCTCATGATGACAGTGACTCAATGTTGAATCATTGTCAAGTTGAATTAATGTTCTTTCCACCCAGTTTAGCTCACCGATTTATTATGTACATATCGTTACTATACATGTTTATTTAATATCCGACAACTCAAATAAATAAGGAATTTTAAAAATAAAATTTATAAAAATAGATAATGGATTTCAAGCAACTACCATGTATTGTTAAAGTCTTTGTATGATAGTTAAACTCATAGCTAATATGAATGGAAGGCGTACGTTACACGAAACAAACCTATCGTATTTGATGGCCATTGCCCATAAGGGGGTTATTAATTAGGTTGAAAAAATTGTATACAATTATAGGTTGAGCCTCTTATGATGACAGTGACTCGAAGTTGAATCATTGTCAGGTTGAATTAATGTTCTTTCCACCCAGTTTAGCTCACCGATTTATTGTGTACATATCGTTACTGTATAGGTTTATTTAATATCCGATGACTCAAATAAATGAGAAATTTTAAAAATAAAATTTATAAAAATAGATAATAGATTTCGTGTAACTACCGTGTATCGTTAAAGTCTTTGTATGATAGCTAAACTTATAGCTAATATGAATGGAAGGCGTACGTTACACGAAACAAACCTATGGTCTATGATGGCCATGGCCCATAGCGGGGTTGTTAATTAGGTTGAGCCTCTCATGATGACAATGACTCAAAGTTGAATCATTGTCAGGTTGAATTAATGTTCTTTCCACCCAGTTTAGCTCACCAATTTGTACATATCGTTACTATACATGTTTATTTAATATCCGACGACTCAAATAAATAAGGAATTTTAAAAATAAAATTTATAAAAATAGATAATGGATTTCGAGCAACTACCATGTATTGTTAAAGTCTTTGTATGATAGTTAAACTCATAGCTAATATGAATGGAAGGCGTACGTTACACGAAACAAACCTATCGTATTTGATGGTCATTGCCCATAAGGGGGTTATTAATTAGGTTGAAAAAATTGTATACAATTATAGGTTGAGCCTCTTATGATGACAGTGACTCGAAGTTGAATCATTGTCAGGTTGAATTAATGTTCTTTCCACCCAGTTTAGCTCACCGATTTATTGTGTACATATCGTTACTGTATAGGTTTATTTAATATCCGATGACTCAAATAAATGAGAAATTTTAAAAATAAAATTTATAAAAATAGATAATAGATTTCGTGTAACTACCATGTATCGTTAAAGTCTTTGTATGATAGCTAAACTTATAGCTAATATGAATGGAAGGCGTACGTTACACGAAACAAACCTATGGTCTATGATGGCCATGGCCCATAGCGGGGTTGTTAATTAGGTTGAGCCTCTTATGATGACAGTGACTCAAAGTTGAATCATTGTCAGGTTGAATTAATGTTCTTTCCACCCAGTTTAGCTCACCAATTTATTGTGTACATATCGTTACTATACATGTTTATTTAATATCCGATGACTCAAATAAATAAGGAATTTTAAAAATAAAATTTATAAAAATAGATAATGGATTTCGAGTAACTACCATGTATTGTTAAAGTCTTTGTATGATAGTTAAACTCATAGCTAATATGAATGGAAGGCGTACATTACACGAAACAAACCTATCGTCTTTGATGGCCATTGCCCATAGGGGGGTTGTTAATTAGGTTGAAAAAATTGTATACAATTATAGGTTGAGCCTCTCATGATGACAGTGACTCGAAGTTGAATCATTGTCAGGTTGAATTAATGTTCTTTCCACCCAGTTTAGCTCATCGATTTATTGTGTACATATCGTTACTATATAGGTTTATTTAATATCCGATGACTCAAATAAATGAGGAATTTTAAAAATAAAATTTATAAAAATAGATAATAGATTTCGTGTAACTACCATGTATCGTTAAAGTCTTTGTATGATAGCTAAACTCATAGCTAATATGAATGGAAGGCGTACGTTACACGAAACAAACCTATGGTCTATGATGGCCATGGCCCATAGCGGGGTTGTTAATTAGGTTGAGCCTCTCATGATGACAGTGACTCAAAGTTGAATCATTGTCAGGTTGAATTAATGTTCTTTCCACACAGTTTAGCTCACCGATTTATTGTGTACATATCGTTACTATATATGTTTATTTAATATCCGACGACTCAAATAAATGAGGAATTTTAAAAATAAAATTTATAAAAATAGATAATGGATTTCGAGTAACTACCATGTATTGTTAAAGTCTTTGTATGATAGTTAAACTCATAGCTAATATGAATGGTAGGCGTACGTTACACAAAACAAACCTATCGTCTTTGATGGCCATTGCCCATAGGGGGTTGTTAATTAGGTTGAAAAAATTGTATACAATTATAGGTTGAGCCTCTCATGATGACAGTGACTCGAAGTTGAATCATTGTCAGGTTGAATTAATGTTCTTTCCACCCAGTTTAGCTCACCGATTTATTGTGTACATATTGTTACTATATATGTTTATTTAATATCCGATGACTCAAATAAATGATGAATTTTAAAAATAAATTTTATAAAAATAGATAATGGATTTCGAGTAACTACCATGTATTGTTAAAGTCTTTGTATGATAGTTAAACTCATAGCTAATATGAATGAAAGGTGTACGTTACACGAAACAAACCTATCGTCTTGTTGATGGCCATGGCCCATAGGGGGTTGTTAATTAGGTTGAAAAAAATTGTATGCAATTATAGGCTGAGTCTCTCATGATGATGGTGACTCGAAGTTAGATCATTGTTAGGTTGAATTAATGTTCTTTCCACCCAGTTTAGCTCACTGATTTACTGTGTGCATATCGTTATTATACAGTTTTATTTAATATGATGACCGACATGTTAATTTCTTAATTAATATTGATTCTGAAGTAAATTGTAAAGTTTAGACGTTCATGCGTGATTCATGCATGCAGCAATAATTTTTTTCCCAATGGGCTATTTCCTAGAAAGTGAATGTTGGGAAAGGCTATTTCTGCTAATTTCCTCTAAATTCAAAGGGTTTGCTATAAATATTTCAACACGTATTATTGAGTTAAGTCTCTCTGATGGCACCTTATGTCTCATTATTACATAAATTCTGCTACTTATTGGAATCCCAATTATATTCAAGCCAACCATAAGCATGGCACTGTAAAATTTCAGACTAAGCAAGGGATGTATGTATAAAAGTGTTTGTTAAAACTTAAAAGGACTGAGAGAGATAGTTGAGAATCAGAGAATTCTCTGTTTTCATTTTTATTTCATAATGAACTTTACAAGTTGAGCTTCCTATTTATATACATTTGTTATAATGAATGTAGCCAACATCCTGACTAAATACATATTCTAACTGATTATGATATCAGCTGATCTTAGTATGACATTAGCTGATCTCAGCAGACTAACTAATTACTAACTAACTTTAATCTTCAGATGCCAACTCAGCATATTGTCTAGCTCCATTTCAATCTTCGATTGTAGTGTTGACTGCTGTTGTAATAAGCACAATGTGAGGGAGCTGCACAATGTGAGATATCTTAGTTATATGGCTGAGAGTGCTGAGACTTGTTGCTTTGCTCTTGTATATCAGTAGCTTGTAAATTCTGATGTGTAGCTTGTAAGTTCTGATGAGGCTTTACCTTAACAGGCACAAATCAAATCTTTCTCTACTTCTATTGCTCTCTGTTTCGTCTTATCTTAGCTTTCAAGTATTTTTGATACCATGAGCTGTTTTTAGAGTATTCTTTTTAGAGGTTTTAGTTCATGATCAGCTGTACTCATGACCGAGGTAGAGGGTTTTCACTTTTCAGTATAAATTTGATGCTAGTGGCTCTCTACCAAATAGCGGGTTAGGAATACAATTTCGACTGTATGAGAGATGTCTTCCTATATTTTGTGATTTTATAAGTAACCGTGAGACTTGAAACGTTATTGGAGGTAAAAGAGAAAGTGCACAATCTCTTTAACTTAAGACTTGCCACAGTAAAAATTTTGGTATTACAAATATTTGAGGTTTGGGGAGGGAAAGAGGATTTGAACAAACAACTCGTGGTGTAGGTGTGAGAAGTATAACATTGAATCAATCTCATTTAATTTCGTTCATACAGCGTTATTGGATACGATTGTGAACCCCTGAAGGTACTATATCTGTACCTATATTGGAAGATTTCACCTGCCGGTTCGACCTCGGTGACTTATTAAGCAGGTTGACACTTGTCACTTGGAATGCTGACACTTGTTAGTTGTTACAAACCACCGATAGTCATTCAGATGTACCGTAGACGAGATGACACTTGTTGACAGGGTAACGACACCTGTCAGACTCAACCAATCACGGGCTGACATGATACCCTCCGTGTCATAATCAAAACCCATATAAACCCCATTTCACAATTGTTAAAGGGGGCTTCTTTCACTGCACGAAAGAACAAACATAAATTCAACCAATCGGAAGTTGAGAACCATATTTACCATATTTACTAAAGAAAGGATTATTCCATCCAGAATTGGGCCACCGAATGCTCATTTTCTTCCCCAACAGGGGTGTTTATTAATTAGTTGTGGTAAATTGGTTAAAGAATAACTCATTAAATAATTAAATGTTCTCTGCTTTTGATTTAGAATGAATAATATTTAAAACTCAATGTTATTGTTCAAAAGTTAATAAAAATCGTGCATAGATTTTCCTAGTTTAAAAGAGGCTTTATTCCTTTCTTCTAAGTTCTATGAACACCTTCAACAACTCAATTATAACATTAAATTAGTGGTGGATGGTGAGAGGTACTGGGAGGGGCCATGCCCCATTTACCAAAAAATAAATAATTTTTTTTGAATATTATCAATTTATCTTTATACACTTTGACCCATATCTAATATTTTCTTTTAATATAATGAACCTACTAACAATTTCATTGTTTTTTATATTAAAATAATGAATTTTTATTTTAAAATACTGATTTTCGACACAAAATTTAAAATTATTTTATAAAATTTTGTTGTTGACATAGTTATTTTGGTTCTTTTTATTTCCTCAATGATTTATAGCTCCTATTGTTATGAGGGTAATTTTTCTCTTTATTCTATATTTCTATCGTTAGCTTATTGCATGTCAATGATCTGTATTTCATGAGGTGACAAAGGCACTCATTGTATAGCATGTGGATAGTATCATAGTATAATAACTAATGATAAAAAACATATTACAATATCTAACGGCGAGATTTGAATATTTCACAACTAAAACACTAACATGGAAGAGTCATATACTACCAGGGACGGACCTTGGGCTGAGCTAGGGTGGGCTCAAGCCCACCCTGCCTTTTTAAAAAATTTTGAGAAGTAAAATAATAATAATAATAATAATAATAATTAATGTTGATGTCGGCTACCGTGTAAAAGTGGGAATAGCAATTGCTATATGTACTGCTTGTGCATTTAATTCACCTACTTCAATCATTATTCACTATTTCTTCACGATTCGCGAGGTGCATAAAGGCATAGTCCTACAAAGTTCAGCCTTTCTGTATAAGATGGAAAATGAATTTTTAACAAACTCCATGGTTGTCTACATTGAAAGAGAAATTGATGGTGCTATTGATCCTGATTTCACAATTGATAAGTTTGATCTTTTGAAAAACCGTAGGATACAGCTTAATTAGTATTTGCATTTCATGTTTATTTTATAATTTGTTTTGACTTTATCTTTTTTATTAATTTTTTTAATGTATTTATTTAGAATATACATTTATAGTGTAATCCCTACTTCGTCTTCTTAAGTGGGTGTATCTTTATTTTTAATTAGTACAATTTTCTCATAATGTTAATGATCGGAAAAAAAAAAAATTTCTAACCTACCCTAGTGTTTAATCCTGGTTACGTCCCTGTATACTACAACTTGTGCTTAGAGAAAGGGAGGTACACTTGTGATTTGTGATGCCACTGGAGGCTCGGAGAGGCCATGTCCTAAAGCCAATTTTTGTAAAAAATATAGTTTAAAATTTAAAAATTTTATTTCCGATTTATTATTATTCACATTCATTTTTAAAAGTTTATTGACATTGTCCTCCAGTCTTTCTAAATTTAAGGAAACTAGCTTTACCTCTATGACCACAACCCAAACTAAGAAATGATGTGCATTAATAAAACTATCTTATAAATTGATTTTAAGACAAATCAAATTGGGATCTACCAGGAGATCAGCTAGTACAAACACATATAAATTATAACTTCTACTATAATCTATCCACATTTTACGATTTAATAGGAAAATGAGGAATTCCAACCCCTTTCATAAAAATAAGAAAAGTGTCCAATCATTTTACTAAGATTGTCAATTCAAATTCATTTGAATTCTGAATTAATCAAATTGGGGTTGCTCCTCGAGCTGATGTGGGTGTTATCAATTGTGATATTTTGTTATTTCTTAGGGATTTCCCGATTTCAGTCTCGTTTGTATCTAGAAAGATGAATACTATCGCTCATACTTTAGCTAAGTTGGTTTTGTCTACCACTGACAATTGCTTTTGGTTTGAGTATTGTCCCTCTTTTGAGCCTTTTGGTCCTAATTGATTGCCTAGGCTAATGTCTTTTTTTGCTTCTTGAATGAATTCCAGTTTCAAAAAAAATAAATAATAAATAATAATCAAAAATAATTCCTTTTTGGACAATTTGCTTGATATTAACACAAAATTTCCCATGACATCTATATGTTCAAGGGTAATGCTTCTTTAACTCAATTTTGTTCTAAAATTTATTCTAAATGGCTTGGAAAGTAATTTATAAATCTCCTATTAATTATAGGATAATGTTAAAAACAATAAGCTGTTTTCAAATCAATTATCACATAATTTGGGATGGAATTTTATGCAAATATTTGTGCCCCAAATATTAAAACAAAGCATAATATAATGTAATTGAGATTACCGGTTTAATGTCACCTATTAATTAATTAATATAAAAATTAGAAGCTTCCACGACCCCATCTCCACTTGATTTATAGATTTGTAGTGCTCTGTTTTCGTGCTCTGTTTTGAGCCTCGACGAACTCTGTTAAAAATTGGCTCTATTTTAATTCTAAAACATCTTCACAGCCAGTTAACCCATGTCAACCACCAATTCTTCTCTGTTTCTTTTCTTCTTCTTCTTCTCCATCTTCTCTTGTATCAGATCAGATGACCTCCAAATATTGCTCAAACTAAAAACCGCACTGCAAGAATCGAACCCAGATGTGTTCATTTCATGGGTTTCGAGTGGCAACATGTCTAATTTCATGGGAATCACCTGTAATTCGGATGGTTTTGTCAAAGAGATCGACCTTTCTAATCAGAAGTTGACGGGAACTCTGCCTCTTGATTCAATTTGTCAGCTTCAGTCCTTGGACAAGCTCTCATTCGGGTTCAATTCTCTGTACGGTTCAGTCTTGGAAGAATTGAACAACTGCACCAAATTACAGTATCTTGATTTGGGCAACAATTTTATTTCAGGTTCGTTTCCAAGCATATCATATCTCAGCGAATTGCGGTTCTTGTATTTGAACAACACTGGAGTTTCGGGTGTTTTTCCATGGAAATCGCTGGAGAACATGACTAATCTCATTTCACTTAGTCTCGGCGACAAGAGTTTCGATCCAGCTCCATTTCCAAACGAGGTCGTGAAGCTCAACAAATTGAATTGGCTTTCTTTATCTAACAGCTCCATGAAAGGTGGGATTCCATCGGGAATTGGAAATTTAACGGAGCTCATACTCTTGGATCTTTCCGTTAACAATCTATCTGGCGAGATACCGACAGAAATCGGGAACCTTAAAAAGCTGAGGCAGTTGGAGCTTTACTACAATACATTGACAGGAAAACTTCCAGTTGGATTTCGCAACTTTTCCGGTCTTGAAAATTTTGATGCCTCAGTGAATAAGCTTGAAGGAGACTTGTCTGAGTGTTAGAGATAATCCTCTGTTATAAACCCGATGAACGCGGAATCGCCATGCCTAATATACGCCCATAACTCATAGCAAATAATAACGTTAATAAGCAGAAAAATAGATAAGAGATAATAAAACAATCACAACACAAGATATACGTGGAAAACCCAAAACGGGTAAAAAACCACAGGCCGTCAGGACGACAGAGAAAGTTCCACTATATGATAAATTGTTACAACCATATACTCTAGGATTCTCTCTCACACCTAACCCAAACTCCACTCACAAGATCCTCACCAAGAACCCCACAATATCCCCTAGGTCTCCCCTAAATATCACCCACGGATCTCTAACTAGATCCACCGATACTCCATTGGATCCCTCCTGGATATTCCCTTGGGTCTCCCCCGGATCTCACTCACACTCTTTGATGTTTACATGGTGTTTTAACTCTTTTGCTCCACAGCCTTAAATCTATTAACATAAATATTAGGACTATTTATACTAGTTACAGGGAGTTTAAGATAAAAGGAAATCATACTCCTAAACGTACTAGACTTACTTGTTCCACATAAATACTATTTTCTTTTATGACAAGTCTTCTTGTAGGGAGTAAATCCTTTTCCTTCAAGCACAAGAACTTCCAGAAGAATTCCTTTTCCTATTCTGCGCAATATTCCCGATCTCAGCAATACATTGTCTCCGTCGTATAGGTTACGGTGTGCACCCCGCTTCCAACACCACAAAACAATTTCTGCTCATGACCGCTCCATGTGCCGCGGCTCAGGCACGTGCCTACGCCGCGGTCCTACGCTGCGCCTGATCCTCTGGACTTTACCACCTCATGTGCCGCTGCCTAGGCACTTGCTTATGCCGTGGTCCTGCGCAGCGGTACCTACCAGATTACGCTTCTTCAGTTCTTCTTCAATCTTCAATCTCCTTTAAACACCACCATTCAACTTCCAAACGTATCCCATGTCTCCAGGAAACTCCGCATCAGTTGAGTCTCGTTTGGTTCACATTTAGTACATTTGAGAATACGAGCAAAAACCTAACACTGAGGTGGGGTTCTTAAGCAATTTGGTGACTCTACAGCTGTACGACAACCAGCTATCTGGTGAAATACCAGCTGAATTGGGAAAATTTCAAAAATTGGTGAATCTTTCTCTATACAAGAACAATTTGACTGGTCCTCTGCCTCAAGAACTTGGTTCTTGGTTCTTGGGCCGAGTTCGATTTCATTGATGTTTCAGAGAATCTATTGACGGGTCCGATTCCACCTACTATGTGCAAGAGAGGGACCATGAGAGGGCTTTTCATGTTGCAGAACAAATTCATCGGTGAAATCCCTACGAGTTACGCCAATTGCGTGACTATAAAGCGATTCAGAGTTAGCAATAATTCGCTTACTGGAATTGTTCCGGCTGGAATATGGGGACCGCCAAAGGTGGTTATCATCGATATCGCAATGAATCAATTTGAAGGGTCCATCACAAAAGATATCAAAAATGTAAAAGCACTGGGTCTATTATTCGCCGGAAACAATAGGTTGTCCGGTGAATTACCGGAAGAGATTGCCCAAGCTACATCTTTTGAGCAGATTGACCTCAGTTTGAACTTGCTTCAAGGAAAACTTCCTGTCCTACTTTGGAATAAACTTTCTGTCCTATCCGTGCTAGATCTGCATAATAATAGTTTTTCTGGCTCCATCCCTGATACATTTGCACAGTGCAATTATTTGGAGACCTTGAACTTCAACAACAATGATTTTGAAGGGCCTGTACCGTGATCTCTCGTCAATTGTACAGCGCTCCAAATTCTAGATCTTGGTAATAACAAGATAAATGATACCTTTCCACATTGGTTGGGAACCCTTCCGGAGCTACAGATTCTTGTTCTCCGTTCCAATAAATTTTCAGGTTCTGTACCAGATTCTAATGAAATGTATACTTTCTCTAAGTTGAGAATACTTGATCTCTCAAAAAACAATTTTAGCGGTTCTTTGCCGATGAAGTATTTCGGAAAGCTCAAAGCTATGATGAATATTGGGGAAGCTGGAGGAAAGTTGCAATACATGGACAATGGTGGCCCATTTTCTTACCATTATACTATACTGGTGACGATGAAAGGAGTTGATATCAAAATGGAGAAAATTCTAACCATTTTCACAACTATGGATTTTTCAAGCAACAAGTTTCAGGGACGAATTCCAGATGTAGTTGGAAAATTGAAATTTCTCAAAGTCCTCAACTTTTCTCATAACAATCTAATAGGCTATATTCCATTATCCTTGGAAAATCTGAAAGAGCTGGAATCATTAGACCTTTCTTCAAATAGGCTCAAGGGAGAGATTCCTAATCAATTGACAAGTTTGACATCTCTTTCGGTTCTAAATCTCTCGTACAACCAGCTCCTGGGACATATACCTCAAGGGAACCAATTTGGTACGTTTCTGAACGATTGCTATATCGGGAACTTGGGCTTGTGCGGCTTCCCGGTATCAGAAAAATGTAGCAATGGTCCAGAATCCGAACCAGATAAACCAACCACATTCCATGAAGAACACGATGCTGTGAGCTGGTTTGATTGGAAAATGAGTTTGATGGGTTATGGATGTGGAGTAGTGCTTGGCTTGTCAAGGGGGTATATCGTGTTCTCAACAGGAAAGCCAGAGTGGATTGTGAGCATGGTTGATAGAAAGCTGTCTAGAAGAGTGAGAAGGCCGACTGGAAGACACAGAAGAAGAATTTGATTAGTAAGTGCAAGTCATTCATTTAATTGTAAAACAATTCTCTTCTACTGTAAAAATAAGCTAGCTCATTACCTTCGAAGATATTGTATACAAAATTCATAGGGAGGTGGGTACAAAGTCCCTTGATGTGATATTTGCATATAATTGATGTCAAACTGTGAGCTAAGTTCATAGTGCATGTCAAATATAGTTTTATGCACACAACAGTAGTAAGGGAGTCTAGTAGATCTCTTCTATTACACCAATTTTATCGATAACATGCCCCTTCATCTTTGCAGGCACAAATAGAGTTGAATGGAGGTGAGGTGATCAGTGATGGTGTGGTTGATAGAGCGAAAGGCAGCAAACCGAAGAGTGCATTTGTCCCATGCCTGAAGAGGTCGAGCAGGACTATGATAAAAACATAGGTTTTAATCTTGAATTTGATTGTGATATTGTTATAATGATAATTTTTGCATGGTTGTTTTCCAGAATTCGAACTTGATAGTACCTTCCCATACCTTTTGTATGATTATGGAGTAAATAGACAAATTCTCGTAGGAGAACAAATAATAATAATAATATCGTCATAATTTGAAACAATAATAAAAATAAATAAATCAAAAAAATTGATTGTATTGTATAGTTATTTGGGTGTAGAAGTAAACTTTATTTATTTGATTTTATAGTTACGACTTATGCCTGTTGAAGTAATATTAACATAAGGATATTATATTGATAAAAGATTTAATTACAAAATTAGGTGTGGATGGAAGTGTTTTGGCGACAATAGAGCCACCATTAACTTTTTATGTTTCTCTCTTATTAGTTATTACTTATAACTTTGTTTATGTGTGTTTCTAATTATTCCCATGGTATCACGGTTTCCACCGGATACGCTTATTTATAATTATGTATTGAATACGGATTATCAAATAATGCTTAGTTGCTTATGGTCAGAACCTTTTGTATTTTGCATAGGTTGAATGCTTAAATTTTGCTTTAAAACATCTGCTGTTTTCATAAATTGAATCCGTTAGAGACTGATAATAAATAAATAAATAATTTACGAAAAAACAGCAGATTTTTCAAAGAAAAAAATTATCATTAATCTGCAGTTAATAAAGATTAGGGAAAAAAATAAATATAGAAGTTGGGTATATCCATATGATATATCATTGAGCAACGAAGCATGGACTTTAGAGATGATCAATAATTCATGTAAGAAACAGTACATACAGTGAAAGCTTTGTGGTAGTCACAGCCCATAAAGGATGGGTTAAGTAACCAAAAATCAAGTAAATGGGCCGTCGGATATTTCAACAACTGTATCCTACGCCACTTCGAGTCGAGGCCGTGTCGGTAAATAGTTACTGCACTGTATATAATAATAAGAGTGTAGAGAGTTTATCGATAGATATTAATAAGTTTTTCTTTGGTAGGTATATAACTATGAGTATACTTATAACACATTTATCCATATTATCATTTTTTACTAGAAAAACAATACAATTTAGTCAAATAATGCTTATATGGTAAAAATTGATGAGGTGAATAAGTGTGCTATGGATATGCTCACATAGTCACGTGCCTAGCTACTAGAGAAAAACTCATGCTCCTCATATATGTACTAATGATGTTGTGGGTTCGAGTTGTGATATTTCTCTCAAACCACAAATTGATTGTAATAATTCAAATAAACAAATAAATAGATAAATATTGACTAAAATCCTAAATAGCAAAATTATTGTGAGTGAGGTTTATTTATAATTGTATAAAATTTTAAAATTTTAAAAATAATAATTTTAATATTAAATGGGTTGTAGCTATAATTTTTCTTTTTTTCTTTTTTAAATTTATATAATTTACAAACTGAATATACATAAATTTCTTTGAGTGATGTAAATATCTTTGATCCAGTAATAACAACAATAATCGAGTGTCATTTGCCTCCATTGTTGAAGATTTCAAAATATAACTTCACCGCTATGGTTTATCTTATGGTATTGTAACCCATTAAATTGCAAAGTGTGTGGAAACATCTCCACTAGAGTGGAAGTCGTATTCAGAGACATACTGTGTTTATAGAATCAATCTTGATAGTTCTTGACTCTTGACAAACCACAATCCAATAGATTTGAGATCCATGGAAGGAAATAGTTTTGGAATTGATGGAAGGGAAGAGTTGAGATTTGAGATTCGAAATTCATAAAAGGGAATAGATTTGAAAAATTATGGAAGGTAAAGAAAAAGAAATGGAGGATCCATATATCTCCATTCTCCTCCATGTAGGAGATGCTCAAAAATCTTGTGTGATTTCACCAGATTAATAGGAGATCACCGGATCTCCCATGATTATGTTTTTATTACATATATATATATATATATTTATTAATATTTTGTATTTATTTAACATTTTTTTATTAAAAAAATTATTTTAATCAGTGATAATTTCACTAAAGTCCCTATATATATATTTTGAATTGTCATATTTTTAAACGTCTTTGTCATATTAGTAACTTTAATCCCTTCTTTTTCTAAAATACATCACTTTAATCCATTTGACCAAACTAACAGTCAACTATAACTAAATGTACAAAAGGTCAATTTTGCCCCTAAAAATTTTTAGTTATTACATTTTAATTTTCTAAAATTTCTCTCAATTACTTTTCATATTTTAATATTAAATAAAATTTAAATTAAGAACAAAAAAAAAAAATTCTTAAAAAAACAGGATTTTTTGTAGTGATAATATCGTTTTAGTCCCTATAGTTTACCATATTATCCATTTTAGTCCCTGTCGTTTCAGTTTTGACCACTTTAGTCCAGACGTTTTCAATTAATTCCTCTTCTAATCCCTACCGACCAATTCCATCAGGAATTTTGAAACTGACGTTAATAGAGTGAGGGTAAAATGGTAAAATCATCCCTACCCCTTCCAGAATGTTGTATAAGAAGGGCAAAACTATAACTAATTAAATTTCTAATTCATTATTAAATTAAATAAAAAACAATTAAAATAATAATAATTATTATTATTTTACCATTCTAGAATGTTAATAAATAAAACTAATTAATTTATAAATAATTAAATTTAAAAATAAAACTAAATAAAAAATGAAAAAAAAACTAATTAAATTTATAATTAATTAAAAATAAAAATAAAATAATTAAATTAATAATTAATAAATGTAATAAAATTAAATAATAAAAACAATAAAAACAATAAAATTAAATTAATATGTTAAGAGAAATTTATTAGGGAAAGCATATTTATTAAATTAAATAAATTTAATAAAACATATTTATTAAATAAAATAATAATTAATTAAAAACAAAACAAAACATCAAACCCTACCAATCCACTCCATCCACTTATCATTTTCTCCTTCATCTTCTTCACCAGCCACCCATCTCATCATTTTCTTCACCAAACCCTATTTCGTGGCGGCCACTGTGGCGCTCTCTCTCTCTATTTCTCTCTCAAGGTCAATCTCCACCAATTCCCTTATTTTTCTCTTCTCCTTCTCTTTTCCCTTGTCAGGAAGAGGTGACGCACGAGCCCAGTTTTGCATTAGAACCCAGTTTTGTTTCGATTTCTTTTCTGGGTCGAACTTAGCTGTGTGTTTGTGTGTGAGAGTGATGATGGTGGTGGTGTGTTGGTCCGATTCTAGGTTTGGGGGTTAGGGATTTGGTGGTGATTGGATTTGGGGGTTAGGGATTTGTTGGTGGTTGGATTTGGGGGTTAGGGTTTCTAAGATTGAATGGATGTTTGAATGATTTTCAAATGGTCTGAATGTGGTGGTGTGGTTGTTATTGATCTGGGTTTATCTATTGGTGAAGTGTGTGGAGGAAGACGGCTGTGGTTTGATCAGAGACGGAGAGCTGCTCGCCGGCGGCAAAAGGAAATCGGTGAAGTGTGTGTGGAGGTGAGCAATGTTGGTGGAGAGATTTGCGATGTTGGTGGCCGGATATTATTCAAAGGTTTTTAATTTTTTAATTTTATTTTTTTGTATGTAAAATCTAGAATTTGTGAAAAAGATGAACTAGTTCTGTGTCTGTGGGCTTGGCTGTGTGAAGAAGATGAATTGTTTATGGGTGAAGTGGTGGTGGGCCGGTTGGAGATGTTGAAGATGATATTTAATTACTATGTGAAAATCTGGGTGAAGTGGTGGCTATGTGAAAATATGGAATGTTGAGGATGATGATGTTGCAAGTGGAGATGTGTGTGGTTCGATTGTGTGTGATTTTTAAATTGTTTTGTTTATTTTTTATTTTTAAATTGTTTTATTTAATTGAATTATATTTATTAATTTGATTAAATTATTAACAATTCATTTATTAATCAGAAATAATCAGGGGTATTAAGGTCTTTTAACTGGTATTAGAAATAATCAGGGGCAGTAGGGTCATTTGACTCTCTGTCCCTGTCAGAAACCATTTTATTAACGGAAAACGTAATAGAAGGACTAAAGTGGTCAAAACTGAAACGACGGGGACTAAAATGGATAATATGGTAAACCGTAGGGACTAAAACGATATTATCCTTTTTTTGTATTATGAGCAGAATATTAATTTAAATATTAAAAATTAAGATTAAAAAAATATTGAAAAACTGAAAAATAAAAATTATTTTATTTTATTTTATTTTTATTTTATTATTATTATTATTATTTTTTTTTTTTTTGAGATCCAATTGACTCCAAACGATTCAACAAACAATAAGACTAATCTGGGCTGGGCTACTTTTTAAAGACTACTGTCCTGTTAAAGCCCAACAATTTCCATTCACTCAATACTGGAAAAATGCAAAACTAAAAAATGCTTTAGTTCACTGATTTTTATTAATATACCACATGTAGTGACGGTGTCCCGAAGTTGAATCATTGTCGAGCTGAATTAACGTTCTTTCCACCAAGTTTAGCTCATCAATTTATTGTGTGCATATCGCTACTGTACAAGTTTATTTAACATCCGATAGCTCAAATAAATGAGGAATTTTAAAAACAAAATTTATAAAAATAGACAATGAATTTCCTGTAACTACCATCGGTAAAGTTTTTGTATAACAGCTAAACTCTAGCTAATATCGTAATATGAACAGAAGGTGTGCGTTACACGGAACAAACCCAACGTCTTTCATGGCCATGGCCCATAGGAGGTATTGTTAATTTGGTTGAAAAAATTGTATAAAATTATTAGCAGAGCCTCTCTGCGGGAAGAGTCGTGATTGGAGACTCTTCTAGATTGGATTGTTGGATTGCTGGATTTGCTTCATCGCTAGAGAGCTTTAAATTAATTAGCTTAAATCCAAAATGTTTTGGCTCTATTTGCCACGCTTTGGTCTCAAAGTGTGTTTTTTTTTTTTTTTCAATGTTCTTCCTGAAAATTGGGCCCATCGTTGTTAGTCTATAGTCATCTACAGTACTTAATATATAATTATGAATCTACCATACAAAAGTATACTTCAAAAATATATTATAACGAAAAATGTGAACCATAGATTATGAAAAAGTTTTGATAAATGCATACATTTTGAGTCAAAGTATGTAAATCCGATGATCCACATTCTTCGTCTTGACATATTTATTGTCATGACGAATTGATAATAGAAAATCTATTTCCACCACCTCTAAATTTTAATACAAATAAAAGTTTGACAAATTTCACAATAAAACAAAGTCATATATATACTCATATTCATTTTAATTTTTTATTTGGCTAACAAATAACTAATTAGCAATATCTCATGTTTCTAATTTTATTCTATTTTTAACTACCAATCTTGTTATTAATTCAACAACGATTTTATATATGTTTTATTGTTAATTTTTATTTTATGTTAAATAATCTTAACCTGTAGGTTGAATATTGTTGATTGCTTCAATTATTATTGCTTTAGGTCCACTCCTGTGGAAATCGAGGAACCGCCTGGATTGACTGGTTGACTCAATTTTTATAGTTATCCGTTTACACAACTTTTCTGAAAAAATTTACAACATCAATAAAAGTAAAAAAGTCGTCTGAAAATTGTTTCCAATTCCTATCTATAATGCTGCGGTCCGTAATCTTCGGAGCAATTTAATTTGATCATCAGTCATCACTATTGTGGTAGCCAAAAATGGCTCACAGGCCCAAAAGTGCAAAGCCCAGGCTATAACTTGCTTTGACCCAAGTTTGAGGAATCCAAAGGGAGCAATAACAGCATGACTTGGTCGTCTGAAGACCAAGTCATCCAGGTGTATTAAATAGCGAGATTCTAGGGAGGAAATCTTTCCAAGAATCTCGCCCACGATCAGGCCATTATCCTACCTACCTACTTCGAACGGTTACCTAGAATTTCCTATAAATAGCAAAGCATTTCTTCAGAGAAGGCTCTCTGAAAAATTCAAGCTTACTAAAGCGTACTGAAACTCTGCTTCTGAGAATTACAGCCACCGGAATCCAATATTCACGATCATCACAATCGTTGCTCAGCCCAAGCATAACTAAGGCTAACGATTTAAATCACTCTTTGTTCTTTGCATCATTTATCTGCTTTATTTTTGTTCTAATTCGTTTGCTAGTTTGAATAGGTCGATCGACCAAGATAATTGCAGGAACACAAGCTGGACGACAACAGCATTCAAACGATCCAACCCAAGTTGCATTGGGCCTATCAACATACGATCCGATCCACATCGATTGTAGGTCGACACCCTACAGTTTGGCACCCACCGTGGGGCCCGTTGCAACTTTACAAGTATCAACCGTAATTTTCTTACTCTCAAACGAACAACAATGTCTGGAGAAGGAACCACCCCAACCATCGAAGAGCAGATCGCTGCATTGGTCGCTCAGACAGCAGCGAACGCAGAAAAGTTGCGAGCATTAGAGGCCGAAAACGCTGCAATTCGAGCCACAAATGAAGAACTGCGAGCCATGGTCGATGGCGTTGTGCCCGACAGCGAAGATGTGGGGCATCCAGTTCCTGTATCCAACACTGAACAAGAGGTCGACCGACGAGGTCGAGACGCTCCGACAGGTCCACCGATGCCTGATGCTGCGGTCCGTAATCTTCGGAGCAATTTAATTTGATCATCAGTCATCACTATAATGCTCCTTTTAATTAATTATAATTAATTTACATGGTAGAAGGTGATGTCTTACAATCACGACATTAATGGATATATATTTATACTCTTTGTAAAGCTAATTAAATTCATAGTTTAAGATTGAAGAGACTGCTTTGTTTCTAATTCGTGGAAATGAACAAAAGCAAAGTTACATATAAATCATCTTTACACTTTCGTCAACCTTTTTTCTTATAAAAAAAATCCATTTATGATATGTTCCAACAATAAAAGGCCACCTCAATTATTTAACTTGACTATATTATCGATCAAGTGATCAAAGCTCCATTATTTTCCATCAAGTACTATAAACAAAATAAAAAAATATAAAAAAATAGTGAGAATTAATTGAGCGTACGTGGTCTAACTTCAAAGTTTATCTTTTACGAAGTGTGGTTAGTGAGTGGGGAAATTTGATGAATAAGATCATAAAGTACAAACTACAAAGTAGTGATGGGTTACGACACATCCTGCACTCGGTCAATCTTTTCATTTTTTTTAATACAATGTGACACAAAAAAGTGGTCCTATAAAGAAAAAAGACATGAAAAATGTTTTCTTTTCATACTTTCTTTTACATCTTTTTTTTGTTTTTTTGTTTTTGTTTGTTGCATTGAGTCTTTTATTTTGCTGATTGATAAGGAAGTAAATATCGGATTCGGTGAAAATAAAAGAGTTTTAAAATTTTGAAAATCTTGATAAAAATATCGTTAGTATCACTGAAAATATCTTGAATATGTAAATATGTTTTTAATGTCAAACCCCTAAAAATATACAAAATATCAACAATATTTTGATCAAAATATTGACATAATGATATTTATTTCCTTGTTAATTGGTTGGTAGACAGAAGATGATCGACAACAATGGCTAAGTAGTGTGATGAATGTGCATGAAGAATTGCAAATGACGAGAACCCTTTTTGAGTGGAGGTCATAGGTGTTCATGTTTCTCTTTGAAACGACAATGTTAAATTATTTTCTTATTTGAATCTTCCCAGAGAGTGATCTTTTGAACTGTTGTTTTGTTTGTACTAACTTTCTTTATCCTTCCTTTTTTTTTTTTTTTTTTTTTTTTTTTTTTTTTTTGATTACTACAGATTTAGGAATCCAATATATATTTGTTTTTAATTTTATAGGCACTTTTGGTTTCGGGCTTTTGTCTTAGCTGAGAAGTTGTATCTGCCCACCAATATTCTCCATGTAAAAAAATTTAAAAGTTTATTGATATTATCCCCGAGTCTTCCAAATTTAAGGAAACCGGCTTCACCTCTATGACCACAACCCAAACTAAGAAATGATGTGCAATAATAAAACTATTGTTATGAATATAATTGGTGGCTTCCACCCAGATGCATGGCATGGCAAGTGGCAACAAAGTGAGGGTTGGTTTTAAACGTGTCACATGGTGGCACAATGTGTAGAAAATTGCAATATGTACCCCTTGTTTATTTGTCTATATAATGGCCTTTGTATTGTTGAGCAACTGATACACTAATACAGTAGAACCCCTGTAAATTAATCTCCTATAAATTAATATCCTCTTTAAATTAATAAAAAATTCTGGTCCCGACTCGGGCCAGTGTAAAAATTTAATAAACCCCTTTATCTTAATAATTAATAATTTATTTTTGAAACTCAGTGTAAAATTTCGGTCCCGACTGTCGTAAAAATTAATAATTCCATAAAAGTATAAAAATATATTACATAATAATCAAGAACTAGAAAAGTTTTTCAAGATGCTAGTTTGCACAAGGCCACCATGTTTGATATTTTTGACTTTATGCTTCATCTTTTGAATTATCCTATTGTTACAACAACAAAAAAAAAAAAATAGAAAAAAAAAAAGAATTTTTAGAAGATGTTAGGAATAGAATTTTTAGATATATATTGAGATCTCTCTTGTGATATACAACCAAATAATAAGTCTCATTATTTATAGGGTGAGTATGATTAGTCTCTAAAGTAATCACATTCCCAAAAGAAATTGGAAAAAGGGGAAATTTCCCTGAAAAAAAAAAAATTGACTAAGCAAGGGATCCCGAAAAGGAACCTTCTCTAAACAAGAAAACGACTTCTACACATTTTCTAAGACAAAAATAATACTTTGCAATGTAAAACCCTTAAATTTAATAACCTCTCTAAATTAATACTCAATGGTAGGTCCCAAGAATATTAATTTAGAGGGGTTCTACTGTATATATCTAGCCTTGTTCTTCGTCTAATCTCTTGCTCGTTTCACTCTCTCTTGTTTCTTTACTCTACTTTATTATTTATTAGTTTATATGTTGTTCTTTGTCTATTCTTTTATGTTCTTCATCTGTTATTTTTAATTTTATTTATAACACGTTATCAGCATGATGCTATTATTTCCAGAATCTAAAGTTATGAATTTATTACTACTAGAACCTGAAGTTCCTAGATTTATTTCTAAAACCTGAAGCTTCTGAATTTATTCTTACAAGAACCTGAAGCTTCCAGATTTTTATTTATTAATACTAGAACCTGTAGTTCTGGATTTACTTTCTCGCATTTTATTTTTATGTAATTTACTTTCCCGCATTTTATTTACTTTTATGCGATTTACTTTCTTTATTTACTTATACGCTTTTATGAGATTGGCTATGCCAACCTACCAGAACCTGCAGTTTTGGATTTACTTTTTCCGCATTTATTATTACGCATTTTATTTTGTAATTTTTATTTAAGCAAATGTCACCCATCCAGAACCTGAAGTTCATGGATTTATTTATCATTGTCGGAATCTGAAATTTCTGGATTTATTTTTTTATATATATTTGAAGATTTAAATTTCTCGGATTTTTATCAGACCAGAAGTTCTGACTCTGATTGTGATTTTCGAATAACCAGAAGTTGTAATAATATCAAAGCTTGTAAATTTAAAATTTGCTGCACTGGAAGTATCTGGGGACAATTACGATCTGAAAGCCCAATACCCAGCGGTCACAGCACCAGAAGTTCTATGGCAAGAACTAAAAGACCGATTTGATAACCAACCAGATGTTGCATTACCAAATGCCAAGTATTAGTGGCAACATTTACGTTTTCAAGACTTTAGATCTGTCTCTGAGTATAATTATTCTTTATTCAAAATCACTACACAACTGAAATTGTGTGGTTAGGATGTAATCTTGAATCATCAATAACAAAAGCAATAACAATTCTACTCCCTTTTCATTTTATCTCATATTATTTTTCCTCTCTTTCATTTATTCTCTTGCTTTGCCTCATTTTACATAAGCAGTAACTATTTCTCCTTCATTTATTTCATATTATTACTTATTTCCCTGTTCATTTATCTCAGTTATTACTTTATCTGCTATTTTAATTTTATTATAACATGCATCTATTTAATTTTATGCAATTTATGCATCTGAGTATGCCAACTAACCAGAACCTGAAGTTTATGGATTTGTATAAATTATATGTTAAGCCTAACTAGGTCAATCGTTAAGTTTCTGGTAGGGATGGCAACGGGGCGGGTCGGGGTCGGGGAATGTTTTACCATCCCCATCCCCACCTCCCAAAACCGTCCCCATCCCCGTCCCCATCTCCGCATTAAGAGAAGCAGGGCCGGGGGCGGGGATTCCCCGTTGGAGGGCCCTTCCCCATACCCGCCCCATTCCCCGTTTAATATAATTATATATTTAAAAATTACAACTTTAAAAAAAAGAGTATAAATTCAATTATATATTATAAATATAATATATATATATATATTGACAAACGTGGTGTCAAAATATTCAGTTATGTATTGACAATCGTGGTGTCAATATATATCTATATATAATATATATATAAATTCAGTTATAAATATATATAATATATATATTCAGTTATATATTCCAACAAATCATAACCTAGCCAAACGTGGTGTCAATATATATAAATGATTAAAAAAATCTGAATATTTTATATTATATTATAAATATATATACATATGTATATATAATATATATCGGGGCGGGGATGGGGCGGAGAGTGCTTCCTTCGTCCCCGCCCCGCTTCAACTTCGGGGACAAGACTTTGTCCCCATCCCCGCCCCCGTCCCCGAATATTGTCCTCCATCCCCGCCCCATTTGGGACGGAGCCCAGCAGGGCCCCGGCCCCATGGGGAATATTGCCATCTCTAGTTTCTGGAATTTAAACCAAGCTCGGCTAGACCAACTAACCAGAATTTGAAGTTTCTGGATTTATCATTATAATATTTAAGTTGGCGCGGTTTTACCAACCAATTAGAATATGAAGTTCTAAACTTTAAATTTTAGTAAAAATATGGAGTTCTGAATTCATTAATATGTACATGAATGTCTTACTTGGGACCTGAAATTCCAAAATTCGAATTCTATATAGAACCTAAAGTTCTAATTTTGAACACAAAGTATTGAATCTGAACTTGAAGTTCTTAAGTTTTGAACATGAAGCTCTAATCAGACTTGAAGCACTGAATTCAATTTAAATTGTATATTAAAACTTTTATATCAAAGTTTATTAGAACCAGAAATTCTGAATTGGATCAAGTTACGATTTTTTCATCTAGAAAGTCAATTTGTAATTTCTATTTAAAACATGAAGTTTTCTGAATTTTATGAACCTGCAATTCATGGTCGAACTGAAAGTTCGAAAAATCAATATGATTCATGATTTTGTATTTATGAAGTGATATATTTTCATATCTATATGTTTATATTGTTGATCACTTTGTCTAATATGCACTTTATTTTTCATTGTGAATAGATATGTCTTTAAACGGTAAATTAGATAATATTGAAAAGCAAGATACTAGAGATATATGTCTGGCCGATAGTGCAACGATGTATACGATTCTGTGAAATCAGAAATATTTTCTGAATTTAACCCTACTTAAGGCAAATGTTAATACAATATCAGGTCTAGCAGATTTGATAGAAGGCTCCGGTAGAACCATGATATTGTTACCAAACGATACTAAAATATATATCAGTGATGCTTTATATTCAAGTAGATCCAAAAGAAATCTACTTAGTTTCAAAGATATACGGTGTAATGGATATCACATAGAAACTATAAGTGATGAGAATATTGAGTATTTGTGCATTACTTCTCACAATTCAGGCCAGAAGCTCATTATGAAAAAGCTACGTGGTTTATCATCTGGATTATATTACACTCTTATAAGAGGTGTAGAAATTTATGCAGTTATGAACCAGAAGTTCTCAGACCCAAAAATATTTATGCTCTGACATAACCGTCTTGATCACCTAGGATCTACAATGATGTGTAAAATCATTAAAAATTCTCATAGACATCCATTAAAGAACCAGAAGATTCTTTTATCCCATAAAAAATTATGTACTGCATGTTCACAAGGGAAATTGGTAATAAAACCATCCCATCATAATGTTGGCTTTGAATCCCCATCATTCCTACAAAGGATTCAAGGGGACATATGTGGTCCTATTCATCCACCAAGTGGACCGTTTCGCTATTTCATGGTCCTAGTTGATGCATCTAGTAGATGGTCATATGTTTGTTTATTATCGACACCTAATAATGCTTTTGCGAGATTACTCGCACAGATTATCAGGCTTTGGGCACATTTTCCTGATCATCCGATAAAATCAATACACATTGATAATGCAGGTGGATTTACTTCTAAGACATTTGATGAATATTGCAGATCAGTTGGGATTGATGTTAAACATCCAGTTCCACATGTTCATCCTCATAATGGATTAGCAAAGTCACTTATCAAGCATCTACAGGTAATTGCGAGAACTTTATTATTTCGATACAATTACCCATTTCTATATGGAGACATTCTATTCATCTCTGACCCACTGCTTATCATTATTACTTACCATTACAACTTGTAATTGGTCATAGACATGCTCATTTTTAAGATAATTGATCATCATATAATTATTAATCAGTTACTTCATATATTAAAAGTAACAAAATTTTATAAGTTGCTATCTCATAAATCTCGGCCGGGTGATTGTTCCTGAAGAACGATCTGAGTAAAATGCTACAAATAAATCATCTGATGCATATCATAAGTTTGTAAACCTTTTATTTCGAAATGTATTGTTCCCAGAAGAGAAAAATAAATTATCAGGATTCTAATGTAAACAAGACTCGAGTTATGAATAAATACATTTTCTCTAAATCAACTCTATAAGAGTTAGATATATCTAAAGAGACACAAAGTCCCTAAAGTGACTAAATCCATTGAAATGGAAGAAACCTCAATAGAGATTCAAGTATACTGAAATTGAGAAAATTTCTATAAATCATATAAGAGAAATG
The DNA here is from genome assembly GCA_954870605.1 of Acer campestre. Taxonomy (NCBI): domain Eukaryota; kingdom Viridiplantae; phylum Streptophyta; class Magnoliopsida; order Sapindales; family Sapindaceae; genus Acer; species Acer campestre. Next base: position 25,943,253 of record OX940810.1, read on the forward strand.
TGGAGTCATAAAGAAGCAATCATTGATGATGTATTTTTATACACAATAGCTACTGAAATTATAAATGATAATTATGAAACTCATAGTATCGATGATTGTAGACAAAGGCATGATTGGCCTAAATGGAAAGAAGCAATTCAAGCAAAATTGACTTCATTAACCAAACGTAAAGTATTTGGACCAATAGTCCAAACGTCTGAAGACGTCAAACCTGTTGGATACAAATGGGTTTTTGTACTGAAACGTAATGAGAAAAACAAGGTGGTGCGACATAAGGCACAACTCGTAGCACAGGGTTTCTCACAGAGACCTGGTATTGATTTTGATGAGACGTATTCACCAGTGATGGATACAATTACGTTTCAATTTCTGATAAGTTTGGCTGTCTCATAAAGACTTGAAATGCGTCTTATGGACGTAGTAACTGTCTACCTATATGACTCACTTGATTTAGATACTTATATGAAAATCCTTACAGGATTTAGAATGCCAGAAGCATACAACTCGAGACCTCGCAATTTATATTCGATTAAATTATAAAGGTCCTTATATGGATTAAAGCAATCTGGGCGCATATGGTACAATCGCCTCAGTGAATATTTGATTAAAGAGGGATATATCAATAATCCCATATGCCTATGTGTTTTCATAAAGAAATCAGAATCTAGATTTGCTATTATAGCAGTTTACGTTGATGATATGAATTTGATTGGAACTCCTGGAGAGCTCCTGAAAACTGCTGAATATTTAAAAAAAAGAATTTGAAATGAAAGACCTGGGAAAGACAAAATATTGTCTCGGTCTAAAGATTGAGCATAAATCAGACGGAATACTTATCCATCAATTATCGTATATTGAAAAGATTCTGAAAAGATTCTGAAAAGATTTAATATGGATAATGCTCACCCATTAAGTACTCCTATGATTGTTAGAACCCTTAATCCTAAGAAAGATCCATTCTGACCACTAGAAGATAGTGAAAAGATACTTGGTCATGAAGTACCATATCTTAATGCAATTGGTACTTTATTATATCTAGCTCAATGTACTCGACCATATATCGCATTTTCATTAAATTTACTTGCTAGATTCAATTCAGCACCAACTAGAAGACATTGGAATGAGATTAAACATTTTTTTCGTTATCTTCGTGGAACAAAAGATTTAGGGTTATATTTTTCAAAATCTAACGACTTTTCAGGTTTACTTGGTTATGCTGATGTCGGGTATCTATCTGATCCCCATAAAGCTCGTTCACAAACGAGGTATGTTTTTACCTATAATGGCACAAAAATCTCCTGGCGCTCCACAAAGCAAACTATTGTTGCTACATCATCTAATCATTCTGAGATCTTTGCACTTCATGAAGCAAGCCGAGAATGCGTGTGGCTAAGGTCAGTAATTTTTCATATTCAAAATACATGTGGATTTTCATTATCTACATGAAACCGACACCGATATTTGAAGATAATGCGGCTTGTATCGCTTAAGTTAGAGGTGGATATATCAAAGGAGACAGAACCAAACATATTTCTCCAAAATTCTTCTATACTCATGAACTTCAGCAGAGCCAACAAATTAATGTTAAACATATACAGATAATTTGGCAGATCTGTTTACCAAAGTATTGCCTACATCAAATTTTGAGAAATTGGTATATGGAATCGGCATGCGTCGTCTTTGTAAATTACAGAATTGATATTGAAGTTTCATTTAGGGGGAGCGTTCAATCAGGGGGAGCAAAATTTTGAATTGACATATGTGTATTATACTCTTTTTCCTTTTACCGTATTTTGTCCCACTGGGTTTTACCGTAAAAGTTTTAATGAGGCAGTTCTGAACACATCCACACCACTTGATCCAGAAGATCATTGTATATATTTTGCTAAGGTTTTTGTCCCACTGAGTTTTTCCTAGCAAATTAAAATATAAATGATGGAATCCAAGGGGGAGTGTTATGAATATAGTTGGTGGTTTCCACCAAGATGCATGGCATATATGGCAAGTGGCAACAAAGTGAGGGTTGGTTTTAAACGTGTCACATGGTGGCACAATGTGTAGAAAATTGCAATATGTACCCCTTGTTTGTTTGCCTATATAATGGCCTTTGTATTGTTGAGCAACGGATACACTAATATATATCTAGCCTTGTTCTTCCTCTAATCTCTTGCTCTTTTCACTCTCTCTTGTTTCTTTACTCTACTTTATTATTTATTAGTTTATATGTTGTTCTGTATCTATTCTTTTATGTTCTTCATCTATTATTTTTAATTTTATTTATAACAACTATCTTATAAATTGAATTTAAGACAAATCAAATTGGGATCTACTCAAAAATCAACTAGTACAAACACGATATAAATTGTAACTTCTACTACAATCTATCCACATTTTACAATTTAATAGGAAAATGAGGAATTCCAACCCCTTTCACAAAAATAAAGAAACGTGTCCAATCATTTTACTAAGATTGTCAATTCAAATTCATTTGAATTATGAATTAATTAAATTGGGGTTGCTCCTCGAGTTGATGTGGGTGTTATCAACTATGATATTTTGTTATTTCTTAGGGATTTCCCGATTTCAGTCTCGTTTGTGTCTAGAAAGATGAATACAGTTGCCCATACTTTAGCTAAGTTGGTTTTGTCTGCCACTGACAATTGTTTTTGGTTTGAGTATTGTCCTTCTATTGAGCCTTATTTTTTTTGAATTACAATTACAATTGTAGACGGGACCCGGCAAGATTAGACTCTACAAGCTCGGTCTGGAATACTACTCCCACTATCGGGGAGAGAGTACAAATAGACTACAATTCTCACAATTGGATTGCATGAGTATAAAAGTCATCATGAGTATTGCATGGTTCCAAGTGAAGTGAAGTTTCCCTCTTTGACTCATTCTTTGGAGTTCGGAAAATGGATCAATCAATTGCGTAAATTAATCATCTTGAAACTAGTGCTGGCAAAACGGGCCGGGCCCTAGCGGGTGGCCCGGCCCGGCCCGTCAGCTTAACGGACCAGGCCCAAGCCCGTTAAGCTGGCGGGCCAGGCCGGGCCTAGGTGGCCAGATCGCGGGATGGGCCCGGTAAGGCCCGCTAGGCTCGCGGGCCTTAAAAAAATTGTAAAAAACAATTTTGGCGGGCCCTAACAGGCGGGCCCGCCATAATTCAAAAAAAAAAAAATTCAAAATTTGAATTGAGTGGTAGCTTTTGTAATTAACCAGGTGACCGTTGGAGGAGGAAAAAAAATATCCAAAAATTTTAAAAAATACACTTTTTAAAATCTTTTACAGTTTTTTTGCAATTATACCATAACCTAACATTTTCCTATAAATACCCCCATCACCCTCACCTCATTCTTTACATTTTCTCTACTTCTCTAATCCTTACTCTCTTATTCTCTCTATTCTCTACAATCTCCAACATCTCTCACTCACTCTTTCAACTATTTTGTAATTTAATATATTATTTATATACTATATACTATTATACTAATATACTATACACTATACATTATATATTATATATTTACATACCTCCCACTCATGGATGACTTCTCCAGCATAACCATCGAAGAGAGTTCTAGTAGCAACCAGCCGACGAGCTAATGTAATTGTAAATACTTAATTTTTTTTTTCGATTGCACTCTTTTTCCCTTACCAAGTTTTTATCTCATTGGGTTTTTCTTAGTAAGGTTTTTAACGAGGCAATCATGATTTATAATTTATACTTTTTACCACAAATTTAATACGAAATTATAAAAATATTATTCATCAAAAAGTAATTAAGTGTTGTATGAAATGACTAATATTATATTTCATATTAAAATTATTACATTAATAATTACACAAAATTATTACAATGTATAAAAAAATAATATTATATAAAAAATGTTTTAAAAAAAATATTGAAGCCCGTTGGGCTTGGCCCGTTAAGGCCTTAACGGGCCGGCCCGTTAATGGTTTAACGGGCCCTTAATGGGCCGGCCCGTTAAGGGCCCGGCCTGTCCCATAACGGGCTTGGGCCCAGGCCGGGCTCACCCTTTCGCCTAATGGGCCGGCCCAGCCTCGACCCGTTAAGCTGGCGGGCCGGGCCCGGGCCGGCCCGTTAAGCGAAATGGGCCTAACGGGATTGGTGGATTGGAGAAACCTCTTTTTCACATTCTTGACTTCAACTACTCTATATCTGTTACCTTTTCATTTTCACCCATTTTTTCCTTCTTAGAATATAAAACTAAACTGCTTTTTAGAATAGTTGTAACTAAAACCATTTTTGGAAGAAATCATTGAAAGGGATTTCTGAAGAAGTCTGCATTATCAAATTTCTTACATTATTAGCTCCTTGGTTCATTCTGATTTACTTGGATAACAAAATAAAAGTGCTTTTTAAGTAGTCTTTTTAGAAATCATTTAAAGTTGAGTATTACTAAGTTGTCCAAAACTTTTTACAAAAATTTATTTTTAAATGACACGGGCCAGGAGGTGGTAAATTGTACATTCCATCTGGATTATCAGTTGATATTATTAATCACTTTCCCATATCATTTAGATAAAAAAAAAAAAAAAAATTAAGCCAGTCTTATGGTAATGTAACTTTAATCTAAACAATTTTCTACAAAACCTTTGTGGTACTGGTTTTGAGATTCATCAAATTTGCATTAAACTAATTAATAAAACAATGTTCTTTTTTTTTTTTATTTTTTTTATTTTTTTTTTTAAGTATAGATGTATCTTTTGATTCACAAATTAAGGTGTGACTTGACTAATTAAAATGGCTTTTGATAATATCAAACTACACTTTCATACAAATTAGAATTATATTACCACCCACAAGTCTACTCACTCACTGGAGAGCAAAGCTAGGGAAGAAATTCTAGAGAAGACGTCACAGAATGATAATATTGATTTGAATCAAAGAACAATTATTGTAGCAGATTTGAGCCCTACCAGGTCCAATATTTCTTTGTTTCATACCTAATAATTACCTATATATACATTTTCTGTTATTTTGTCAATTTCCTGACCCGGTTGAGAAGGAATCATGAATCAACTTTCATGACCGATTATTAGAGTCTGAAATTTCAAACTGAGTGGCCATAATCGCACCCTTTAAACCGTATGTCAGTGGGAATTGACTTTTATAGACTACACTTTGGGATTTAAAGGCTAAAGGTGGGGCAAATATGTATATACCAAGGCTTAAACCTGGGTGGAGGAACCACCCTTGGGAGACTCCAGCCACCAAGGCAAGAGGCCATTGTGGTCCTAACTGATTGCCTAGGCTAATGTCTGTTTTTTGCTTCTTGAATGAATTCCAGTTTCAAAAAAAATAATAATTAATTATTCAAAAATAATTCCTTTTTGGACAATTTGCTTGATATTAACACAAATTTTCCCATGAAATTTATATGTTCAAGGGTAATGCTTCTTTAACTCAATTTTGTTGTAAAATTTATTCTAAATGGCTTGGAAAGTAATTTATAAATATCCTATTAATTTATATGTTAAAAATAATAAGCTGTTTTCAAATCAGTTATCACATAATTTTGGATGGAATTTTAGACAAATATTTGGGCCCCAAATATTAAAACAAAGCATAATATAAAAATTAGAAGCTTCCACAACCCCATCCCCACTTGATTTACAGATTTGTAGTGCTCTGTTTTCATGCTCTGTTTTGAGCCTCGACGAACTCTGTTAAAAATTGGCTCTATTTTAATTCTAAAACATCCTTTTTGATCTTATCTTCGCCGTTCACAGCCAGTCAACCCATGTCAACCACCAATTCTTCTCTATTTCTTTTCTTCTTCTTCTTCTCCATCTTCTCTTGTATCAAATCAGAAGACCTCCAAATATTGCTCAAACTAAAAACCTCCCTGCAAGAATCAAACCCAGATGTGTTCAGTTCATGGGTTTCGAGTGGCAACATGTCTAATTTCATGGGAATCACCTGTAATTCGGATGGTTTTGTCAAAGAGATCGAGCTTTCTAATCAGAAGTTGACGGGAACTCTGCCTCTTGATTCAATTTGTCAGCTTCAGTCCTTGGACAAGCTCTCATTCGGGTTCAATTCTCTATACGGTTCAGTCTTGGAAGAATTGAACAACTGCACCAAATTACAGTATCTTGATTTGGGCAACAATTTTTTTTCAGGTTCGTTTCCAAGCATATCGTATCTCAGCAAATTGCGGTTCTTGTATTCGAACAACACTGGAGTTTCGGGTGTTTTTCCATGGAAATCGCTGGAGAACATGACTAATCTCATTTCACTTAGTCTCGGCGACAATAGTTTCGATCCAACACCATTTCCAAAAGAGGTCGTGAAGCTTAACAAGTTGAATTGGCTTTATTTATCAAACTGCTCCCTGGAAGGTCGGATTCTACAGGGAATTGGAAATTTATCGGAGCTCATAAACTTGGAGCTTGCCGATAACAATCTATCTGGTGAGATACCGACAGAAATCCAGAACCTTAAAAAGCTGTGGCAGTTGGAGCTTTACAACAATACATTGACAGGAAAACTTCCGGTTGGATTTCGCAACTTATCCGGTCTTGAAAATTTTGATGCCTCAATGAATAAGCTTGAAGGAGACTTGTCTGAGGTTGGATTCTTGAGCAATTTGGTGAGTCTGCAGCTGTTTGAGAACCAGCTATCTGGTGAAGTACCTGCTGAATTGGGAAATTTTCAAAAATTGGTGAATCTTTCTCTGTACACAAACAATTTGACTGGTCCTCTGCCTCAAGAACTTGGTTCTTGGGCCAAGTTCGATTTCATTGATGTTTCAGAGAATCTATTGACGGGTCCGATTCCACCTACTATGTGCAAGAGAGGGACCATGACAGGGCTTTACATGTTGCAGAACAAATTCACCGGTGAAATCCCTGCGAGTTACGCCAATTGCGTGACTATGGAGCAATTAGTAGTTAGCAATAATTCGCTAACTGGAATTGTTCCGGCTGGAATATGGGGACTGCCAAAGTTGGATGCCATTGATATCGCAATGAATCAATTTGAAGGGCCGATCACAAAAGATATCGGAAATGCAAAAGCACTGGGTCTATTATTCGCCAGATACAATAGGTTGTCAGGTGAATTACCGGAAGAGATTACCCAAGCTACATCTTTTGTGTTTATTGACCTCCGTTCGAACTTGCTTCAAGGAAAATTTCCTGTCCTACCGCTTAGATTAAATACATTATTAATCTCAAAAAACCAGTTGAACGGAGAGATCCCTCATTTTATCTGCAGTATGAGTAACCTTCGGGTTCTTGATCTTTCCAATAACAACATGAGAGGCACCATTCCAGAATGCATGGGAAACATTAGCATCTTTCTTAGCGTGCTAGATCTGCAGAATAATAGTTTTTCTGGCACCATCCCTGATACATTTGCACAGTGCAATTATTTGGAGACCTTGAACTTCAACAACAATGATTTTGAAGGGCCTGTACCGCGGTCTCTCGTCAATTGTACAGCGCTCCAAATTCTAGATCTTGGTAATAACAAGATAAATGATACCTTTCCACATTGGTTGGGAACCCTTCCGGAGCTACAGGTTCTTGTTCTCCGTTCCAATAAATTTTCTGGTGCTGTGCCAGATTCTAAGGTAAAGAATTCTTTCTCTAAGTTGAGAATACTTGATCTCTCAAAAAACAATTTTAGCGGTTCTTTGCCGATGAAGTATTTCGGAAAGCTCAAAGCTATGATGAATATTGGGGAAGCTGGAGGAAAGTTGCAATACATGGACATGGGTGACTCCTCTTACCGATATTCTATGCTGGTGACAGTGAAAGGAGTTGATATGAAAATGGAGAAAATTCTAACCATTTTCACAACTATGGATTTTTCAAACAACAAGTTTCAGGGACGAATTCCAGATGTAGTTGGAAACTTGAAATTTCTCAAAGTCCTCAACTTTTCTCATAACAATCTAATAGGCCATATTCCATTATCCTTAGAAAATATGAAAGAGCTAGAATCATTAGACCTTTCTTCAAATAGGCTCGATGGAGGGATTCCTAATCAATTGACAAGTCTGACATTTCTTTCGGTTCTAAACCTCTCGCACAACCAGCTTGTGGGACATATACCTCAAGGGAACCAATTTGGTACGTTTCTGAACGATTGCTATATCGGGAACTTGGGCTTGTGCGACTTCCCACTGTCAAAAAAATGTAGCAATGGTCTAGAATCCGAACCAGATAAACCAACCATATTCCATGAAGAACACGATGCTGTGAGCTGGTTTGATTGGAAAATGAGTTTGATGGGTTATGGATGTGGAGTAGTGCTTGGCTTGTCAACGGGGTATATCGTGTTCTCAACAGGAAAGCCAGAGTGGATTGTGAGCATGGTTGATAGAAAGCTGTCTAGAAGAGTGAGAAGGCCGACTGGAAGACACAGAAGAAGAATTTGATTAGTAAGTGCAAGTCATTCGTTTAATTTTAAAACAATTCTGCTACTGTAAAAATAAGCTAGCTCATTACCTTAGAAGATATTGTATACAAAATTCATATGGAGGTGGGTACAAAGTCCTTCGAATATAGTTTTATGCACACAACAGTAGTTAGGGAGTCTAGTCTCTTCTATTACACCAATTTTATCGATAACATGCTCCTTCATCTTTGCAGGCACAAATAGAGTTGAATGGAGGTGATCAGTGATGGTGTGGTTGATAGAGCGAAAGGCAGCAAACCGAAGAGTGTCTTTGTCCCATGCCTGAAGAGGACGAGCAGGCCGGAGTATGATAAAAACACAGGTTTTAATCTTGAATTTGATTGTGATATTGTTATAATGATAATTTTTGCATGGTTGTTTTCCAGAATTCGAACTTGATAGTACCTTTTCCGATGCCTTTTGTACCTTTTGTCTACGTTATGTATGATTATGGAGTAAATAGACAAATTCTCATAGGAGAACAAAAAATAATAATAATAATAATAATAATAATAATAATAATAATATCGTCATAATTTGAAACAATAATAAAAATAAATAAATCAAAAAAATTGATTGTATTGTATAGTTATTTGGGTGTAGAAGTAAACTTTATTTATTTGATTTTATAGTTACGACTTATGCCTGTTGAAGTAATATAACATAAGGATATTATATTGATAAAAGATTTAAGGGGTATTATCACTAAAGTCCCTACTTTTTCATGAATTGTCACATATTTAAACGTCTTTGCCATATTAGTCACTTTAGTCCCTTGTTTTTTTCAAAATACATCACTTTAGTCCATTTGATCAAAAAACTAGTGGTCAATTATAATAGAATGTATAAAAATACAATTTTACCCTCTATTGTTATTTTTAAATTTTTAATTTTAGTATCTCTTTAAATTCAATAATAGTTGGTCAACCCCTGAAAAAATTAAAATGTTTCCATCAAGGATCGAACCTTCAACCTTAAGGTTAAAAGTCACAAGCTTCAACCAACTAAGCTACTCTAGCTCAATGTTGAAGGTTTGTTGATTTAAATGTATATATAGTTATATAATTTGTTTAAACTAATTTAAATATGTTTATATAATTTATAATAAACTCATATTTAATAATAATATGTAAAAACATATTTATGAAAATGAAAAAGAAAATAACAAAACAAAAGGAAATCTAGAAAATCCAGAAAATCAAAACCTATAATTTTTTTTTGCTTTCTTTTTTTGGATTTTTTTTTTCAAAAAATTTATTACTTCAATTTGATAAAAATAAAATAAAATAACCCAGAAAATCAAATCCCATAAATTGAAAATTTCTTTTTTTTTTTTCCTTTTTTTCCTTTTGTTTTGTTATTTTCTTTTTCATTCTCATAAATATGTTTTTATATATTATTATTATATATTAGTAAAAAAATCCAAAAAAAGAAAGAAAATAAAAATTACAAGCTTTGATTTTAAATTATATAAGCATATTTAAATTTGTTTAAACAAATTATATAACTATATATATACATTTAAATCAACAAACCTTCAATAATGAGTTAGAGTAGGTTAGTTGGTTAAAGCTTGTGACTTTTAACCTTAAGGTTGAAGGTTCGATCATTAATGGAAACATTTTAATTTTTTCAGGGGTTGACCAACTATTATTGAAATTAGAGGGACTAAAATTAAAAATTTAAAAATTACAATAGAGGGTAAAATTGTATTTTTACACATTCTATTATAGTTGACCATTAGTTTTTTGGTCAAATGGACTAAAGTGATGTATTTTGAAAAAACAAGGGACTAAAGTGATTAATATGGCAAAGACGTTTAAATAGGTGACAATTCATGAAAAAGTAGGGACTTTAGTGATAATACCCCAAGATTTAATTACAAAATTAGGTGTGGATGGAAGTATTTTGGCGACAATAGAGCCACCATTAACTTTTTATGTTTCTCTCTTATTAGTTATTACTTATAACTTTGTTTATGTGTTTTTCTAATTATTCCCATGGTATCACGGTTTCCACTGCGTTTTCGGATATGCTTATTTATAATTATGTATTGAATACGGATTATCAAATAATGCTTAGTTGCTTATGGTCAGAACCTTTTGTATTTTGCATAGGTTGAATGCTTAAATTTTGCTTTAAAACATCTGCTGTTTTCATAAATTGAATCCGTTAGAGACTGATAATAAATAAATAAATAAATAATTTACGAAAAACAGCAGATTTTTCAAAGAAAAAATTATCATTAATCTGCAGTTAATAAAGATATAGAGGGCAAAAAAATATAGAAGTTGGGTATATCCATATGATATATCATTGAGCAACGAAGCATGGACTTTAGAGGTGATCAATAATTCATGTAAGAAACAGTACATACAGTGAAAGCTTTGTGGTAGTCACAGCCCATAAAGGATGGGTTAAGTAACCAAAAATCAAGATATTTCAACAACTGTATGTAAGGGATTCGATTAACACAATCAACATGTATAAGCACATAATTAATCCGAAAATCAAACCTAAACATGTTTCTAATATCATGATTAATCAAACCCTAAACACATATTATTAACCCATGTCAATTCAAGAGAAATAGAAAGCGGAAGCGTACCTGAATCCATTGCTGGAGGTTGGTGAACGGGTTGTGATCTTCCAAATTATCACGACCTTTTGTAACCTAATATTTCTCTCTTGTTCTGTGATGGGGATGCAGACAAGTGAAAAACATCGTGTAATTTGGGGACCATAACCCTAATGTATAATATAAGGTTTGCTATTTCTAATTTGACCCCTCATCAAATTAGATATAGTACTCTGGTATCTACACATTAATTCCATGACAATTACACCCTTAAGCCTTAAAACTTTAAATCTTAATTAGATCACTTTAATTTAGGCTTAACCAAAGATATCACAATACATTTGATATTTACATGTGTGGCCCCACATGTTGGAATTTTCCAACAATCTCTCACTGGGCCACATATGTAACTATGCAAATGTGTATGACTTTATGAGCTCCAAACTTTTGCTATCATAATTTTTGGGTATATCATAGCAAAATTTTGGGTATATCAGAACAATCTCGTCCATTGATTATGCCGTTATAGGATCAAAGCGGTTTTCGTCACATTTAGCGTGACTAAACCCATCAATGGTCACATACATCAACATAACCAAATGACATAGACCAATCATGGATGCGTAGCATGGAAATTACATGCAATGTGATCTATACATGTCTATTTCCAACTGGTCATACTTTATTCTTAAGTGAGATCAATATTTAACACAATGTAACAGAGTGAAATAAACTGAATACTTTATTTCTGATCAGAAAAATATCCAAATACATAAATGCATAAGAATGTCCAAAACCAAACATAAAGCAATAAAATACAAAATAATACAAACTCCCACTATAATATGGTATCCTCAAACAAAATAACACCCATATGAGCAGTGTGCTCATGAAAGACCTTGGGTGGTAATCCCAATATCATGGAGTTTGTCCTAATGTGCTCTATGGATATTTGTCCACTCTGCACTCTTTCCTTCACAACTAGGAACTTAATGTCAATATACTTTGACCTAGATGAGCTCCTGTTGTTGTTAGAGTATAGCACTGCTGACTTATTGTCACAATATAGTTTGAGTGGTCTTTCAATACCCTCCAGAATGCACAGCCCAGTGACAAAATTCCGCAGCCATATCCCATGATTGGATGCCTCATAGCATGCTACAAACTTTGCTGCCATGGCATCCAGCATAATCAGAGTCGGAATACCCTATGATCTCCAACTAATCCGATCTCTTATATGTGAGCATGTGATCTTTTGTTCTCTACAAATATCTCATAACCCGTTTGACTGCTTTCTAATGATCTATCCCAGGGTTACTTAAATATCTGCCTAACATACCAACAATGTACGCAATATCCGGACGCGTACACACCTGAGCATACATTAGACTCCCTACAGCTGATGCATAGGGAATCTTCTGCATTTCCTTAACTTCAAGGTTATTTTTAGGGCACTGATTGAGACTGAACTTGTCTCCCTTAGCGACAGGGGTGTCACCTGGTTTGCTATCCTGCATGCCAAACCTTTTGAGTACTTTATCGATATAGCTTCTTTGTGATAATCCAAGAATACCCTGAGAGCGATCTCGTTGTATCAAGATCCCTAATACAAAGGAGACGTCACCAAGATCTTTCATCTCAAAATTCTTTGATAGAAATCTCTTGGTTTCGTGCAACATGCCTATATCATTTATAGCAAGTAATATGTCCTCGACAAACAAAACCAGGAATATATGTTTACTCCCACTGAACTTGTGATATACACAATTATCAACAGCGTTTATCTCAAAACCAAACGAGATAATCACTTGATGAAACTTGTGGTACCACTGACGAGAAGCTTGCTTGAGTCCATAGATAGACTTTGTCAATTTACAGACCATATTCTTTGGGTCTCCTGACTCAAAGTTTTCTGGCTGTACCATATAAATTGTTTCGTCAATGTCACCATTGAGAAACGCCGTCTTGACATCCATCTGATGAAGCTCAAGGTCAAAATGTGCAACAAGTTTCATGATTGTCCTAAAAGAGTCTTTCTTTGAAACCGGAGAGAAAATCTCTTTAAATTCAATCCCTTTCGTTTGGGTAAAGCCTTTAGCTACAAGACGAGCCTTATACCTCTCCACATTACCTTTTGAATCCCTTTTGCTTTTAAAAATCCATTTGCAACCAATGGGCTTCGCACCTTCTGGTAATGGGACAAGTTCCCAAACCTTATTGTCTTGCATAGACTTATACTCCTCATTCATGGCATCAATCCACTTTTGAGAGTTGGAACTTTGCATGGCTTGATGGAAGTTGATTGGATCATCTTCCACCATTCCAATGCCTTCCTCATGTTCCTGGAGAAATACGAAAAAATCGTCTGGAATAACATTTCTCCTTTCTCTAGTGGATCGCCTTAATGACACTAGTTCTTGAGGTTGTTGACTTTGTTTCTCAGGAACAATTACCTCATCTTGAATGGGGGGTTGATCAACATTGTTCGGTTGAGGATCCAGATTCGCTTCTTGATCAATGACAGGTATAGGAACTTGCACATTGTCAAAAGCGATAGTGGGAATCGAAGTCGATTCCTCCTCAAAGACAATGTCTCTAACCTTATTTCTCCCTCCAAACTCAACATCCTCAAAAAATGTTGCAGTTCCCGTCTCAAAAATTGACCTAAGTGTGGGATCATAAAACTTAAAGCCCCTAGATCACTCAGAGTAGCCAATGAAGTAACTGCTCACAGTTTTGGAGTCCAATTTCTTTTCATGTGGCCTATAAGGCCTTGCCTCAGCTGGACATCCCTAAATGTGAATATGCTTTAGACTAGGCTTTCTGTCTGTCCAAAGCCCATAAGGTGTTTTACAGTTGCTTTAGTTGGCACTCGGTTCAGAATATAAGCAACTATTTTTAGCACTTCATTATTTTTCCTCTTTTTGCCCTTGTCCTTAGAGGTGCTAGTCAAATGAGCACTTTCGATTCTGTCTTGCTTCAATCTCTCTTCCTCTTGCACACAGTAAGAAATGAGCTCATTAAGAGTCCATTTCTCCTTCTGACAGTTGTAATTGACCTTAAACTGACTATATTGTGCAGGAAGTGATATTAATACTAAATGCACGAGCAAGTCATCAGACAGCTCGAGCTTAAGTGCCTTAAGGTTAGAAGCAATTGAGACATTTTCATAATGTACTCCCTTATGTTCCATTTGCCTTTATACTTCATAGAAATCAAGCTTTGCAAAAGCATGCTTGTTTCTGCCTTATCGTTTTTCACAAAACGCTTTTCAATTTCGGCTAGGAACTCTTTAGCTTTGGTTATCTTTTCAGATACCGCACCCCAAAATGCCTCCAAAATGCCGTGCTTGATGATCATAAGACTCATGCGATTTGAGCGATCCCACTTCTCAAAGTTCTTTCTGTCATCAAGAGAACTTACATCTGTAAGAGAAATGGGCTGCTCAATCCGAAGTGCAAGGTCCAGATCCATGCAGCTGAGAACAATAAGTATGTTCTCCTTCAAATCCTTAAAGTTGGTCCCATTAAGCATGAGTATTGAGTTGATATTAGCAGATATAATAGAAACACTAGCCGTAAAGAGAACAAAACAAACAAACAAACATGCTCACATTAATAACCAAATACAATAATCAACAAATTCAAATAATGGTAAGTCCCATCTCAAGATACCTAGCACAACATTAATATCAAGTCTTTGGACAGTAATATTAATTGTAAGTGGTACTCTTGTTGCAGTGATCAAACATTGACAATAATTCATGTCAAACAATAAATCTATCTTTAGATCGATTTATTATTCACATGTAAAACCTTATAATTGTCACATGTTTACCACCACAGGTGTGTGTGCAATTCGGCCAAATATTAACCTTCCTTTGGGCCGGCTAATACCCGTATGAATTTACACACACAATATTAAATGTAAGTGGTATTGTTGTCGCAGTGATCAAACATTGACAATAATTCAAATAATAAATCTATCTTTGGATCGACTTATTATTCACATGTAAAACTTTATAATTGTCACATGTTTATCACCATAGGTGTGTGTGCAATTCGGCCAAGCATTAACCTTTCTTTGGGCCG
The DNA here is from genome assembly GCA_954870605.1 of Acer campestre. NCBI lineage: Eukaryota > Viridiplantae > Streptophyta > Magnoliopsida > Sapindales > Sapindaceae > Acer > Acer campestre. Next base: position 25,958,356 of record OX940810.1, read on the forward strand.
GCTAATACCCGCATGAATTTGCTCACACAATATTAAATGTAAGTGGTACTCTTGTTGTAGTGATCAATCATTGACAATAATTCATGTCAAATAATAAATCTATCTTTGGATCGACTTATTATTCACATGTAAAACCTTATAATTGTCACATGTTTATCACCACAGGTGTGTGTGCAATTCGGCCAAGTATTAACCTTCCTTTGGGCCGGCTAATACCCGCATGGATTTGCACACACACAAACATCCAACATTCCTCATGAACAATCTATACAAGAGTTGTCACTTTGGCGACATCTTGTTTCAATTAGCCCATTTAGAATAATAGACTACTTTATTTAATCATAAAAGATATACCAAAAAATATTTGAATTTGAGTTGATCCTCAAATATATATGTATATATACATATTAAAAATAAAAATACAAAACTGCCTTTTATTTTGTAAAATTATAGAAAAGCCCCTCAAGTTTCAATAATTACAAAATGGCCCATCAATTTTCAATAATTGTAAATTGGCCCCAAAATTTTTGAAAATTACAAACTGTTCCCGAAAATTTTCAGTAATTATAATTCGGCCCCAAATACTTTTGAAATTTCAAACTAGCCCATTAAGTTTTGGTAATTAGACATTGGCCCCGAAATTTTATTAAAATCACACAATGACCCAAAATAATTACAAAACATGAACCTCAAAAATTTCAAATTTTCAGGAGAAGGGCCTGAGCAAAAAACAAGCTTCTGTGAACCCTAGGTTCACGCCGCCGCCTCCTTAGCCACCAGAATGTCACCGGAAGGCAACAAATGGCGGCCAAGCAGCGCACAACTCGCAACTCGCGGATCGGAGAGACGATCGGCGATCGATCCATGTAGATCGAATAAGCGGCCGCATGATAGCGGTGGTTTTCCTCTTCTCGGTCAAGATCGGGTTTGGGTGAGACCCATCAAACCAAAGAGACTGTGATCTGGGTAATCTAAATCCCAAAACTCAAACCAAAATTTTCAACATAAAAGAAGAACAAAACACGAGAGTTTCAGAATTTATTATTTGTTAGTTAAAAATAAAATAAAAATTAAAAGATGTACAGTACACTGTCACCCATATTCATACAATCATGATTCATGCATAGCTTGATGTGCGTGCCACCAACAAAATACCCTTTTTGATTTTGATTTTGTTTTTTTTTTATTAAGGCCAAAAGCCAAAAACAAGGCAAATAGCAGTGCCCAACAACAAAGAAAAAGCAAAACGAGAGGCAGCACAAATATTGTTAACATATATTAAACAATAAATCTGATACCAAACACCGATTTATAAATCGTGTATTATATATCAATGTTTGAACAACACAATATATCTCCAAAAAAACAAAAAAAAAAAAAACAAAAAATCCCTTAAATTCTCAAGAATCAATCATGGGTGGCTCTGATACCACTTGTAAGGGATTCGATTAACACAATCAACATGTATAAGCACATAATTAATCCGAAAATCAAACCTAAACATGTTTCTAATATCATGATTAATCAAACCCTAAACACATATTATTAACCCATGTCAATTCAAGAGAAATAGAAAGCGGAAGCGTACCTGAATCCATTGCTGGAGGTTGGTGAACGGTTTGCGATCTTCCAAATTATCACGACCTTTTGTAACCTAATATTTCTCTCTTGTTCTGTGATGGGGATGCAGACAAGTGAAAAGCATCGTGTAATTTGGGGACCATAACCCTAATATATAATATAAGGTTTGCTATTTCTAATTTGGCCACTCATCAAATTAGATATAGCACTCTGGTATCTACACATTAATTCCATGACAATTACACCCTTAAGCCTTAAAACTTTAAATCTTAATTAGATCACTTTAATTTAGGCTTAACCAAAGATAGCACAATACATTTGATATTTACATGTGTGGCCCCACATGTTGGAATTTTCCAACACTGTATCCTACGCCACTTCGCATCGAGGCCGTGTCGGTAAATAGTTACTGCACTGTATATAATAACACATTTATCCACATTATCATTTTTTACTAGAAAAACAATACAATTTTATCAAATAATACTTATATGGTAAAAAGTGATGAGGTAAATAAGTATGCTATAGGTATACTCACATAGTCACAGTTATGTGCCAAGCTACTAGAGAAAAACTCACACTCCTCATATCTGTACTATTGATGTTGTGAGTTCGAGTTGTGATATTTCTTTCAAACCACGAAATTGATTGTAATAATTCAAATAAATAAATAAATAGATAAATATTGACTAAAATCCTAAATAGCAAAATTATTGTGAGTGGGGTTTATTTATAATTGTATAAAATTTTAAAATTTTAAAAATAATAATTTTAATATTAAATGGGTTGTAGCTATAATTTTTCTTTTTTTCTTTTTTAAATTTATATAATTTACAAACTGAATATACATAAATTTCTTTGAGTGATGTAAATATCTTTGATCCAGTAATAACAACAATAACCGAGTGTCATTTGCCTCCATTGTTGAAGATTTCGAAATATAACTTCACCGCTATAGTTTATCTTATGGTATTGTAACCCATTAAATTGCAAAGTGTGTGGAAACATCTCCACTAGAGTGGAAGTCGTATTCAGAGACATACTGTGTTTATAGAATCAATCTTGATAGACGTTCTTGACTCTTGACAAACCACCATCCAATAGATTTGAGATCCATGGAAGGAAATAGTTTTGGAATTGATGGAAGGGAAGAGTTGAGATTTGAGATTCGAAATTCATAAAAGGGAATAGATTTGAAAAATTATGGAAGGTAAAGAAAAAGAAATGGAGGATCCATATATCTCCATTCTCCTCCATGTAGGAGATGCTCAAAAATCTTGTGTGATTTCACCAGATTAATAGGAGATCACCGGATATATATATATATATATATTAATATTTTGTATTTATTTAACATTTTTTTATTAAAAAAATTATTTTAATCAGGGATAATTTCACTAAAGTCCCTATATATATTTTGAATTGTCATATTTTTAAACGTCTTTGTCATATTAGTAACTTTAATCCCTTCTTTTTCTAAAATACATCACTTTAATCCATTTGACCAAACTAACAGTCAACTGTAACTAAATGTACAAAAGGTCAATTTTGCCCCTAAAAATTTTTAGTTATTACATTTTAATTTTCTAAAATTTCTCTCAATTACTTTTCATATTTTAATATTAAATAAAATTTAAATTAAGAACAAAAAAAAAAAATTCTTAAAAAAACAGGATTTTTTGTAGGGATAATATCGTTTTAGTCCCTATAGTTTACCATATTATCCATTTTAGTCCACGTCGTTCCAGTTTTGACCACTTTAGTCCAAACGTTTTCAATTAATTCCTCTTCTAATCCCTACCAACCAATTCCATCAGGAATTTTGAAACTGACGTTAATAGAGTGAGGGTAAAATGGTAAAATCATCTCTACCCCTTCCAGAATGTTGTATAAGAAGGGCAAAACTATAACTAATTAAATTTCTAATTCATTATTAAATTAAATAAAAAACAATTAAAATAATAATTATTATTATTATTTTTACAATTTTACCATTCTAGAATGTTAATAAATAAAACTAATTAATTTATAAATAATTAAATTTAAAAAAAAAACTAAATAAAAAATGAAAAAAAAACTAATTAAATTTATAATTAATTAAAAATAAAAATAAAATAATTAAATTAATAATTAATAAATGTAATAAAATTAAATAATAAAAACAATAAAAACAATAAAATTAAATTAATATGTTAAGAGAAATTTATTAGGGAAAGCATGGTTTATTAAATTAAATAAATTAAATAAAACATATTTATTAAATAAAATAATAATTAATTAAAAACAAAATAAAACATCAAACCCTACCAATCCACTCCATCCACTTATCATTTTCTTCTTCATCTTCTTCACCAGCCACCCATCTCATCATTTTCTTCACCAAACCCTATTTTGTGGTGGCCACTGTGGCGCTCTCTCTCTCTATTTCTCTCTCAAGGTCAATCTCCACCGATTCCCTTATTTTTCTCTTCTCCTTCTCTTTTCCCTTGTCAGGAAGAGGTGACGCATGAGCCCAGTTTTGCATTAGAACCCAGTTTTGTTTCGATTTCTTTTCTGGGTCGAACCTAGCTGTGTGTTTGTGTGTGAGAGTGATGATGGTGGTGGTGTGTTGGTCCGATTCTAGGTTTGGGGGTTAGGGATTTGGTGGTGATTGGATTTGGGGGTTAGGGATTTGTTGGTGGTTGTATTTGGGGGTTAGGGTTTCTAAGATTGAATGGATGTTTGAATGATTTTCAAATGATCTGAATGTGGTGGTGTGGTTGTTATTGATCTGGGTTTATCTATTGGTGAAGTGTGTGGAGGAAGACGGCTGTGGTTTGATCAGAGACGGAGAGCTGCTCGCCGGCGGCAAAAGGAAATCGGTGAAGTGTGTGTGGAGGTGAGCAATGTTGGTGGAGAGATTTGCGATGTTGGTGGCCGGATATTATTCAAAGGTTTTTAATTTTTTAATTTTATTTTTTTGTATGTAAAATCTAGAATTTGTGAAAAAGATGAACTAGTTCTGTGTCTGTGGGCTTGGCTGTGTGAAGAAGATGAATTGTTTATGGGTGAAGTGGTGGTGGGCCGGTTGGAGATGTTGAAGATGATATTTAATTACTATGTGAAAATCTGGGTGAAGTGGTGGCTATGTGAAAATATGGAATGTTGAGGATGATGATGTTGCAAGTGGAGATGTGTGTGGTTCGATTGTGTGTGATTTTTAAATTGTTTTGTTTATTTTTTATTTTTAAATTGTTTTATTTAATTGAATTATATTTATTAATTTGATTAAATTATTAACAATTCATTTATTAATCAGAAATAATCAGGGGTATTAGGGTCTTTTAACTGGTATTAGAAATAATCAGGGGCAGTAGGGTCATTTGACCCTCTGTCCCTGTCAGAAACCATTTTATTAACGGAAAACGTAATAGAAGGACTAAAGTGGTCAAAACTGAAACGACGGGGACTAAAATGGATAATATGGTAAACCGTAGGGACTAAAACGATATTATCCTTTTTTTGTATTATGAGCAGAATATTAATTTAAATATTAAAAATTAAGATTAAAAAAATATTGAAAAACTGAAAAATAAAAATTATTTTATTTTATTTTATTTTTATTTTATTATTATTATTATTATTATTATTTTTTTTTTGAGATCCAATTGACTCCAAACGATTCAACAAACAATAAGACTAATCTGGGCTGGGCTACTTTTTAAAGACTACTGTCCTGTTAAAGCCCAACAATTTCCATTCACTCAATACTGGAAAAATGCAAAACTAAAAAATGCTTTAGTTCACTGATTTTTATTAATATACCACATGTAGTGACGGTGTCCCGAAGTTGAATCATTGTCGAGCTGAATTAACGTTCTTTCCACCAAGTTTAGCTCATCAATTTATTGTGTGCATATCGCTACTGTACAAGTTTATTTAACATCCGATAGCTCAAATAAATGAGGAATTTTAAAAACAAAATTTATAAAAATAGACAATGAATTTCCTGTAACTACCATCGGTAAAGTTTTTGTATAACAGCTAAACTCTAGCTAATATCGTAATATGAACAGAAGGTGTGCGTTACACGGAACAAACCCAACGTCTTTCATGGCCATGGCCCATAGGAGGTATTGTTAATTTGGTTGAAAAAATTGTATAAAATTATTAGCAGAGCCTCTCTGCGGGAAGAGTCGTGATTGGAGACTCTTCTAGATTGGATTGTTGGATTGCTGGATTTGCTTCATCGCTAGAGAGCTTTAAATTAATTAGCTTAAATCCAAAATGTTTTGGCTCTATTTGCCACGCTTTGGTCTCAAAGTGTGTTTTTTTTTTTTTTTCAATGTTCTTCCTGAAAATTGGGCCCATCGTTGTTAGTCTATAGTCATCTACAGTACTTAATATATAATTATGAATCTACCATACAAAAGTATACTTCAAAAATATATTATAACGAAAAATGTGAACCATAGATTATGAAAAAGTTTTGATAAATGCATACATTTTGAGTCAAAGTATGTAAATCCGATGATCCACATTCTTCGTCTTGACATATTTATTGTCATGACGAATTGATAATAGAAAATCTATTTCCACCACCTCTAAATTTTAATACAAATAAAAGTTTGACAAATTTCACAATAAAACAAAGTCATATATATACTCATATTCATTTTAATTTTTTATTTGGCTAACAAATAACTAATTAGCAATATCTCATGTTTCTAATTTTATTCTATTTTTAACTACCAATCTTGTTATTAATTCAACAACGATTTTATATATGTTTTATTGTTAATTTTTATTTTATGTTAAATAATCTTAACCTGTAGGTTGAATATTGTTGATTGCTTCAATTATTATTGCTTTAGGTCCACTCCTGTGGAAATCGAGGAACCGCCTGGATTGACTGGTTGACTCAATTTTTATAGTTATCCGTTTACACAACTTTTCTGAAAAAATTTACAACATCAATAAAAGTAAAAAAGTCGTCTGAAAATTGTTTCCAATTCCTATCTATAATGCTGCGGTCCGTAATCTTCGGAGCAATTTAATTTGATCATCAGTCATCACTATTGTGGTAGCCAAAAATGGCTCACAGGCCCAAAAGTGCAAAGCCCAGGCTATAACTTGCTTTGACCCAAGTTTGAGGAATCCAAAGGGAGCAATAACAGCATGACTTGGTCGTCTGAAGACCAAGTCATCCAGGTGTATTAAATAGCGAGATTCTAGGGAGGAAATCTTTCCAAGAATCTCGCCCACGATCAGGCCATTATCCTACCTACCTACTTCGAACGGTTACCTAGAATTTCCTATAAATAGCAAAGCATTTCTTCAGAGAAGGCTCTCTGAAAAATTCAAGCTTACTAAAGCGTACTGAAACTCTGCTTCTGAGAATTACAGCCACCGGAATCCAATATTCACGATCATCACAATCGTTGCTCAGCCCAAGCATAACTAAGGCTAACGATTTAAATCACTCTTTGTTCTTTGCATCATTTATCTGCTTTATTTTTGTTCTAATTCGTTTGCTAGTTTGAATAGGTCGATCGACCAAGATAATTGCAGGAACACAAGCTGGACGACAACAGCATTCAAACGATCCAACCCAAGTTGCATTGGGCCTATCAACATACGATCCGATCCACATCGATTGTAGGTCGACACCCTACAGTTTGGCACCCACCGTGGGGCCCGTTGCAACTTTACAAGTATCAACCGTAATTTTCTTACTCTCAAACGAACAACAATGTCTGGAGAAGGAACCACCCCAACCATCGAAGAGCAGATCGCTGCATTGGTCGCTCAGACAGCAGCGAACGCAGAAAAGTTGCAAGCATTAGAGGCCGAAAACGCTGCAATTCGAGCCACAAATGAAGAACTGCGAGCCATGGTCGATGGCGTTGTGCCCGACAGCGAAGATGTGGGGCATCCAGTTCCTGTATCCAACACTGAACAAGAGGTCGACCGACGAGGTCGAGACGCTCCGACAGGTCCACCGATGTCTGATGTAAATCCAAATGTCGGGCAGACCCAGCAAACACCCCAGACAACTCGAGTCGACATCGACCTCGACCTCAACAACTTGCCCGCTCGAAACGACAACGAGCAAGATCCTATTACGGGCAGGCAACCAGAGAATGTCTCGGGGACACCCGTGTCGCTTCAGTCGACACCAAGTCTGGTAAAATCTAATCCAAATCAATCTTCTCTGGCTAATTTAGAATTTTCTCGCAGGTTTACAGAAATGGAAGCCCTCATACAAAGGATTCTTGGCGTTCCAGCTCCAATTAAAAGGAGCAACGTGAACAGCTTTGCAGACTCACCGTTTGTCGACGTGATAGCGCTTGTCGAGATGCCCAAGAAGTTCAGCTTCCCAAACATGAAACAATATGAGGGAACGACCGATCCAGACGACCACATAGCACAGTATAAGCAGAGAATGTTCACTGCAGCAATTCCCCGCGACCTAAGAGAAGCATGCATGTGCAAAGCATTCGGGTCCAGTCTCAATGGTCCAGCTTTACAATGGTACACTAACCTACCTAATAATTCAATCAATTCTTTTGCGCAGCTTACAGATACATTCGTGGAGCAATTTGCGAGCAGTCGCAAGCTGGAGAAACAGTCGGACGACCTATATACCATAACGCAGAAGCACGGTGAAAACTTGAGGACTTACGTTGGTCGCTTCAACAGAGAGAAGGTCCAAATCCCTCACTGCAATCAAGCGACCACAATATATGCCTTCAGAAAGGGCATCAGGTTTGACTCTGACCTCTATAAAGAATTAATCAAGTATCCATGCAGGACAATGGAGGATGTGTTAGCCAAAGCGTGGGCCCAAATAAAATGGGAAGAAGATGAAGCTAACTACGTAAGTAGAGCCAACAACTATTCCAGCCGAAGAAACGACCGAGTGGATAGGCGGTCGAACGACAGAAGGTCAGAACCTTACCCGACTGGAGATAGGACAATGCGACAAAATGATGAAGGCTTGAGCGACGGTCGACCATACAAAAGGGGCTACCCAAGAACAAGTCGACCAAGAGCAGAGGTACCTGAATATAATTTGAGCATTGAACCAGTCGACCTCGTAGCAGTCATGAGGGAGATGGGCAAGACGGTGAAATGGCCAAGAAAGATGAATGCACTTCCAGAGCATAGAGATGCAAAGTTAAGATGCGAGTTCCACGGAGATCACGGTCATCGAACTGAGGATTGCATCGCCCTCAAATTCGAAGTTGCGGAACTACTAAAACAAGGGCATCTACAAGAGTTTTTAACAGAGAAGGGAAAACAAACCCTGGCAAGACGTAACGATAGAATGATGAACGCAAACGACAATCCACCAGAACCACCTCGACACGACAGGGTAATAAATTTCATTGCAGGAGGTTCTGAAGTGAGTGGCATTAGTTATTCAGCGGTAAAAAGACACACACGAAAAGTGTTAAACACGGAAATTCAGCCAAGTAGGGAGCATCTGTCGACTGTCGACTGTCGACGAGACCGTCACCTTCAAGGCGACAGATAAATCAGATTTGTTTTCTCCTCATCATGATGCACTTGTTATTTCGCTTCACATTGCTAACTGTTTAACAAAAAGAATTCTGATTGATAATGGCAGTTCATGCAATATTTTATTTAATAGTGCCTTGAGAGAAATGCAGGTCGACGAGTCGAAACTGAGCCGTCGGACGACAGTGCTGACAGGTTTCAGTGGAGAACAGAAAAGCACGTTGGGGGAAATCATGCTACCTATCTACTCTGAAGGCGTGAACCTCTACGTCAACTTCCTGGTGCTCGACTGTCAGTCGCCCTACAACGCAATCCTAGGAAGACCATGGATCCATGAAATGAAGGCAATCCCTTCGACTTACCACCAGATGATCAAGTTCCCAACCAGGTGGGGAGTTCGTGAAATTAAAGGAGAGCAGAGAGCAGCTAGAGAATGCTACCAAAACGCCATGAAGAAGAAAAAGGAGTCTTTATAGCAATTACAGGACTCCAAAGTCGAGTCTACACCAAACGCACCAAAGATGGAGGATCTCGACGAAGTGTCGATCGACTCAAGTCGACCAGATAGGAAAGTATTCATAGGGTCCAGATTGTCGAAGGAAGTTAGAGAACAACTAATCGACTTCCTGAAGGAGCGACAAGGCAGTTTTGCGTGGTCGCACTCAGACATGGTCGGCATCGATCCGGAGGTAATAGTTCACCAACTACAGGTCGACCCCGATCATCAACCAGTAAAACAAAAGCGAAGAAAATTCGCTCCGTAAAGGAACAAAGTAATCAACGAAGAAATCCAAAAACTGATCGACATAGGTTCAGTGAAGGAAGTTAGGTATCCCGACTGGCTAGCAAATGTCGTGGTCGTTAAGAAGAAGAATGGCAAGTGGCGAGTGTGCATCGACTTCACAGACCTCAACAAAGCTTGCCCCAAAGACTCATTCCCTTTGCCCCATATCGACATGCTTGTCGACGCAACGGCTGGACACGAGTTACTCAGCTTCATGGACGCCTACTCAGGCTACAATCAGATCCTGATGCATCCAGACGACCAGGAGAAAACAGCCTTCGTAACGGAACGAGGTACATTCTGTTATAAAGTAATGCCATTTGGTTTGAAAAACGCAGGTGCCACCTACCAACAGCTCGTGAATATGATGTTCGCCAAAATGCTTGGTTCGACGATGGAAGTCTACATCGACGACATGCTGGTCAAATCACTTGTGGCCCAACAACACATAGACCACCTGAAGCAGTCGTTCGACGTCCTTGACAAGTACGGTATGAAATTAAATCCAACTAAATGTTCTTTTGGTGTCTCATCAGGAAAATTCTTAGGGTATTTGGTCACACAAAGAGGCGTCGAAGCCAACCCGGACCAAATTCGGTCGATACGAGAAATTGAGTCACCTAAATGCATTAAAGACGTACAGAAACTCACTGGTCGAGTAGCAGCATTGAACAGGTTTATCTCCAAGTCGTCTGAACGTTGCCACCCATTTTTCAACACCTTGAGGAAAAACAAGGCCTTTTAATGGAACGACGAATGCGAGAAGGCATTGCAGGATCTAAAAGAATACCTGACCTCACCACCACTGCTGTCAAAACCGAAAGACAACGAGACGTTACTTGTATACTTGGCCGTTTCGGGTACAGCCGTCAACGCAGTATTAGTAAGAGAGGAAGTTGATCGACAACATCCTGTATATTATGTGAGTAAGGCACTGCTCGATGCTGAGACAAGATATAGTCGATTGGAGAAGCTGGCACTAGCATTGGTCGTAGCAGCCCGAAAATTGAGACCGTACTTCCAGTGTCATTCAATTAAGGTATTAACGACTTACCCTCTCAAAAATATACTGCATAAACCTGAACTTTCAGGTCGACTGACGAAATGGGCTGTTGAACTAAGTGAGTACGACATCAACTACCATCCGCGGACAGCATTAAAATCGCAGGTATTGGCTGATTTCCTTGCAGATTTTACTCCTAACGAAAACTTGCAGGCTGAAAAAGAGCTAATAGCTCTTACGGAGACAACGTCAAGCGAAAAATGGACCTTGTCAGTCGACGGTTCAAGCAATGTGAAGGGCAGTGGACTGGGATTGGTACTAAAATCCCCTCACGGGGACATAATAGAACAGTCCATCCATTGCGAATTCCGAGCGACAAATAACGAAGCGGAGTACGAAGCGCTGATTGCTGGACTCGACCTAGCCAAGAGCCTGAACGTCAAAAATCTCCAAGTATTCAGCGACTCACAACTAGTCGTTCGACAGATAAATGGGTCGTATGAAGCAAGAGATCAAAGGATGACCGCCTACTTGGCCAAAGCCAAACAGGTTCAGTCGACTTTCGACAAATTCACCATCGAACAAATACCCAGGTCGGAGAACTCACGTGCAGATGCACTAGCTTATCTTGGCTCGACAACGACAGGCGGATCAAAGTCAATTCCAATTGTTCACCTTACAACACCAACTATCCAAGCAACGGAAATAGTCGCCCCAGTCGACTACACAAGAAATTGGATGGATCCACTGCTAGACTACTTGCGAGCCGACATTTTACCTGGAGACAGAACTGAGGCAAGGAAAATCAAAGCAAAAGCTGCGAAGTTCTGCATTTTATACGGTAAGCTATACAAAAAGTCTTTTACAGGACCCTACTTGAGGTGTGTAACTCCACGAGAAGCATACGACGTTCTCAAGAGTCTACACTATGAAGAATGTGGAAACCACTCGGGGGCTCGAAGCCTGTCGAACAGAGCAATCACAGCAGGATACTATTGGCCGACAATGCGTCCGACTCCCAAAATCACGTAAAGTCGTGCGACAAATGTCAAAGATTCGCACCAGTCTGCCATCTTCCCCCAGGTATGTTAAATTCAATCTCAGCCCCTTGGCCTTTTATGAAATGGGGGATGGATATTGTAGGGAAACTCCCAGCTGCACCTGGAGGCGTCGTCTACATGTTGGTGATGACAGATTACTTCACAAAGTGGGTGGAAATCGAAGCTTTACCTCAAGTACGCGACACCGAGGTACGCAGTTTTGTGTGGAAAAACATAATTTGCAGGTTCGGAGTTCCACGAGAAATAGTGATCGACAACGGATCACAGTTCATATCATTCGACTTCAAGAACTTCTGCGACAGATACGGCATAAAACTGAGTTTTTCGACTCCACGTTATCCCCAAGCTAATGGACAAGCGGAGTCGACGAATAAAACCATCATCAACACACTGAAGAAACGACTAGAAGCAAAAAAGAGTGAATGGGTTGAAAAACTTCATGAGATCTTATGGTCATATCGTACAACTCCTCGACGGTCGACTGGTGAAACTCCATTCTCCCTCGTCTACGGATCTGAGGCAGTGATCCCCATCGAGATTCGACTCGCAACAGCACGGAGTGAAAATCCAAACGAAGCCTAAAATAGTCGCGAGCTCGCCTTCGAGTTAGACCATTTGGATGAACGACGAGATCGAGCCGCTCTCAGAGTCCAGTCGTATCAACAGCAGGTCGCACGACATTATAACAAGAAAGTACATATCAGAACCTTCAAGCTACATGACTGGGTACTACGCCGCGTTTTCCAAAACACCAGAGAAGAGGGAGCCGGAAAACTGTGGCCGACATGGGAAGGGCCTTATCAAATAACAGAAATCGTCGGCCGAGGAGCTTACAAATTGCGAGGCCTCGACGGTCGAGAACTGAACAATAGTTGGAATGCACTGCATCTAAAACAGTATCACTTCTAAACTCTAAAACTTAAATTCTTCCTTCATTGTTATCACTTTCCTTGACTCTTATGGTACTAACAATGCATAAAGAGCAATGATGAAAAACTTTAAGTTGAGAACTGAGCTCACTAAAAAATATATATATAATATACTCATTGTTCAAGTCGACTTCGACATATTATTTTGCTATGAATTTGGTCATTACAGCATTGACAGTCAGGTCGACAACAGAAACCTACTCCCAACATTCTCACTCGACAAACGAACATTGGGAGTCGGGGAGACAGTACTACAAGAATCTTGTCGACTGACGCATGTAAGCGAAATTATTAAAAGTCGACTAATGCATGTACGCGATGAAATATGTCGACTGACGCACGTACGCGAAGATTACTAGATGTCGACTGACGCATGTAAGCGAAGATCGTTAAAAGTCGACCAACGCATGTACGCGATGAAATATGTCGACTGACGCATGTACGCGAAGATTACTAGATGTCGACTAACGCATGTACGCGATAAATTATAGACTGAACGCTTGTACGCAAATATTCAATAAATAAATATCAGCCATATTTTGTCAATTTTTTTATCTATATTGTCGTTCGACAAATGTATGAATATAGGTTTATAGGCTTATTTCGTTCAAATACTTTAATCTTGTGTAAACCCCATTATGAGATGGTCGTGTCGTTTGCACATTCAAACAAAATTCAAACTTGAAAGCATGCTAATAGATCAAAAACAACAGTAGAAAAGAATAAGTACCATAAGAAACGGTCGAGACGACCAAATCATCCACATTACAAATTTTTTGTTAAAAAAAAATAAGACATGTCAGGTTGCAGTTGGGCTTGCAGGTGAGTCGACAGTAGGAGCAGCAGTCGATGGTTTTGCAGGAGGATCAGCAAGAGTGGAGTCGACAAGAAGGGGGTCTGTCAGGGGCAGGTCGACTGTATTGGCACCTTCAAGGAGTGCGTTTTCAACGAGAGCTTGCTCGTCGTCCTGCCCAGGCGACAACTCTTCCATCCTCTTCATTTCGTCATATAGTTCAATCATCTCTTGCATCATGGCAACATCCCATTTGTTATGTTGACCAGAGAGATAATCTTTAAAGAGCTCCGCCTTCGCTTTACAAATGGCAGTCGACGCAATAGTCGACAGTCTGTCCTCTAAAGTGATGACAAGCCCCTTCTGCTCGAAAACCTCCGCACGAGCTTCAGTCGACTCCTGGGCATGCCGATCCCTCGCTGCCGTCACCTCCAGTAGCTCTTTCTCAAGAGCCATGTTCTTTTGCTGGAGCTCCTCGACAGTCTTGTCGACCTTTGCTTTCTCTATCTTCAAGACGTCGATCGACTTCTTCTGCTTTCCACACCTGTCGTGCATCACCTTGAACCTCTCGTTCAGCTGTAACGACCCCTGCAGAGCCTACAAAGCAGGAAAGCCTCGTCAAACATATATTGTAAATACCGATAAAAATCAAAACACAAACTTACCTGAAAAGCAGTGAGGATGGTCGAGTCAAGCACTTCTTCTGTCTTCTTGGTTTTTAGAAACTTCTCATCCGCTGCAAGGATAAAGTCGGTCGACTTTTTCAAAAATGCCACTGGCGCTGAGAAGGATGACAAACCAAAGGAAGACATAGTCGGCGATCCAGAAAGCGAGGCAGGAGTCGGTTGCCTTGAGGTCGACTCAACCCTCTTCCCTTTCTCGGCCGCTGAGCTTCTTTTTTGTTTCTTCTTTGCTGGCGACTTCTCAGGAGAAGAAGTATAAGTATGCTCAATGGTCGTTGAAGCACCCTCCTTCGACATATCGTCGACTCTATTCTTCTTTGCCGACGCCGCCCGCTTTCTGGCCATCTCATCTCTGAATTTCTTCAGAGCATCAGCATCGTTTGGAAGGTTCAATCTCGCGCTCGCCATCTACGTCACTGCGAAACGACGTTCATTGTCAGATACAGGCGACAAGAATTTCATTTGGAATTTGAGAATTTCGAAACTCCTCCTAATCCAGACATACGACAAGAAGTCCTTCACACTAGGATAAGGCTTTCGCGACCTATTATGAGCCGACCATCTCCATAGACTGCTAGGCCTAAGTTTACCTTCAGTTAGCAGCACCTTACAACTTCTATCCTTTTCAGGGATACCAAGCATTGCTTTGGTGCGTTCAAGAGCAACGTCGCACGACGGTTGACTCCCTTTGCCTTTTATGTCTACAAAATGAGCTAAAAATCAGCAAAGATAATCTAAGGTTAATAAAAATACGAAACGACAACTGTCGAACGACACTCACCAAACCTATTCCAGGTTCGTCTGTATTGATACGACCCAGTACTCGTCAACCAAGGACCATCAACTGGAGGCCCTTTTGCGAAAAAGTAAGTGTTCTTCCAATATCGATCATTCGTCGTCGTATCAATAACTATCTGCTTTTCTTTACTCCTAGGTATTAACATATAACGACCCTGGTCGTGTATGTGCTCCTTCAAGTAATAATTATGGAGGAGACATCCCAACCCAAAAGGTAGATTGTACCTTTCACTGAGGACACCTAAGCTCAGCAATATCCTCCAAGTGTTTGGCATCAGCTGACCAGGAGCAAGGTCGTAGTATAGCAGCAGTCGTCGCACCAATGGGGGGACAGGGAATCTAAACCCTAAACGAAGGGTGTATTCATAGAAACACGTCCACCTTGGTATATCCCAGTCCGCCCGTTCATGTTCCTAGGGTGCACGTAGCTCGACCTCTTTTGGGATGCCATAAATCTCCCTCAACACACATAAATTCTCCTCCGAAATCAGACTTGCTGGATTCTTTACGAGGATACCTAACGGTCGACCGGATGTCGTAGCTTCATCTACGTCGACATACTCAGGATGGTCGACTATTGTTGCAACGGCACGTACGCCGCCTTTTTCAAGGATGCCTTTCGTATTTATGGCAACGACATTCGACGGGTCCTCTATCATGACTTGTCGATCTACTCTATCAACTCCAGCACTATCATCCTCTCCCTCACTTGTAGTCCAATGATATTGAGGGTCAGAGATTGTATCGTCGCTCGACAGGTTCACATCGTCGTTCGACATGTTGACACCAAAAGCTGACAAGGCAAAAAATGCACGAGTCAGTTCTAACGCACTATAATCACAACCTAAGGTTTCTAAGTGTTTTGAGGCGACAGCAAATCCAAAGTTAACTTGGTCTCTAGCATCCTAAAGGTCGAACGAAAAGTTAAGTTTGATCCTACAGTCTCTAGCATCCTAATGGTCGAACGAAAGAGTTCTCCTACAAACAAGCACACTAACAATCCAACATAACAAAGAAGATCAAACAGAGGAAACAAAACCGAAATACAACAAGAACAACGAAGAACAGCAAAAACAAAACCAGAACTTCACGAAAACCTCAGGCAAGCAAAAATCTTTACATTATTTGCATATTATACTTCTTGTTTCAAATAACCAAGTAACGCAGGAAAAGCAAAAGAAAACAAATACCTTGAGAGAAAAAGAAGCCTCTGAGAAAACCTGGTGAGAAAATCTGGTGAGAAGTCCACGAAGAACTAAGTTGCTGAAGGCTCTGAGAGGCTCTGAGAGTTTGAGCGGTTTGTGCAAAAGTGGCTTAAGGGAGTAGGGAGGTTATATTTATAACCAAATCCTTTACAAACCCCTTTGCCACGTGCCCTTGCCAGAAGTAGATGCAACCTTTCAGTTGCCAGTTATTTACTCGCGCACGCAACTACTAATGATGAGTTTCGAAATTTAAAATCTCCTCGAACAAAGCACGCACGCCAGAATTAAATACACGTGACGTCACTAGGGTTTATGAAACGAAAGGTGTCTTTTCAAAGTTGACCTTTGATTTGCCTCATCACGTTCTAGCGTTGAAATTTGTCGAACGACATTTGTAAATTCGTTCTATTGAATTCAATGATCTTGTCGACTCGAAATGACATCAGTAACCATGTCGATTCAATTTGTATTATTCGAACGACATCGACAATTCCATGATCGCGATAATCAGCGACGGGGTTAAGTCGACATAAGTTCTGTCGCTCGACAATGATCGGTACGACATGACACTCTCTACTTCATTGAACTCTCTAGAGAGTGGGGGACAAACTGTGGTAGCCAAAAATGGCTCACAGGCCCAAAAGTGCAAAGCCCAGGCTATAACTTGCTTTGGCCCAAGTTTGAGGAGCCCAAAGGGAGCAGTAACAGCATGACTTGGTCGTCTGAAGACCAAGTCATCCAGGTGTATTAAATAGCGAGATTCTAGGGAGGAAATCTCTCCAAGAATCTCGCCCACGATCAGGCCATTATCCTACCTACCTACTTCGAACGGTTACCTAGAATTTCCTATAAATAGCAAAGCATTTCTTCAGAGAAGGCTCTCTGAAAAATTCAAGCTTACTAAAGCGTACTGAAACTCTGCTTCTGAGAATTACAGCCATCGGAATCCAATATTCACGATCATCACAATCGTTGCTCAGCCCAAGCATAACTAAGGCTAACGATTTAAATCACTCTTTGTTCTTTGCATCATTTATCTGCTTTATTTTTGTTCTAATTCGTTTGCTAGTTTGAATAGGTCGATCGACCAAGATAATTGCAGGAACACAAGCCGGACGACAACAGCATTCAAACGATCCAACCCAAGTTGCATTGGGCCTATCAACATACGATCCGATCCACATCGATTGTAGGTCAACACCCTACAACTATAATGCTCCTTTTAATTAATTATAATTAATTTACATGGTAGAAGGTGATGTCTTACAATCACGACATTAATGGATATATATTTATACTCTTTGTAAAGCTAATTAAATTCATAGTTTAAGATTGAAGAGACTGCTTTGTTTCTAATTCGTGGAAATGAACAAAAGCAAAGTTACAGATAAATCATCTTTACACTTTAGTCAACCTTTTTTCTTATAAAAAAAATCCATTTATGATATGTCCCAACAATAAAAGGCCACCTCAATTATTTAACTTGACTATATTATCGATCAAGTGATCAAAGCTCCATTATTTTCCATCAAGTACTATAAACAAAATAAAAAAATAAAAAAAATAGTGAGAATTAATTGAGCGTACGTGGTCTAACTTCAAAGTTTATCTTTTACGAAGTGTGGTTAGTGAGTGGGAAATTTGATGAATAAGATCATAAAGTACAAACTACAAAGTAGTGATGGGTTACGACACATCCTGCACTCGGTCAATCTTTTCATTTTTTTTAATACAATGTGACACAAAAAAGTGGTCCTATAAAGAAAAAAGACATGAAAAATGTTTTCTTTTCATACTTTCTTTTACATCTTTTTTTTGTTTTTTTGTTTTTGTTTGTTGCATTGAGTCTTTTATTTTGCTGATTGATAAGGAAGTAAATATCGGATTCGGTGAAAATAAAAGAGTTTTAAATTTTTGAAAATCTTGATAAAAATATCGTTAGTATCACTGAAAATATCTTGAATATGTAAATATGTGTTTAATATCAAACCCCTAAAAATATACAAAATATCAACAATATTTTGATCAAAATATTGACATAATGATATTTATTTCCTTGTTAATTGGTTGGTAGACAGAAGATGATCGACAACTGATATGTGATATGCTCATGCATTTCATGCATGCAAATTAGGTGGCCGAGTTTTTAGTTATTATTATTTATTATTTAGTTGAGGAATAAATCAGGTAGTTTAGTTGGATTAAAATTAGGTTGTTTAGTTGTCATTATCTTTTGTGATATTTGTAGACCTATTTATGGTCGAGTCCGGAACGAATAAAGATATCAAATTACAACCAAAATACTATCTCCTCTTCCCTGTTATTCTTTTCTCTCTTCTCCCTTCTTCTGAACCCAAATTCTTTCATATCAAGTGGTATCAGAGCCTTTCGGTCAATGGATACGCGGAACAAAACGAATACTGAGTTTCGTAACGAGGTGAACGAAGTCCTAGCGAGACATGAGTCCAACTTCGACCAAATTCACGCTTCCTTACAAACGGTGTTGGCAGAATTACAGGCCATTCGGGCCTCACAAAATCCAACTTCCAACAGTAGTGACACCAATCCTTTCGCGCCGGGCGAATCCTCACATCACATGGTCCGACAGGGAGGTTCCAGTTCTCGTACTAACCATTCTAGCAGCGCCGCAACCGACCATAATAACCACCATCTCAAGTTGTCGTTTCCCAAATTCGGAGGCGAGGACCCGACTGGGTGGATCTTCAAGGCCGAGCAGTACTTCGACTTCAAGAGTGTGGCAGGGGATCAACAGGTTCAACTGGCTTCCTTTCATTTGGAAGGGATCGCGCTCCAGTGGCATCGTTGGCTAGCAAAATTTAAGGGGCCGCTGTCATGGGCCGAGTTCACTCAAGCCATATTGCTTCGGTTCGGTCCGACTGCTTATGACGATCCCTCTGAGGCACTCTCACGGCTCAAGCAAGTCTCCTCTGTGGCGATATATCAGGAGGAATTTGAGAGGCTCTCTCATCGGGTTGACGGCTTACCTGAAGGGTTCCTAATTGGTTGTTTTATTGCAGGTTTACGGGATGATATCCGCCTTGACGTAAAAGTGAAACAACCTAAGACTCTAGCAGATACAATTGGGGTGGCTCGCCTAATTGAGGAAAGGAACCACTTACAAAAGAAACCTGGGCTATTTCCACGTGCATCACCTCATGCCATTTTTCCCAAGATAGGCAACTCTGCTGCCAACCAGACCAGCAACACCCCACCCGCCAGTCTCCTTGGACCGTATCCCAACCAGAGCAGCAACACTGCTGCCAATCCAACCACCTCATTTCGCCGGATCACAGGGCAGGAGGCAAGGGAGCGAAGAGCCAAGGGGCTATGTTTCTACTGCGATGAAAAATTCGTCCCGGGGCACCGCTGTCAACGTCCTCAGCTGTTCATGATTGAAGATTCACCGTTGCCTACTCCGTTGATCGATGACGACGAGAACGATGATACTTCTTCAGATGAGCTACTGCCAGAGATTTCTTTCCATGCCATTGCCGGCACCACCCATCCACAAACTCTCAAGGTTCTGGGAAAAATTCGAAACAAGCCACTCACCGTCCTCATTGATAGTGGGAGCACCCACAACTTCATAGACCAGGCGGTAGTTACGAAACTTGGTCTTCCGGTCGTGAAGGATCACTCGTTTCAGGTGATGGTGGCCAACCGTGAGAAAATCGACTGTGCCGGTAGATGTTTGGCTTTAACTTTGTTCATCCAGGACCATCCCGTCCAAGCGGATTTTTACGTATTGCCGGTGGCAGCGTGTCAAGCCGTCTTAGGTGTGCAATGGTTGGCCACACTTGGCCCGATCAAAACAGATTACAGCAAGTTATCAATGACATTCCATCAAGCGGGGAAGACTCTCACATTTCAAGGTTTGGGACACCCACCGTTGCAAGCTCTAGAGGACAAGGAATTGTCCCAACTGTCAGGCAGTGGCTTTCTGCTCCAAATCACCCCAGTAGTTCAGCAGTTGGTTGGCCAATATCCGGAGGAAATTATCCACATATTGACAGAATTTAGTCATATCTTTGTGGCTCCCAACCGACTGCCACCACCCAGGAAACATGACCACCACATTCCTTTGGCACCAAATCAGGCTCCGATCAGTGTTCGTCCGTATAGGTACCCGCACTACCAGAAATCTGAAATCGAAAAGATGGTGAAAGAAATGTTAGACTCGGGTATCATTCGCCCAAGCTGCAGTCCTTTCTCTTCACCGGTGTTGTTGGTCAAAAAGGCGGATGGAGGGTGGCGATTTTGCGTCGATTACAGGGCCCTGAATAACATTACAATTAAGGATAAGTATCCAATCCCTGTCATCGATGAGCTCCTGGATGAACTCCACGGTGCCAAGTATTTTTCTAAATTGGATCTACGATCAGGTTACCATCAAATTCGTGTCCAAGAGGCGGATATCCCCAAAACCGCGTTTCGCACACATGACGGGCATTATGAGTTCCTTGTCATGCCTTTCGGCCTGACCAATGCCCCCTCTTCTTTTCAGAGTTTGATGAACGACATTCTTCGACCTTATTTGCGGAGATTTGTACTCGTATTTTTTGACGACATTCTGGTTTACAGCAGTAGTTGGACCGACCACCTAGACCACCTACGAACTGTACTCTTAATTCTTTCTAACCATGAATTATTTGTTAAACAATCCAAGTGTTGTTTTGGTGTCACACAGGTGTCTTATTTGGGCCACCAAATTTCTGCAGTAGGTGTGGCGGTGGATCCAGAAAAAATTCGCTCCGTGTTGGAATGGCCAGTCCCTACTTCTACCAAAGGTGTCCGCGGTTTCTTGGGCCTAGCTGGGTATTACCGAAAATTCATAAGAGGCTTTGGTGGTATTGCAGCTCCATTAACTCAGACCTTGAAGAAGGACGGTTTCGTGTGGTCCCCTGCAGCAGCCGAAGCCTTCTCCCAGCTGAAACACGCCTTAACATCACCTCCAGTGCTTTGTTTACCCGATTTCTCCCAGCCATTTGTGGTAGAATGTGATGCTTGCGGCATGGGAATTGGGGCCATTTTATCACAGCAGGACCGGCCTATTGCCTTCTTCAGTGAGGCCCTCAAGCCTTCGTTTCTCGCTCTGTCGACATATGAGAAGGAGATGCTTGCGATAGTTAAAGCGGTTCGTAAGTGGCGTCCCTATCTGTTGGGCCGACCGTTTGTTGTTCGGACCGATCAAAAGAGCCTCAAATTTTTATTAGAACAACGTATCACGACCCCAGCTCAATCGCGTTGGCTTCCGAAGATTCTTGGCTATGATTATGTCATCCAGTACAAGAGGGGCAGCGACAATAATGGAGCTGATGCGCTATCCCGCCGTGCTGAATTTGAGCTCCTCGCCATCTCACTACCTGTGGCGGATTGGTGGCGAACTCTGCAGCGGGAAGTAGAAGTTGACCCTTACTACAAGCAGCTGCTGTCCACAGGTACACCACGTCAGGTCCTGCAGCTCTCACTTCGGGATGGGGTCTATTTCAAGCAAGGAACGGTCTTCCTCAGTCCAAGTTCGAGTTTGATTTCCTTAGTTCTAGCAGCCAATCATTCTTCACCAGCTGGGGGCCATTTTGGGTACCATAAAACACTCAGCCGAGTGCAAGCGAGCTTCACTTGGGTGGGAATACATGCTGCAGTTAAGGAGTTCATTCGAAATTGTGAAGTTTGCCAACGTTGCAAACATGAATCTTTGGCTCCTGCAGGCCTTCTACAGCCACTGCCGGTACCGGAAAGAGTATGGACTGATATATCCATGGACTTCGTTGAAGGGTTGCCGCAATCGCACGGGATGACAGTAATCATGGTGGTGGTCGACCGTTTGTCGAAATATGCCCACTTCATACCACTCCGACACCCATACACAGCTCTCTCCGTAGCAAAGGTCTTCATGGATGAGGTTGTGCGCCTCCACGGTATGCCGGAATCCATCGTCTGTGATAGGGACCGGGTTTTTATAAGTTCGTTTTGGAAAACTCTTTTCCAACTGCAGGGGACTGTCCTACGGATGAGTTCTAGTTATCATCCTCAGACGGATGGGCAAACGGAGGTCGTCAACCGCACTCTTGAACAGTATTTACGTTGCTTTACGAGCGACCAACCGCGGAAGTGGCATGATTGGATTTCGTGGGCTGAATATAGCTATAATACCGCCACCCATTCATCCACCAAAGTCACCCCATTTGAGGCTGTGTATGGTGTCCCACCACCTACCTTGTTGTCCTATGTTCCAGGCACCACTAAAGTTAATGCTGTGGATGATTTTCTGCGCACCCGGGAAGATATCCTTGCCGAACTTCGGCGTAATCTAATCTTGGCTCGCGATCGTATGCAAACTCAAGCCAACCAGCACCGTCGCGACGTCAATTTTGAGGTAGGGGATTTCGTGTACCTCAAGCTGCAACCATATCGCCAAAAAACGGTGGCATTTCGGAGTTCTTTGAAATTGGCTCCTCGATTCTTCGGTCCCTACAAAATTCTAGCTCGAATAGGGCCCGTCGCCTACAGGTTGGAACTGCCAGCCGGCTCTCAAATTCATAATGTGTTCCATGTGAGTCTATTAAAGAAACATTTGGGCCCAGTCGCCACAGCCACGAGCACCATCCCTCCCGTCTCAGAGGCATCAGAAATTTTACCACAGCCCGAAACTGTTCTTGACAGCCGTGTGGTTCAAAAGGGGAAATATCGGCCGAAAACGGAGATATTGGTCAAGTGGAGGGGGGCACCATTGGAGGATGCGACTTGGGAGAACCGTTGGCGATTTTCGAAGAGCTACCCAGATTTTGTCCTTGAGGACAAGGACACTGTGAGGGGAATGGAATGATATGTGATATGCTCATGCATTTCATGCATGCAAATTAGGTGGCCGAGTTTTTAGTTATTATTATTTATTATTTAGTTGAGGAATAAATCAGGTAGTTTAGTTGGATTAAAATTAGGTTGTTTAGTTGTCATTATCTTTTGTGATATTTGTAGACCTATTTATGGTCGAGTCCGGAACGAATAAAGATATCAAATTACAACCAAAATACTATCTCCTCTTCCCTGTTATTCTTTTCTCTCTTCTCCCTTCTTCTGAACCCAAATTCTTTCATATCAACAACAATGGCTAAGTAGTGTGATGAATGTGCATGAAGAATTGCAAATGACGAGAACCCTTTTTGAGTGGAGGTCATAGGTGTTCATGTTTCTCTTTGAAACGACAATGTTAAATTATTTTCTTATTTGAATCTTCCCAGAGAGTGATCTTTTGAACTGTTGTTTTGTTTGTACTAACTTTCTTTATCCTTCCTTTTTTTTTTTTTTTTTTTTTTTTTTGATTACTACAGATTTAGGAATCCAATATATATTTGTTTTTAATTTTATAGGCACTTTTGGTTTCGGGCTTTTGTCTTAGCTGAGAAGTTGTATCTGCCCACCAATATTCTCCATGTAAAAAAATTTAAAAGTTTATTGATATTATCCCCGAGTCTTCCAAATTTAAGGAAACCGGCTTCACCTCTATGACCACAACCCAAACTAAGAAATGATGTGCAATAATAAAACTATTGTTATGAATATAATTGGTGGCTTCCACCCAGATGCATGGCATGGCAAGTGGCAACAAAGTGAGGGTTGGTTTTAAACGTGTCACATGGTGGCACAATGTGTAGAAAATTGCAATATGTACCCTTGTTTGTCTATATAATGGCCTTTGTATTGTTGAGCAACTGATACACTAATACAGTAGAACTCCTGTAAATTAATCTCCTATAAATTAATATCCTCTTTAAATTAATAAAAAATCCTGGTCCCGACTCGGGCCAGTGTAAAAATTTAATAAACCCCTTTATCTTAATAATTAATAATTTATTTTTGAAACTCAGTGTAAAATTTCGGTCCCGACTGTCGTAAAAATTAATAATTCCATAAAAGTATAAAAATATATTACATAATAATCAAGAACTAGAAAAGTTTTTCAAGATGCTAGTTTGCACAAGGCCACCATGTTTGATATTTTTGACTTTATGCTTCATCTTTTGAATTATCCTATTGTTACAACAAAAAAAAAAATAGAAAAAAAAAAAAGAATTTTTAGAAGATGTTAGGAATAGAATTTTTAGATATATATTGAGATCTCTCTTGTGATATACAACCAAATAATAAGTCTCATTATTTATAGGGTGAGTATGATTAGTCTCTAAAGTAATCATATTCCCAAAAGAAATTGGAAAAAGGGGAAATTTCCCTGAAAAAAAAAATTGACTAAACAAGGGATCCCGAAAAGGAACCTTCTCTAAACAAGAAAACGACTTCTACACATTTTCTAAGACAAAAATAATACTTTGCAATGTAAAACCCTTAAATTTAATAACCTCTCTAAATTAATACTCAAGGGTAGGTCCCAAGAATATTAATTTAGAGGGGTTCTACTGTATATATCTAGCCTTGTTCTTCCTCTAATCTCTTGCTCGTTTCACTCTCTCTTGTTTCTTTACTCTACTTTATTATTTATTAGTTTATATGTTGTTCTTTGTCTATTCTTTTATGTTCTTCATCTGTTATTTTTAATTTTATTTATAACACGTTATCAGCATGATGCTATTATTTCCAGAATCTAAAGTTATGAATTTATTACTACTAGAACCTGAAGTTCCTAGATTTATTTCTAAAACCTGAAGTTTCTGAATTTATTTTTACAAGAATCTGAAGCTTCCAGATTTTTATTTATTAATACCAGAACCTGTAGTTCTGGATTTACTTTCTCGCATTTTATTTTTATGTAATTTACTTTCCCGCATTTTATTTACTTTTATGCGATTTACTTTCTTTATTTACTTATACGCTTTTATGAGATTGGCTATGCCAACCTACCAGAACCTGCAGTTTTGGATTTACTTTTTCCGCATTTATTATTACGCATTTTATTTTGTAATTTTTATTTAAGCAAATGTCACCCATCCAGAACCTGAAGTTCATGGATTTATTTATCATTGTCGGAATCTGAAATTTCTGGATTTATTTTTTTATATATATTTGAAGATTTAAATTTCTCGGATTTTTATCAGACCAGAAGTTCTGACTCTGATTGTGATTTTCGAATAACCAGAAGTTGTAATAATATCAAAACTTGTAAATTTAAAATTTGCTGCACTGGAAGTGTCTGGGGACAATTACGATCTGAAAGCCCAATACCTAGCGGTCACAGCACCAGAAGTTCTATGGCAAGAACTAAAAGACCGATTTGATAACCAACCAGATGTTGCATTACCAAATGCCAAGTATTAGTGGCAACATTTACGTTTTCAAGACTTTAGATCTGTCTCTGAGTATAATTATGCTTTATTCAAAATCACTACACAACTGAAATTGTGTGGTTAGGATGTAATCTTGAATCATCAATAACAAAAGCAATAACAATTCTACTCCCTTTACATTTTATCTCATATTATTTTTCCTCTCTTTCATTTATTCTCTTAGTACATATTCGAGAAGAAGGGATGGTTCTTTTCTGTAGAGTAGATACAGAAGGGTCCAATCTAGTTCCCACTTCATTACAGCAGCTAGCAGGGCAGGCATTGCTTGGTTCCCGAATGGGTCTGCCTTTGCCTCATTTTACATAAGCAGTAACTATTTCTCCTTCATTTATTTCATATTATTACTTATTTCCCTGTTCATTTATCTCAGTTATTACTTTATCTGCTATTTTAATTTTATTATAACATGCATCTATTTAATTTTATGCAAGTTATGCATCTGAGTATGCCAACTAACCAGAACCTAAAGTTTATGGATTTGTATAAATTATATGTTAAGCCTAACTAGGTCAATCGTTAAGTTTCTGGTAGGGATGGCAACGGGGCGGGTCGGGGTCGGGGAATGTTTTACCATCCCCATCCCCACCTCCCAAAACCATCCCCATCCCCGTCCCCATCTCCGCATTAAGAGAAGCAGGGCCGGGGGCGGGGATTCCCCGTTGGAGGGCCCTTCCCCATACCCGCCCCATTCCCCGTTTAATATAATTATATATTTAAAAATTACAACTCAAAAAAAAAAAAGAGTATAAATTCAATTATATATTATAAATATAATATATATATATATATTGACAAACGTGGTGTCAAAATATTCAGTTATGTATTGACAATCGTGGTGTCAATATATATCTATATATATAATATATATAGATATAAATTCAGTTATAAATATATATAATATATATTCAGTTATATATTCTAACAAATCATAACCTAGCCAAACGTGGTGTCAATATATATAAATGATTAAAAAAATCTGAATATTTTATATTATATTATAAATATATATACATATGTATATATAATATATATCGGGGTGGGGATGGGGAGGAGAGTGCTTCCTTCGTCCTCGCCCCGCTTCAACTTCGGGGACAAGACTTTGTCCCCATCCCCGCCCCCGTCCCCGAATATTGTCCTCCATCCCCGCCCCATTCAGGACGGAGCCCCGCGGGGCCCCGGCCCCATGGGGAATATTGCCATCTCTAGTTTCTGGAATTTAAACCAAGCTCGGCTAGACCAACTAACCAGAATCTGAAGTTTCTGGATTTATCATTATAATATTTAAGTTGGCGCGGTTTTACCAACCAATTAGAATATGAAGTTCTAAACTTTAAATTTTAGTAAAAATATGGAGTTCTGAATTCATTAATATGTACATGAATGTCTTACTTGGGACCTGAAATTCCAAAATTCGAATTCTATATAGAACCTAAAGTTCTAATTTTGAACACAAAGTATTGAATCTGAACTTGAAGTTCTTAAGTTTTGAACATGAAGCTCTAATCAAACTTGAAGCACAGAATTCAATTTAAATTGTATATTAAAACTTTTATATCAAAGTTTATTAGAACCAGAAATTCTGAATTGGATCAAGTTACGATTTTTTCATCTAGAAAGTCAATTTGTAATTTCTATTTAAAACCTGAAGTTTTCTGAATTTTATGAACCTGCAATTCATGGTCGAACCGAAAGTTCGAAAAATCAATATGATTCATGATTTTGTATTTATGAAGTGATATATTTTCATATCTATATGTTTATATTGTTGATCACTTTGTCTAATATGCACTTTATTTTTCATTGTGAATAGATATGTCTTTAAACGGTAAATTAGATAATATTGAAAAGCAAGATACTAGAGATATATGTCTGGCCGATAGTGCAACGATGTATACGATTCTGTGAAATCAGAAATATTTTCTGAATTTAACCCTACTTAAGGCAAATGTTAATACAATATCAGGTCTAGCAGATTTGATAGAAGGCTCCGGTAGAACCATGATATTGTTACCAAACGATACTAAAATATATATCAGTGATGCTTTATATTCAAGTAGATCCAAAAGAAATCTACTTAGTTTCAAAGATATACGGTGTAATGGATATCACATAGAAACTATAAGTGATGAGAATATTGAGTATTTGTGCATTACTTCTCACAATTCAGGCCAGAAGCTCATTATGAAAAAGCTACGTGGTTTATCATCTGGATTATATTACACTCTTATAAGAGGTGTAGAAATTTATGCAGTTATGAACCAGAAGTTCTCAGACCCAAAAATATTTATGCTTTGACATAACCGTCTTGATCACCTGGGATCTACAATGATGTGTAAAATCATTAAAAATTCTCATAGACATCCATTAAAGAACCAGAAGATTCTTTTATCCCATAAAAAATTATGTACTGCATGTTCACAAGGGAAATTGGTAATAAAACCATCCCATCATAATGTTGGTTTTGAATCCCCATCATTCCTACAAAGGATTCAAGGGGACATATGTGGTCCTATTCATCCACCAAGTGGACCGTTTCGCTATTTCATGGTCCTAGTTGATGCATCTAGTAGATGGTCATATGTTTGTTTATTATCGACACCCAATAATGCTTTTGCGAGATTACTCGCACAGATTATCAGGCTTTGGGCACATTTTCCTGATCATCCGATAAAATCAATACACATTGATAATGCAGGTGGATTTACTTCTAAGACATTTGATGAATATTGCAGATCAGTTGGGATTGATGTTAAACATCCAGTTCCACATGTTCATCCTCATAATGGATTAGCAAAGTCACTTATCAAGCATCTACAGGTAATTGCGAGAACTTTATTATTTCGATACAATTACCCATTTCTATATGGAGACATTCTATTCATCTCTGACCCACTGCTTATCATTATTACTTACCATTACAACTTGTAATTGGTCATAGACATGCTCATTTTTAAGATAATTGATCATCATATAATTATTAATCAGTTACTTCATATATTAAAAGTAACAAAATTTTATAAGTTGTTATCTCATAAACCTCGGCCGGGTGATTGTTCCTGAATAACGATCTGAGTAAAATGCTACAAATAAATCATCTGATGCATATCATAAGTTTGTAAACCTTTTATTTCGAAATGTATTGTTCCCAGAAGAGAAAAATAAATTATCAGGATTCTAATGTAAACAAGACTCGAGTTATGAATAAATACATTTTCTCTAAATCAACTCTATAAGAGTTAGATATATCTAAAGAGACACAAAGTCCCTAAAGTGACTAAATCCATTGAAATGGAAGAAACCTCAATAGAGATTCAAGTATACTGAAATTGAGAAAATTTCTATAAATCATATAAGAGAAATGTGGAGTCATAAAGAAGCAATCATTGATGATGTATTTTTATACATAATAGCTACTGAAATTATAAATGATAATTATGAAACTCATAGTATCGATGATTGTAGACAAAGGCATGATTGGCCTAAATGGAAAGAAGCAATTCAAGCAAAATTGACTTCATTAACCAAACGTAAAGTATTTGGACCAATAGTCCAAACGTCTGAAGACATCAAACCTGTTGGATACAAATGGGTTTTTGTACTGAAACGTAATGAGAAAAACAAGGTGGTGCGACATAAGGCACAACTCGTAGCACAGGGTTTCTCACAGAGACCTGGTATTGATTTTGATGAGACGTATTCACCAGTGATGGATACAATTACGTTTCAATTTCTGATAAGTTTGGCTGTCTCATAAAGACTTGAAATGCGTCTTATGGACGTAGTAACTGTCTACCTATATGACTCACTTGATTTAGATACTTATATGAAAATCCTTACAGGATTTAGAATGCCAGAAGCATACAACTCGAGACCTCGCAATTTATATTCGATTAAATTATAAAGGTCCTTATATGGATTAAAGCAATCTGGGCGCATATGGTACAATCGCCTCAGTGAATATTTGATTAAAGAGGGATATATCAATAATCCCATATGCCTATGTGTTTTCATAAAGAAATCAGAATCTAGATTTGCTATTATAGCAGTTTACGTTGATGATATGAATTTGATTGGAACTCCTGGAGAGCTCCTGAAAACTGCTAAATATTTAAAAAAAAGAATTTGAAATGAAAGACCTGGGAAAGACAAAATATTGTCTCGGTCTAAAGATTGAGCATAAATCAGACGGAATACTTATCCATCAATTATCGTATATTGAAAAGATTCTGAAAAGATTTAATATGGATAATGCTCACCCATTAAGTACTCCTATGATTGTTAGAACCCTTAATCCTAAGAAAGATCCATTCTGACCACTAGAAGATAGTGAAAAGATACTTGGTCATGAAGTACCATATCTTAATGCAATTGGTGCTTTATTATATTTAGCTCAATGTACTCGACCATATATCGCATTTTCATTAAATTTACTTGCTAGATTCAATTCAGCACCAACTAGAAGACATTGGAATGAGATTAAACATTTTTTTCGTTATCTTCGTGGAACAAAAGATTTAGGGTTATATTTTTCAAAATCTAACGACTTTTCAGGTTTACTTGGTTATGCTGATGTCGGGTATCTATCTGATCCCCATAAAGCTCGTTCACAAACGAGGTATGTTTTTACCTATAATGGCACAAAAATCTCCTGGCGCTCCACAAAGCAAACTATTGTTGCTACATCATCTAATCATTCTGAGATCTTTGCACTTCATGAAGCAAGCCGAGAATGCGTGTGGCTAAGGTCAGTAATTTTTCATATTCAAAATACATGTGGATTTTCATTATCTACAGGAAACCGACACCGATATTTGAAGATAATGCGGCTTGTATCGCTCAAGTTAGAGGTGGATATATCAAAGGAGACAGAACCAAACATATTTCTCCAAATTTCTTCTATACTCATGAACTTCAGCAGAGCCAACAAATTAATGTTAAACATATACAGATAATTTGGCAGATCTGTTTACCAAAGTATTGCCTACATCAAATTTTGAGAAATTGGTATATGGAATCGGCATGCGTCGTCTTTGTAAATTACAGGATTGATATTGAAGTTTCATTTAGGAGGAGCGTTCAATCAGGGGGAGCAAAATTTTGAATTGACATATGTGTATTATACTCTTTTTCCTTTTACCGGATTTTGTCCCACTGGGTTTTACCGTAAAAGTTTTAATGAGGCAGTTCTGAACACATCCACACCAATTGATCCAGAAGATCATTGTATATATTTTGCTAAGGTTTTTGTCCCACTGGGTTTTTCCTAGCAAATTAAAATATAAATGATGGAATCCAAGGGGGAGTGTTATGAATATAGTTGGTGGTTTCCACCAAGATGCATGGCATATATGGCAAGTGGCAACAAAGTGAGGGTTGGTTTTAACCGTGTCACATGGTGGCACAATGTGTAGAAAATTGCAATATGTACCCCTTGTTTGTTTGCCTATATAATGGCCTTTGTATTGTTGAGCAACGGATACACTAATATATATCTAGCCTTGTTCTTCCTCTAATCTCTTGCTCTTTTCACTCTCTCTTGTTTCTTTACTCTACTTTATTATTTATTAGTTTATATGTTGTTCTTTATCTATTCTTTTATGTTCTTCATCTATTATTTTTAATTTTATTTATAACAACTATCTTATAAATTGAATTTAAGACAAATCAAATTGGGATCTACTCAAAAATCAACTAGTACAAACACGATATAAATTGTAACTTCTACTACAATCTATCCACATTTTACAATTTAATAGGAAAATGAGGAATTCCAACCCCTTTCACAAAAATAAAGAAACATGTCCAATCATTTTACTAAGATTGTCAATTCAAATTCATTTGAATTATGAATTAATTAAATTGGGGTTGCTCCTCGAGCTGATGTGGGTGTTATCAACTATGATATTTTGTTATTTCTTAGGGATTTCCCGATTTCAGTCTCGTTTGTGTCTAGAAAGATGAATACAGTTGCCCATACTTTAGCTAAGTTGGTTTTGTCTGCCACTGACAATTGCTTTT
This sequence comes from Acer campestre, assembly GCA_954870605.1. Classification (NCBI taxonomy): domain Eukaryota; kingdom Viridiplantae; phylum Streptophyta; class Magnoliopsida; order Sapindales; family Sapindaceae; genus Acer; species Acer campestre. Next base: position 25,990,034 of record OX940810.1, read on the forward strand.
GGTTTGAGTATTGTCCTTCTATTGAGCCTTATTTTTTTTGAATTACAATTACAATTGTAGACGGGACCCGGCAAGATTAGACTCTACAAGCTCAGTCCGGAATACTACTCCCACTATTGGGGAGAGAGTACAAATAGACTACAATTCTCACAATTGGATTGCATGAGTATAAAAGTCATCATGAGTATTGCATGGTTCCAAGTGAAGTGAAGTTTCCCTCTTTGACTCATTCTTTGGAGTTCGGAAAATGGATCAATCAATTGCGTAAATTAATCATCTTGAAACTAGTGCTGGCAAAACGGGCCGGGCCCTGGCGAGTGGCCAGGGCCCGGCCCGTCAGCTTAACGGGCCAGGCCCAAGCCCGTTAAGCTGGCGGGCCAGGCCGGGCCTAGGTGGCCAGATCGCAGGATGGGCCCGGTAAGGCCCGCTAGGCTCGCGGGCCTTAAAAAAATTGTAAAAAACAATTTTGGTGGGCCCTAACAGGCGGGCCCGCCATAATTCAAAAAAAAAAATTCAAAATTTGAATTGAGTGGTAGCTTTTGTAATTAACCAGGTGACCGTTGGGGGAGGAAAAAAAATATCCAAAAATTTTAAAAAATACACTTTTTAAAATCTTTTACAGTTTTTTTGCAATTATACCATAACCTAACATTTTCCTATAAATACCCCCATCACCCTCACCTCATTCTTTACATTTTCTCTACTTCTCTAATCCTTACTCTCTTATTCTCTCTATTCTCTACAATCTCCAACATCTCTCACTCACTCTTTCAACTATTTTGTAATTTAATATATTATTTATATACTATATACTATTATACTAATATACTATACACTATACATTATATATTATATATTTACATACCTCCCACTCATGGATGACTTCTCCAGCATAACCATCGAAGAGAGTTCTAGTAGCAACCAGCCGACAAGCTAATGTAATTGTAAATACTTAATTTTTTTTTTCGATTGCACTCTTTTTCCCTTACCAAGTTTTTATCCCATTGGGTTTTTCTTGGTAAGGTTTTTAACGAGGCAATCATGATTTATAATTTATACTTTTTACCACAAATTTAATACGAAATTATAAAAATATTATTCGTCAAAAAGTAATTAAGTGTTGTATGAAATGACTAATATTATATTTCATATTAAAATTATTACATTAATAATTACACAAAATTATTACAATGTATAAAAAAATAATATTATATAAAAAATGTTTTCAAAAAAATATTGAAGCCCGTTGGGCTTGGCCCGTTAAGGCCTTAACGGGCCGGCCCATTAAGGGCCCCCATTAAGGGCCCGTTAAAGGCTTAACGGGCCGGCCCGTTAATGGTTTAACGGGACCTTAATGGGCTGGCCCGTTAAGGGCCCGGCCTGTCCCATAACGGGCTTGGGCCCAGGCCGGGCTCACCCTTTCGCCTAATGGGCCGGCCCAGCCCGGCCCGTTAAGCGAAATGGGCCTAACGGGATTGGTGGATTGGAGAAACCTTTTTTTCACATTCTTGACTTCAACTACTCTATATCTGTTACCTTTTCATTTTCACCCATTTTTTCCTTCTTAGAATATAAAACTAAACTGCTTTTTAGAATAATTGTAACTAAAACCATTTTTGGAAGAAATCATTGAAAGGGATTTCTGAAGAAGTCTGCATTATCAAATTTCTTACATTATTAGCTCCTTGGTTCATTCTGATTTACTTGGATAACAAAATAAAAGTGCTTTTTAAGTAGTCTTTTTAGAAAGCATTTAAAGTTGAGTATTACTAAGTTGTCCAAAACTTTTTACAAAAATTTATTTTTAAATGACACGGGCCAGGAGGTGGTAAATTGTACATTCCATCTGGATTATCAGTTGATATTATTAATCACTTTCCCATATCATTTAGATAAAAAAAAAAAAAAAAAAAAAAATTAAGCCAGTCTTATGGTAATGTAACTTTAATCTAAACAATTTTCTACAAAACCTTTGTGGTACTGGTTTTGAGATTCATCAAATTTGCATTAAACTAATTAATAAAACAATGTTTTTTTTTTTTTTTTTTTTTTTTTTTTTTTTTTTTTTTTTTTTTTTTTTTTTTAAGTATAGATTTATCTTTTGATTCACAAATTAAGGTGTGACTTGACTAATTAAAATGGCTTTTGATAATATCAAACTACACTTTCATACAAATTAGAATTATATTACCACCCACAAGTCTACTCACTCACTGGAGAGCAAAGCTAGGGAAGAAATTCTAGAGAAGACGTCACAGAATGATAATATTGATTTGAATCAAAGAACAATTATTGTAGCAGATTTGAGCCCTACCAGGTCCAATATTTCTTTGTTTCATACCTAATAATTACCTATATATACATTTTCTGTTATTTTGTCAATTTCCTGACCCGGTTGAGAAGGAATCATGAATCAACTTTCATGACCGATTATTAGAGTCTGAAATTTCAAACTGAGTGGCCATAATCGCACCCTTTAAACCGTATGTCAGTGGCAATTGACTTTTATAGACTACACTTTGGGATTTAAAGGCTAAAGGTGGGGCAAATATGTATATATCAAGGCTTAAACCTAGGTGGTGGAACCACCCTTGGGAGACTCCAACCACCAAGGCAAGAGGCCATTGTGGTCCTAACTGATTGCCTAGGCTAAATTCTGTTTTTTGCTTCTTGAATGAATTCCAGTTTCAAAAAAATAATTAATTAATTAATCAAAAATAATTCCTTTTTGGACATTTTGCTTGATATTAACACAAATTTTCCCATGAAATTTATATGTTCAAGGGTAATGCTTCTTTAACTCAATTTTGTTCTAAAATTTATTCTAAATGGCTTGGAAAGTAATTTATAAATATCCTATTAATTATAGGATAATCAATAATGTTAAAAATAATAAGCTGTTTTCAAATCAGTTATCACATAATTTTGGATGGAATTTTAGACAAATATTTGGGCCCCAAATATTAAAACAAAGCATAATATAATGTACTTGAGATTACCGGTTTAATGTTACCTATTAATTAATTAATTAATATAAAAATTAGAAGCTTCCACAACCCCATCCCTACTTGATTTACAGATTTGTAGTGCTCTGTTTTCATGCTCTGTTTTGAGCCTCGACGAACTCTGTTAAAAATTGGCTCTATTTTAATTCAAAAACATCCTTTTTGATCTTATCTTCGCCGTTCACAGCCAGTTAACCCATGTCAACCGCCAATTCTTCTCTGTTTCTTTTCTTCTTCTTCTTCTCCATCTTCTCTTGTATCAAATCAGATGACCTCCAAATCAGATTTGTAGTGCTCTGTTTTCATGCTCTGTTTTGAGCCTCGACGAACTCTGTTAAAAATTGGCTCTATTTTAATTCAAAAACATCCTTTTTGATCTTATCTTCGCCGTTCACAGCCAGTCAACCCATGTCAACCGCCAATTCTTCTCTGTTTCTTTTCTTCTTCTTCTTCTCCATCTTCTCTTGTATCAAATCAGATGACCTCCAAATACTGCTCAAACTAAAAACCTCTCTGCAAGAATCAAACCCAAATGTGTTCAGTTCATGGGCTTCGAGTGGCAACCTGTCTAATTTCATGGGAATCACCTGTAATTCGGATGGTTTTGTCAAAGAGATCGAGCTTTCTAATCAGAAGTTGACGGGAACTCTGCCTCTTGATTCCGTTTGCCAGCTTCGGTTCTTGGACAAGCTCTCATTCGGGTTCAATTCTCTGTATGGTTTAGTCTTGGAAGACTTGAACAACTGCACCAAATTACAATATTTGGATTTGGGCAACAATTTTTTTACAGGTTCGTTTCCAAGTATATCGTATCTTAGCGAATTGCGGTTCTTGGATCTGAACAACAGTGGAATTTCGGGTGTTTTTCCATGGAAATCGCTGAAGAACATGACTAATCTGGTTTCACTTAGTCTCGGCGACAATAGTTTCAATCCAACACCATTTCCAAAAGAGGTCGTGAAGCTCAACAAGTTGAATTGGCTTTATTTATCAAACTGCTCCCTGGAAGATCGGATTCTACAGGGAATTGGAAATTTATCGGAGCTCATAAACTTGGAGCTTGCCGATAACAATCTATCTGGTGAGATACCGACAGAAATCCAGAACCTTAAAAAGCTGTGGCAGTTGGAGCTTTACAACAATACATTGACAGGAAAACTTCCGGTTGGATTTCGCAACTTATCCGGTCTTGAAAATTTTGATGCCTCAATGAATAAGCTTGAAGGAGACTTGTCTGAGGTGGGATTCTTAAGCAATTTGGTGAGTCTGCAGCTGTATGAGAACCAGCTATCTGGTGAAATACTAGCTGAATTGGGAAAATTTCAAAAATTGGTGAATCTTTCTCTGTACACCAACAAGTTGACTGGTCCTCTACCTCAAGAACTTGGTTCTTGGGCTGAGTTCGATCTTTTTGCTGTTTCAGATAATCTATTGACGGGTCCGATTCCACCTACCATGTGCAAGAGAGGGACCATGAGATGGCTTAACATGTTTCAGAACAAATTCACCGGTGAAATCCCTGCGAGTTACGCCAATTGCGTGACTATAGAGCTATTCGTTGTTAGAAATAATTTGCTAACTGGAATTGTTCCGGCTGGAATATGGGGACTGCCAAAGGTGTATACCATCGATATCACAACGAATCAATTTGAAGGGCATATCACAAAAGATATCAAAAATGCAAAAGCACTGGGTCAATTATTCGCCGGAAACAATTGGTTGTCCGGTGAATTACCGGAAGAGATTACCCAAGCTACATCTTTTGAGCAGATTGACCTCAGTTCGAACTTGCTTCAAGGAAAACTTCATGTCCTACCTTGGAACAAACTTCCTTTCCTATCCGTGCTAGATCTGCATAATAATAGTTTTTCTGGCACCGTCCCTGATACATTTTCACAGTGCAATTATTTGGAGACCTTGAACTTCAACAACAATGATTTTGAAGGGCCTGTACCGCGATCTCTCGTCAATTGTACAGCGCTCCAAATTCTAGATCTTGGTAATAACAAGATAAATGATACCTTTCCACATTGGTTGGGAACCCTTTCGGAGCTACAGGTTCTTGTTCTCCGTTCCAATAAATTTTCTGGTGTTGTGCCAGATTCCAAGGTAAAGAATTCTTTCTCTAAGTTGAGAATACTTGATCTCTCAAAAAACAATTTTAGCGGTTCTTTGCCGATGAAGTATTTCGGAAAGCTCGAAGCTATGATGAATATTGGGGAAGCTGGAGGAAAGTTGCAATACATGGACAAGGGTGGCTCATTTTCTTACCATTATACTATAGTGGTGACAATGAAAGGAGTTGATATCAACATGGAGAAAATTCTAACTATTTTCACAACTATGGATTTTTCAAGCAACAAGTTTCAGGGACGAATTCCAGATGCAGTTGGAAACTTGAAATTTCTCAAAGTCCTCAACTTTTCTCATAACAATCTAATAGGTCATATTCCATTATCCTTGGAAAATATGAAAGAGCTAGAATCATTAGACCTTCTTCAAATAGGCTCGATGGAGGGATTCCTAATCAATTGACAAGTCTGACATTTCTTTCGGTTCTAAACCTCTCGCACAACCAGCTTGTGGGACATATACCTCAAGGGAACCAATTTGGTACGTTTTTGAATGATTGCTATATCGGGAACTTGGGCTTGTGCGACTTCCCACTATCAAAAAAATGTAGCAATGGTCTAGAATCCGAACCAGATAAACCAACCATATTCCATGAAGAACACGATGCTGTGAGCTGGTTTGATTGGAAAATGAGTTTGATGGGTTATGGATGTGGAGTAGTGCTTGGCTTGTCAACGGGGTATATCGTGTTCTCAACAGGAAAGCCAGAGTGGATTGTGAGCATGGTTGATAGAAAGCTGTCTAGAAGAGTGAGAAGGCCCACTGGAAGACACAGAAGAAGAATTTGATTAGTAAGTGCAAGTCATTCGTTTAATTGTAAAACAATTCTGCTACTGTAAAAATAAGCTAGCTCATTACCTTCGAAGATATTGTATACAAAATTCATATGGAGGTGGGTACAAAGTCCCTTGATATGATATTTGCATATAATTGATGTCAAACTGTGAGTTAAGTTCATAGTGCATATCAAATATTGTTTTATGCACACAACAGTAGTTAGGGAGTCTAGTAGATCTCTTCTATTATACCAATTTTATCGATAACATGCTCCTTCATCTTTGCAGGCACAAATAGAGTTGAATGGAGGTGATGGTGTGGTTGATAGAGCGAAAGGCAGCAAACCGAAGAGTGTCTTTGTCCCATGCCTGAAGTGGTCGAGCAGGCCGGAGTATGATAAAAACACAGGTTTTAATCTTGAATTTGATTGTGATATTGTTATAATGATAATTTTTGCATGGTTGTTTTCCAGAATTCGAACTTGATAGTACCTTTTCCTATACCTTTTGTACCTTTTGTCTACGTTTTGTCTACGTTACAATTTTTCTTTTAAACATCTGCTGTTTTCATAAATTGAATCCGTTAGAGACTGATAATAAATAAATAAAAAATTTACGGAAAACAGCAGATTTTTCAAAGAAAAAATTATCATTAATCTGCAGTTAATAAAGATATAGAGGGAAAAAAAATATAGAAGTTGGGTATATTTCCATATGATATATCATTGAGCAACGAAGCATGGCCTTTAGAGGTGATCAATAATTCATGTAAGAAACAGTACATACAGTGAAAGCTTTGTGGTAGTCACAGCCCATAAAGGATGGGTTAAGTAACCAAAAATCAAGTAAATGGGCCGTCGGATATTTCAACAACTGTATCCTACGCCACTTCCCGTCGAGGCCGTGTCGGTAAATAGTTACTACACTGTATATAATAATAAGAGTGTAGAGAGTTTATCGATAGATATTAATAAGTTTTTCTTTGGTAGGTATATAACTATGAGTATACTTATAACACATTTATCCATATTATCATTTTTTACTAGAAAAACAATACAATTTGGTCAAATAATACTTATATGGTAAAAAGTGATAAGGTGAATAAATGTGCTATAGATATGCTCACATAGTCACAGTTATGTGCCTAGCTACTAGAGAAAAACTCATGCTCCTCATATATGTACTAATGATGTTGTGGGTTCGAGTTGTGATATTTCTCTCAAATCACAAATTGATTGTAATAATTCAAATAAACAAATAAATAGATAAATATTGACTAAAATCCTAAATAGCAAAATTATTGTGAGTGAGGTTTATTTATAATTGTATAAAATAGTAAAATTTTAAAAATAATAATTTTAATATTAAATGGGTTGCAGCTATATATATATATATTAAATGTATATAATTTACAAAATGAATATACATAAATTTCTTTGAGTGATGTAAATATCTTTTATCCAGTAATAACAACAATAACCGAGTGTCATTTGCCTCCATCGTTGAAGATTTCAAAATATAACTTCACCGCTAAAGTTTATATTATGGTATTGTAACCCATTAAACCGTAAAGTGTGTGGAAACACTTCCATTAGAGTGGAAGTCGTATTCAAAGACGTATTGTGTTTATAGAATCAATCTTGATAGGTCTTGACTCTTGACAAACCACCATCCAATAGATTTGAGATCCATGGAAGGGAAGAGTTGAGATTCGAAATTGGAATAGATTTGAAAAATTATGGAAGGTAAAGAAAAAGAAATGGAGGATCCATGCATCTCCATTCTCCTCCATGTAGGAGATGCTCGAAAATCTGGTGTGATTTCTCCATATTAATGGAGATGTTCTTTGTTCATGGGAGATCACCGGATCTCCCATGATTATGTTTTTATTACATATATATATATAAATATATATATATATTAATATTTTGTATTTATTTAACATTTTTTTGATAAAAAAAAAAATATTTTAATTAGGAAAGATTTCACTAAAGTCCCTATTTTTTTTTTTTTTTAATTGCCATATTTTTAACGGAGAATCGCAGATACCCCACTGACTTTTAACCTAATAGCAAATCAAACCCTCTGGTTTGAATAATCAACAAATAACCCCATACCATTAAGTGTTTATATATTTTATTTATATATTTTGAGATAAGGGTAACATAGACAATTACTACAATATGGAAAATAGAAGGGCTCTATTGTCATTTCATCATTTTTGGACATTATTTGTGTAACGATGTTAGTATACATTTAACAGTAGGGGGTTTTTTGCTGATTGTTCAAACCGGAGGGTTTGATTTGCCATTAGGTTAAAAGTCGGGGGTATTTGCGATTCTCCCTATTTTTAAACGTCTTTGTCATATTAGCAACTCTAATCCCTTCTTTTTCCAAAATACATCACTTTAATCCATTTGACCAAACTAATAGTCAACTACAACTAAATGTACAAAAGGTCAATTTTGCACCTAAAAGTTTTTTGTTATTACATTTTAATTTTACCAAAATTTCTCTCAAATACTTTTCATATTTTAATATTTAATAAAAATGAAATTAAGAACAAAAAATAATTATTAAAAAAACAGGATTTTTTGTATTATGAGCAGAATATTAATTTAAATATTAAAAATTAAGATTAAAAAAATATTGAAAAACAGAAAAATTAAAAAATATTTTTTTTTTTATTTTTTTTGAGATCCAATTGATCTCCTAAGACTAATCTGGGCTGGGCTACTTTTTAAAGACTACTGTCAAGTTAAAGCCCAACAATTTCCATTCACTCAATACTGGAGAAATGCAAAACTAAAAAATGCTTTAGTTCACTGATTTTTATTAATATACAACATGTGATGACGGTGTTGGATCATTGTCGGGCTGAATTAACGTTCTTTTCACCAAGTTTAGCTCATCAATTTATTGTGTGCATATAGCTACCGCACAGGTTTATTTAATATCCGATGGCTCAAATAAATGAGGAATTTTAAAAACAAAATTTATAAAAATAGACAATGAATTTCCTGTAACTACCATCGTTCAAGTTTTTGTATAACAGCTTAACTCTAGCTAATATTGTAATAATATAAACAGAAGGCGTACGTTACACGGAACAAACCTATGGTCTTTGATGGCCATAGCTCATAGAGGGGATTGTTAATTAGGTTGAAAAAATTGTATATAATTGTAAGCAGAGCCTCTCTGCGGGAAGAGTCGTGATTGGAGACTCTTCTAGATTGGATTGTTGGATTACTGGATTGCTTCATGGCTAGAGAGCTTTAAATTAATTAGCTTAAATCCAAAATGTTTTGGCTCTATTTGCCACGTTTGGGTCTCAATGTGTTTTTTTCAATGTTCTTCTTGACACTAGGGCCCATCATTGTTAGTCTATAGTCGAGTTACAATACTTAATATATAATTATGAATCTGCAATACAAAGTATACTTATAAAATACGTATAGTAAAATTTAAAATATTTTTGCTATTAACGTAGTACATATCATCTAAAATAAAAGGGGATGTACATAATATTATTTATTAATATTAATTAAATATTAATTATAATTTATTAAACTTTATAACTTATAATGGAAGAGTATTATTAGGTGTCGACATATCGTTGCAAAAATCTAGAAGTTTGATTCTGCAACTAACTTATTTATTTGAGAAATTTTATCGATTGCTCAAGTTGTATTTGATTAAACACACACATATATATATATATATATTATAAGGTGGTTTCCATCACCAGTATTTCTATTATCAGTTCGTCCTAACAATAAATATATCAGGAAGAATGTGGACCACAGATTATGGAGAAGTTTTGACAAATACATACACTTTAAGTTAAAGTATATAAATCTAGTGGTCCACATTCTTCGTCCTGATATATTTATTGTTAGAACGAACTGATAATAGAAAATTTGTTTCCATCAATTCTACCTTTTAATACAAATAAAATTTTGAAAAATTTCACAATAAAACAAGTCATATATATATATATATATACTCATATTCATTTTAATTTTTTATTTGGCTAACAAAAAACTAATTAGTAATATCTCAATGTTTCTAATTTTATTCTATTTTTAACTACTGATCTTGTTTTTTTTTTTTTTTTTTTTTTTTGGAAGGAACTACTGATCTTGTTATTAATTCAACAACAATTTTATATATGTTTTATTATTTTATGTAAATAATCTTAACCTGTAGGTTGAAATGTTGAATATTGTTGATTGCTTCAATTATTATTGCTTTAGGTCCACTCCTGTGGAAATCGAGGAACCGCCGGGATTGACTGGTTGACTCAATTTTTATAATTATCCGTTTACACAACTTTTCTGGAAAAATTTACAACATCAATAAAAGTAAAAAGTCGCCTGAAAATTGTTTCCAATTCTAATCTATAATGGGCTGCGGTCAGCAAAATTCGGAGCAATTTAATTTGATCATCCCTGTAATGCTCCTTTTAATTAATTATAATTAATTTACGAAGTAGAAGGTGACGTCTCACAATCACGACGATAATGGATATAAATTTATAGTCTTTGTAAATTGTAATGATGTAAAGCAAAATTCTTAGTTGAAGATTGAAGAGACTACATTGTTTCTAATTCGTGAAATGAAAAAAAAAAAAAAAAAAAAAAAAAAGTTACAGATAATCATCTTTACACTTTCGTCAACCTTTTTTCTTATAAAAAAATCCATTTACGATATGTCCCAACAATAAAAGGCCACATCAATTATTTAACTAGACTATATTATCGATCAAGTGATCAAAGCTCCATTATTTTCCATCAAGTACTGTCAACAACTAAAAAAAAAAAAAAAGAGTCAGTATTAATTGGGTGTACGTGGTCAAACTTCAAAGTTATCTTTTATGAAGTGTGGTTAGTGAGTGGGGAAATTTGATGAATAAGATCATAAAGTACAAACTACAAAGCAGTGATGGGTTATGACACATCCTGCACTCGGTCAATCTTTTCATTTTTTTTTTATACAATGTGACACAAAAGAGTGGTCCTATAAAGAAAAAAGACATGAAAAATGTTTTCTTTTCATACTTTCTTTTACATCCGATCTCCTTTTTATTTTTTGTTGTATTGACAGTGATTTGAGTCTTTTATTTTGTTGATTGATAAGGAAGTGAATATCGAATTCAATGAAAATAAGAGAGATTCAAAATTTTAAATTTTTTAATAAAAGTATCGTTAGTATCACCGAAAATACCTTGAATATGCAAATATATTTTTAATATTAAACCCCTAAAAATATACAAAATATCAACAATATTTTGATCAAAATATTGATATAATGATATTTATTTCCTTGTTAATAGGTTGGTAGACAGAAGATGATCGACAACAATGGCTAGGTAGTGTGATGAATGTGCATGCAGAATTGCAAATGACGAGAACCCTTTTTGAGTGGAGTTCATAGGTGTTCATGTTTCTCTTTGAAACGACAACGTTAAATTATTTTCTTGTTTGAATCTTCTCATAGAGTGATCTTTTGATCTGTTGTTTTGTTGGTACTAACTTTCTTTTGCCTTTCTTTCTTTCTTTCTTTTCTTTTCATTTCTTTTTTGATTACTACAGATTTAGGAATCCAATATATATTTGTTTTTAATTTTATATATAGGCACTTTTGGTTTTGGGCTTTCGTCTTAGCTGAGAAGTAGTATCTGCCCACCAATATTCTCCATGTAAACAAATTTAAGAAAAAAATAAGAAGAAACATACCTTTCAATGTGTATATATAATTATATATAGACTTGCATATGCTTGTAACATAAAGAAATTAGATAAAATTTATACAAGATTGCCAGAAAACAGAAGTTCTTATTTGTCAGACATAGATATCTTTAGTGACAACTAATTGACTTGATTTTAATTTTATAATAAGATACTTTTTTTGTTAACTTATCGAAAAATGTTGCACCCTTTCAGCTGATCCAGGCCGTTTAGTCACTACTACTAGTGATTTTTATTTTATTTTTCATTTTTTGGTTTTTCTAAAGGGTATAGTCATACACCACTGACCACACGCTATCCTTCTCAACCAAAACATACTACCTTCGAGGGACGAAAATAAAAAACTGAGCTAATTTTTGTGTTGACCTCAATGGTGTAACGTCGGAGATTAATATCGTCTGAAAATAAATGCAGCTGGAAGTATAGTAGTTAGGTTATTCGTGAGTTGTCAGTGGTTGAGAACATTGAATATGAGAAGAATTAATTTATACAGAATATTCTGAAAAAAAGAAGACAAAAAAAAATAAGGGAAAAGATGAAAGATTTAATAAGCAAATACTTAATTTGCAGTATTGTTTTAATGCAGGTTGTAGTTATCTATTATTGAGCCCATGATATTGATATCATGCTGCAGTTTAATTTAAAATAATAATAATAATAATCAATTTATTATAAATCTGTCGTCACCGATGTCACCTTCAAGATTTATATTAGATCTAATTCGTTAATGTTATTTTCCATTTCAGACATTAATATATATAATAATTATCATATGTCGAAATTCATCTTATCAAGTTATATAAACCACTAATTAAATCACCGTTTAAGTTGATTTGAAGGTAAAAAATGTTAATTTAGTTTGATAATTTCTCAGATTCGAGTCACTATATATACCTGTAGATGGTGTATAAAAAAATTTATATAGCAGAATCGATTCTGCATCTGCAAATTATTATGTACATGTATTTTTTTATATATATATATATATATTTTTTTTTTGATGGAAGGAGCACCTGAAAATCTGGTAAACCAGATCTAGGGCAAGGTTACAACCAAACTGGGACTCCACAGATAAAACTAATCGAGCACAAGTCCAGAACAGAGTCCCACAACGGGAGAAAAACGCCCACACAAGAGTGGGAATACAAACAAAACAAAAACTAAACACAAAACAATAACAACGAGCAGAAGACCAATAGGAGGAGAGACCCATACTGCCGGAGAAGCCCCACCAGTGATGTCGCCGACCAAGGTGCCAGAACAAACCCCTACTCACCACGCCAATCAAACCCCCATCAGTACAATATAAATATGATGACCGACATGTTAATTTCTTAATTAATATTGATTATGAAGTAAATTGAAAAGTTTAGACGTGCCTGCGTGATTCATGCATGCAGCAATAAATTCAAAGGGTTTGCTATAAATATTTCAACACGTATTATTGAGTTAAGTCTCTCCGGTGGCCCCTTATGTCTCATTATTACATAAATTCTGTCACTTATTGGAATCCCAATTAGATTCAAGCCAACCACAAGCATGGCACAAATCAAATCTTTCTCTACTTCCTTTCCTTTCTGTTTCGTCTTATCTTAGCTTTCAAGTATTTTTGATACCATGAGTCCATGAGCTGTTTATTCTTTTTAGAGGTTTTAGTTCATGCTCAGCTGTACTCATGACCGAGAGAGAGGGTTTTCACTTTTCAGTATAAATTTGATGATAGTGGCTCTCTACCAAACAGCGGGTTAGGAATGCAATTTCGACTGTATGAGAGATGCCTTACTATATATTGTAATTTTATAAGTAAATGTGAGACTTGAATCGAGATTGAAGATCTTTCATAAAGTGCACAATCTCTATAACTTAAGACTTGCCATAGTAAAAAATTTGGTATTACAAATATTTGAGGTTTGGGGAGGGAAAGAGAATTTGAACCTGAGAAGTATGCCATTGAATCAATCTCATTTCATTCATACAGCGTTGTTGGATACAATTGTGAACCCCCGAAGGTACTATATCTATACCTATATCGAAAGATTTCACCTACCGGTTTGACCTCGGTGGCATATTCAGCAAGTTGACACCTGTTACGAACCACCAATAGTCATTCAGATGTACTGTAGACGAGATGACACTTGTTGACAAGGTAACAACACATGTCAGACTCAACCAATCACGGGCTGACATGATACCCTCTGTGTCAAAATCAAAATCTATATTGTTTAGTGTAAAAATGTGCTTCGGATACTCTTATCGATCTGGGAGAGCCGACGAGGCAAAACAATACAAATAATTGATGATCCTTTTATCAAGGGTTATGCGATGAGATTCAATGTAAGATCTTCTTTTATGGAATGCTCCTCTTAATTTTATTCAATTATTTTTTTCCCTTTTCTAACAAAAAATCCGGTCCTTTTATCAGTTTATAATTGGGGTTTATATAGGTTCCTCTTGTGACAGGTGTTTTGGATATTTTGTTGCCTCGTCATTTCATCATTAATGATCGAGGCGGTTCACCATCAGATTCCTCCGAGGCCGTCATCGGTGGACGACGTCCTCCGGTGGGGTGTGGCCGGACAAACAGAGGGTTCGAGAGTTATTTGGTGTCTAAGGTGTATCTCCAAGACGTTGTATCCGATAGTGTTTCGGATGCGTAAATCCGCTACCAACATATATAAACCCCATTTCACCATTGTTAAACACTTAAAGGGGACTTCTTTCGCTGTATGAAAGAATGAACATAAATTCAACCAATCGTAAGTTGAGAACCATATTTACCATATTTACTCAAGAAAGGACTATTCCATTCATAATTGGTCCACCGAAGGCTCATTTCCTTCCCCAACACACGTGTTTATTAATTAGTTGTGTTAAATTGGTTAAAGAAGAACTCATTAAATAATTAAATGTTCTATACTTTTGATTTAGAATGAATAATATTTAAAACTCAATATTATTGTTCACAAGTTAATAAAAATTGTGCATAGATTTTCCTAGTTTAAAAGAGGATTTATTCCTTTCTTCTAACTAATCATGAAAAAAGAAGCTTGGAGCTTTCAAAAGGACTTCAAATTCATACTTCATAGATTCTCTTCTATGCCTTACAATTATCTCTTACTGATATAAACGAATAACAATCTATCAATCTCAATTATTTCCTTCAATTAAACTCCTCAACAACACAGCCACCAGAAAATCTTGCCAATGAACCGTCCAAAGAAAATGTGCCACACCTAAGATTTTCTCCACAGCCGCATATCATAGGCGCATAGCCCACGTGTTGTCTAAAAAAAGGTGTTCCTTTTTCTTTAAAGGAAGGAAGGAAGGAGAAGAAGGCAACAAAAAAACAAAAAAAAAGGAAAATGGGAAAATGATTGGATACATTTTTCTCTGAATAAGATTCAATGAATCGAATCCTCTTAGAAGCAGCCGAGTTTTGTTTTGTCTGCAAATGAGTGAACAGGCGATGGAGGTGCTTCCACGCGCGTTATTAGAGCATCTTGGTTCTCCCAAAACTAGTGTTGAGTTTCTTTTTGTTAACATTATCCACGTGCTTCGATTGGACGGGTGAGATTACCAAATCATTTTAGTCAACGTCGGCGGCTTCAAGCTTCCGTGTTCAAACCTCTCGTCCCCACTCACTTCAGCTACTACGCATTTCGTCGTCATTTCGGCTTCCAGCGGCCACAAAACGGTGGGTATCCGGAAACCCCCCCGAACCTAGTTCAAATTAACCAAATAAAAAATATAATTATATCTTTTTCGTGCGTTTATCTTTTCACGTTTGTGATATAGATTGTTTGAGTCCCGTTTCGACCCAATATATCATAAAGTATGGAAAGAACTACTCGTATTGAGGATAATATTTCAAACCGTGATTACTTTCTTTAAGTCGATCTTTTTTTTTCATTATCAGATTGGAAAACAAAATTAGTTCAGTTTTCTTATAGATGTGGTGTGTGATATTAATTTTTTTTGATTGAAATATAACCCCAACTAGATCTGATTTCAGTTTTCATTTAAAATATAAATCAAATGAAACTATGAATACCTTCAACAACCCAATTATAACATTAAATTAGCGGTGGATGGTGATAGGGACTGGCAGGGGCCATGCCCCATTTTCCAAAAAATAAATAATTTTTTTAAATATTATAAATTTATCTTTATATTTTATAATTTTTACACTTTGATCCATATCAAATATTTTCCTTTTAATATAATGGCCCTACAAATAAATTTTTTTGACTCCACCAGTATATTTTCTTTGCTGTTTGAAGGGTGAGACAAGAAGCACTCCATACAAATCTCATCCATGGCTTCATTTTTCTTATTTTGAATCACAGTTTATTTATTTTTTGTCATTTTGTCAAAGACTTTAAAGTCCACTGGGAAGAGATAAGAAGGTTACGATTCCACTATCAAACACCGAATTATTGTTTATTGATTTCCAATTTTAGTTGAATAACCTTTTGGCCTTTTCTGGTGCATAGAAGACTTTGTTTCAAAACCAATTATTGTACATGTGAAAAAATAAAAAGAATAAACACAACAAGTTTATTCTTTATTCTGTCATTAGTTTATTGCATGTCAAATTGTCAATGATCTGTATCTTATGAGGTGACGGAGGCACTCCTTGTATTAGCTTGCGGATAGTATAGTAACTAATGACAAAAATTTATTACAATAAATTCTGACATCTAACGGTGAAATTTGAACAATTCACAACTAAAACAATAACATAAATGAGCTAAAATGGAAGAGCAGTATATTACAAATCTATAACCGTGGATGGACTTGAGTGGGGGGCTAGGGTGGGCTTGAGCCTACCCTAACCCCCTTAAAAATATATTAATATTAGATTATCTAAAAATTTAGTCCAAATTTCAACCAAAATGATGTAGCAAGTGGTTTTTTCATTAACCACATCATCCCATGTTGTGTGTGGTGATGACAACTCACTTGTCACATTATTTGGGTTAATTATTTGGGTCGTATAGCATTACTCTAAAAAAAAATTAAAATAGTGAAGAAAAAATTTCAATTAATTAAATAATTAATTTTAATTTCTAATTACAATAAATAAATAAAAAATTTCATTTTCTTCTATTTATTATGAAAATTATTTCTTCCCATTCTTCAAATTTGGTTCAATCTATTTATCAAGATTAACATTTAGCTATGTTTGAATAAATATTATGGCTTTAAATATTTTATTTTTTTACTTAAAAAAAAATAAAATATTTTTTTTAGAAATTTTAGGGTTATTGTTAAATATAGATAATGAGATTTTAGGAGTAATCCAATTATTATTTAATCCAATTTTAAATTTACAAACTAATAATATTGTTAAATGAATTTTATTAAATTTCTCATAACATTGGTTAGTATATTTCGAATGAATCAAACTAATATAAGAATATTGTATAATTTAATTAGTGTTCACATTTGCGTTTTATGTTTCTCTTATAATATAATTTGACTTTTTAAAAATTAAATTAAATTTTATTACGTATTTATTTAGAATATACATTTTACGGGGACGTATCACTATATTCTCCTAACTAGGTGATATCAATGTTCAGTAATAAAAATTTCTAGCCTACCCTAATTTTCAATTATGGTTATGTCCCAGACTACAACTTGTGCATAGAGAAAGGGAGGTGCGCTTGTGAAGCCACTTGGAGGCTCGAAGAGGCCATGTCCTAAGGCCAATTTTTGTAAACAATATATTTTAAATTTTTAAATTTTTATTTCATATTTATTGTTATTCACGTTCATTTTTAAAAGTTTATTGACATTGTCCTCGAGTCTTTCCAAATTTAAGGAAACTGGCATCACCTCTATTTAATCAAATCAAATTTATTTGAATTCTGAATTAATCAAATTGGGGTTGCTCATCAAGCTGATATAGGTGTATCATCTGTGATATTTTGTTATTTTTTAGGATTTCTTGATTTGAGTCTCGTTTGTGTCTAAAAAGGTGAATACAATAATCCATAGTTTAGCTAAGTTGGTTTTATCTAACAATTGCTTTTGGTTTGAGTATTGTCCTCCTTCTGTTGAGCCTTTTGGTCCTAGCTGATTGCCTAGGCTAATTTCCCTTTTTTTTTTCTTGAATGAATTCCATTTAAAATAAAAAAAAATAAAAAATAAAAATAAAAATAATTCCTTTTTGGACAATTTGCTTGATATTAACACAAATTTTCCCATGAAATTTATATGTTCAAGGGTAATACTTCTTTAACTCAATTTCTTTTCTAAAATTTATTCTAAACTGTTTGGAAAGTAATTTATAAATATCCTATTAATTATAGGATAACGTTATAAATAATAAGCCGTTTTCAAATCAATTATCACATAATTTGGGATGGAATTTTAGACAAATATTTGGGCCCCAAATATTAAAACAAAGCATAATATAATGTACTTGAGATTACCGGTTTAATGTCACCTATTAATTACTTAATTAATATCAATATTAGAAGCTTCCACAACCCCATCCCCACTTGATTTATAGATTTGTAGTGCGCTGTTTTCATGTTCTGTTTTGAGCCTCGACGAACTCTGTTAAAAATTGGCTCTATTTTAATTCTAAAACATCCTTTTTGATCTTATCACAGCCAGTCAACCCATGTCAACCACCAATTCTTCTCTGTTTCTTTTCTTCTTCTTCTTCTCCATCTTCTCTTGTATCAAATCAGATGACCTCCAAATATTGCTCAAACTAAAAACCTCCCTGCAAGAATCAAACCCAGATGTGTTCAGTTCATGGGTTTCGAGTGGCAACATGTCTAATTTCATGGGAATCACCTGTAATTCGGATGGTTTTGTCAAAGAGATTGAGCTTTCTAATCAGAAGTTGACGGGAACTCTGCCTCTTGATTTAATTTGTCAGCTTCAGTCCTTGGAGAAGCTCTCATTCGGGTTCAATTCTCTGTACGGTTCAGTCTTGAAAGAATTGAACAACTGCACCAAATTACGGTATCTTGATTTGGGCAACAATTTTTTTTCAGGTTCGTTTCCAAGCATATCATATCTCAGCGAATTGCGGTTCTTGTATTTGAACAACACTGGAGTTTCGGGTGTTTTTCCATGGAAATCGCTGGAGAACATGACTAATCTCATTTCACTTAGTCTCGGCGACAATAGTTTCGATCCTGCTCCATTTCCAAACGAGGTCGTGAAGCTCAACAAATTGAATTGGCTTTATTTAACAAACTGCTCCTTGGAAGGTGGGATTCCATCGGGAATTGGAAATTTAACGGAGCTCATAAACTTGGAGCTTTCCGATAACAATCTATCTGGCGAGATACCAACAGAAATCGGGAACCTTAAAAAGCTGTGGCAGTTGGAGCTTTACAACAATACATTGACAGGAAAACTTCCGGTTGGATTTCGCAACTTATCCGGTCTTGAAAATTTTGATGCCTCACAGAATAAGCTTGAAGGAGACTTGTCTGAGGTGGGATTCTTAAGCAATTTGGTGACTCTGCAACTGTTCGAGAACCAGCTATCTGGTGAAGTGCCAGCTGAATTGGGAAAATTTAAAAAATTGGTGAATCTTTCTCTGTACACAAACAAGTTGACTGGTCCTCTGCCTCAAGATCTTGGTTCTTGGGCCAAGTTCGATTTCATTGATGTTTCAGAGAATCTGTTGACGGGTCCGATTCCACCTACCATGTGCAAGAGAGGGACCATGAGAGGGTTTCTCATGTTGCAGAACAAATTCACCGGTGAAATCCCTGCGAGTTACGCCAATTGCGTGACTATAGAGCGATTCAGAGTTAGCAATAATTCGCTAACTGGAATTGTTCCGGCTGGAATATGGGGACTGCCAGGGGTGAATATCATCGATATCGCAATGAATCAATTTGAAGGGCCTATCACAAAAGATATCAAAAATGCAAAAGCACTAGGTCAATTATTCGCCGGAAACAATAGGTTGTCCGGTGAATTACCGGAAGAGATTACCCAAGCTACATCTTTTGTGCTGATTGAGCTGTATAACAATCAACTTTCGGGTAAAATACCGGCGTCAATAGGGGAACTGAAACAGTTGAGCAGTCTTAAGCTGCAGAACAACAGGCTCTCTGGCCCAATACCTGTATCTTTAGGTTCATGCAGTTCTCTCAGTGACTTAAACATGGCTGGAAATTCACTTACCGGCCCAATTCCATCAACTTTGGGATCTCTACCAACTCTCAACTCTCTCAATTTGTCAGATAATGAACTTTCTGATGAGATTCCAAGGAGTTTGGCATCTTTGAAATTAGTTATTCTTGATCTATCCGAGAATAGATTGACTGGTCAAATACCAGAATCTCTCTCCATTGAAGCATACAATGGTAGCTTCGATGGAAATCCAGGGCTCTGCAGTCAGACCATCGGCTCCTTCAAGCGTTGCTCCCGGGATTCCAGGATGTCAAAAGATGTCTTCACACTCATACTTTTCCTTGCTTTGGGTTTAATGGTCTTGCTTGTCTCGCTTCCAATTTGCTTCTACTTAAAGAAGAGAGAAAAAGATCATGACCGTTCATTGAAGGAAGAATCTTGGGACGTCAAGTCTTTTCGCGAGCTGATGTTCTCTGAAGACGAGATTCTTGATTCCATAAAGCAAGAGAATCTGATAGGAAAAGGTGGGTCAGGAAATGTGTACAGAGCTGCACTCTCTAGCGGTAAAGATTTTGCAGTGAAACACATTTGGAATACTGATACTACTACTGGCCGCAAAAAGATCAAAAGCACCACTCCAATCCTCGGCAAACGTTCCGAAAAGTCCAAAGAGTACGACGCTGAGGTGCTGACATTGAGCTCAATAAGGCATGTAAATGTGGTGAAACTGTATTGTAGTATTACTAGCGAGGACTCGAGCTTGTTAGTGTACGAGTATATGCCTAATGGGAGCTTGTGGGATCGGCTGCACTCCTCCAATAAGATGGAGCTTGATTGGGAGACCAGGCACGAAATAGCGGTCGGGGCATCTAAGGGATTGGAGTATCTGCATCATGGATACGAGCGGCCGATTATTCACAGAGATGTCAAGTCTAGTAACATTTTGTTGGATGAGCTCATGAAGCCCAGAATAGCTGATTTTGGCCTTGCCAAGATTGTTAAAGCCAATAACGGTGGCAAGGACTCCACCCAAGTCATTGCTGGAACTCTCGGTTACATTGCACCTGGTAAGCAATTAAATTTCTATTATTTTATTTTCTTTCTTTTGTTTAGTGAATTTTAATTTCGTTTTAGTTTAGCTATTTTTTGATTTGGTACTGTTAATCTTTCAGAGTATGGCTACACGTGCAAGGTCAGTGAGAAGAGCGATGTGTACAGTTTTGGAGTCGTGTTAATGGAGCTAGTTACGGGAAAGAGGCCGATAGAGCCAGAGTTCGGAGAGAACAAGGACATAGTGAACTGGATTAGCAGTAAGATCAATAGTAGAAAGAGTGTTATGAGCATCGTGGACTCAAGAATCCCAGAAGTTTTCAAAGAAGATGCTATCAAGGTACTGAGAATTGCAATTCTCTGCACGGCAAGGCAGCCTAACTTGAGACCCACCATGAGAAGTGTGGTCCAAATGCTGGAGGAAGCTGATCCATGCAAACTAGTACGAATAGTCATCAACAAAGACGATTATACTAAGAAAATGGAAGCGAAAGAGAACGAGAAAACAAATCCGGACCCTTAATTTTGTCGATTTAGGCAGTTGGTGTCTGAGAGTTTTGGATCATTCTGGTTGTTGTACCATGTTTGTATTATGTAACATATTAGACTTGTAAAATAATAGCCCCTTGACTCGAATCTGTAGGCTTTTGTGTTTGTAACCTGTGAAAGGTGACACAAAGAAATTGAAGAATCAATAAAACAAGCTTAACAGAGTTTAATTTTTCTCTTACATATATTTAATTTGAAGCCACCATATTGAATCATTGTTCGATTGTAATATTAACTAATGATCTACAATATGATTTCAGAAGCATCAAAATTGGATCATGACCAAATAATCCAATGATTTTGAATTAGTCCAAGTGATTCTGAGATTCAATTTTGTCACGGGGCTTGTATAATTTAGTAATTAGTAGTTGCGTTTGATCCAATCCTTAGATGATTGTGACTTGTGAGCTAGTCGAAAATAGGATAATTAATCACCGTTGATCTTAACAGTAGTTGATAAAGATCAAATCTGAATCAGCAAGCACTCCATGGATGATCAAAAAAGCTTCAGACAAAAATTGGACCTATCACTTATTATTATTTTTTATTAAACGACATACACGCACCAGTCCACCACCAATTGTAGACAAATTGTCTTCCAAAAAGCGATTGACAAGTAATTTTTAAGAAAAAAAAAATTCATGTTCCATCCCATCTTATTAGTGTATTGGTCTCGCCAAACAAAATTTTCTAGCTCCGTCCCTGGTCGTTAGTTATAACTAATTCAATAATTAGATATGCCAGTGATCTGAAATTGATCATGAGCAGAGTGAGAGGGGACAGTATTACATAAAATAATAATAACGATACTAATGCAAATTCTCACACAAGAGTTGCGTACACTCAAAATCTAGAACTACATTTTCGGTCACCAGCCATGATATGATGTACCTTGTGCATGTGACAGCTCTATTTAGATTTTATATACACAACATAAAATTGTTCAAGTTAAATTTTACAGTTTTCAGTTCATATCACCATGCAATCTGTAAACACAATAAAAGTTACAGGGGAGAGTTGTTTGTGTTTAAAATATGGTGATGGCATGGATTGGTTGGTTGAGATCTACCGGTGAAAGGAATGATTCGTTCAGAGTTCGGATTCTCTCATGGTCTAGTTTTTTTTTTGGGAACTATTTTTTAAAATAATTTCAGTTTGAAAGAAACATTTGTGGAGATGAATTAAAGTAATAGACGTACTGGATAAGGAAAAGCAAAACAAAAAATCAGACGAAGGAGAAAATGAAAATCATAAATGAATTCATGAACCACGTGGTTGACCAAAAGTCAGTCTTGGTTGGTCCATCAGTTCCAGCCGTTGACTAAAAGAGGGACAGAAATATAAAGGTGGGCCTGAACTCATTTAAATTTTTAGTCCATTAAATTGTTATATTTGTGGGCTTAAACCACCTCCAGATCCGACTCACAATGATTAGAGTTGTTGGGCTCTCAAAGGGCCCATTGGGCTTCACTTTTGCTTCCTCTATCACATTAATACCGTATTTAATATTGTGAACTTATAAAATATATTTTTGGCAATATTAATTAAAATTAAATAGTTATTATTTAAATTAAACTATTATAAAATAGTTTTAAAGACATAAAATCATTTAATTAAAAATAAAAGGATCTATTTATATGGCCTCTGTGCTTTTTTTTTTTTCTTTTGGTTTAAACCTCGAAGTGCTCCCCATATATTGGTAGGACTAATCCCCGCTCAGGGAGGAAGGCACGTCCCCTGGCCACAAGGTGCTCCAACGTTGGTTCGAACTCGGTCAGTGCCTAAATGATTTGACCTGCATAGGGGGGAAGTTGCCACTTACGCCACACTGCTTGTGGTTATGACTTGCTGCTTTGATTTGTATGGGAATAATGGAAATGGAGGTTGCTGAATCAAAAGCCATGTTGGAAGATTTAAATTGGCATATGTGATCATGTGAAGAATTTATTCCCTCTAAGATTTGAATCAGAATATCAGATGCTTTGACTATGTCCAAGCACTGTCGTCTAGGAAGCACGGATACTTCATTTGGTGGAGGTAGCTCGTATCGAACTCGTATCCAGTTCCGATACTTCCCGGATACTCCAGGATACGTATCCGATACACCAAATGGCGTATCCGTTGACTTTTTCACAAGTTTGACTGGAGGATACTTAGAGGATACTTGAGGGATACTTTGAGGATACTTGGAGGATACTTGAGGGATACTTTGAGGATATGTTTGGGGCAATATTATAATTATTTTAGTATAAAACGGGGTCAAATTATAATTTCAAAATATTAGGGGTCAAAATGAAACTGTAAAGAAATTTTGGCTTTGATTCCATTGACATGGAGAATAACGGGATACTTGAGATTGCAAACCTTTCACTTGATGAACCAGAGTTAGATGCCGAATTATTTAGATCCTTTAACAATGTCAATGATGATAATGAAGTTAATTAGGAATTTAGTATCTATTTTATGAGTTTATTTTATGTATTAATTGGATTTTGTAATATACTATAACTTATATGACGTATGTTTTATTTGGATTTTCAATTTTGTAATATGTTACGACTTAATTTGAATATTGTAATATGTTACATTGTTATGACTTAGGTTGTTATGTGACATGTTTTATTTGGATGATTGGATATGAATATGTTTTGATTTTTGAATGAATTATCAAATATCCTTATATATATTCTTATTTTTAAAAAATATAAATATAAATATATATTATTTTAATTGACGTATCCTACCGTATCCGTATCCTAGTTTTTGGAGATTTACCGTATCCCCGTATCGTACCGTATCGTATCCGTATCCGTATCCATGCTTCCTTGATTGTCGTCATTCGTCAAGGCAAAAAAAAATTAAAAAAATCAAAACATTAAGATGGTGTTTGGTTTTGTTTTAAAAAACAGTTTTTTGTTTTTAAAAACAAAAAACAACTTTAGAATCTTTTGTTAAACGCTTTATAAAACTTGTTTTTGAAAACAAAAAACAACTTTTAAAAGTTACATAACTAAAAAGTTAAAAACAACTTTTTATTGTTTTCTATTGTTTTCAAAATAAACTGTAACTTTTCTCTCCAAACAACTATTTTACTCATTTTGAAAACAATATTAAACACATTTACATCGTTTTCTGTTTTTAAACACATCATGTGTTTTAAAACATGCTCTTCATTTTTAAAAATAGTTTTCAAAAACACCATTTTAAAAACGATATCAAACACGCAAATCTCTAGCTTATTGATATGGAATTAATTCTTTCTCTTATATTCCTAGTTTTGATATGTTTGGGAGCAGCACTTTTCCAGATTGGTTGTTGAAATGTTTTTGGGTGATGTTCAGTTTTGTATTTCCAGTTTTGTTTGAGTTAATGATATTTTCCTTAAAACAAATTAGAATTAAAAATAAAAGAATAAAAAAAAATCAAAATAAAAAAAAACTATTTCTATTTTCAATTTTATTTTTTATTTTATTACTTATTAGTTAACAGTAGTGTCAAAAACATTAAAAGAAAAGACATTTTTGGTAATTCATGAGGTGCACTTATAAACTCTAAAATTTTTTTAAAAATTTAATGGGGTTTATATACAAAAAGGGGTGTATGTACGATTTTTGAGGGGTATAAATATCGTAACTCTTACGTGTATTAGAATCCATCATTTGCTTCTTTTTTGTTATTGGGTTTGGGTTGAATGGAAAACCTTAATTTCCAATTGAGCTTCATAATAGTGAGATTTTATTTTTTATTCGGATCATGCTAAAAATAGATAAAATATTTCACAGTTCATAGTTTCATGATCTAGCTTGGTGGATGTTTTTTGTGGATTATGATTATTTTGGTAATAACTTATTGTGTATGATTAATTTAGGAAGTTTATGCTAATTTATTGATCGATTAGTGTTAGCATCAAGGTTTTAATACTTAATTAATTTGATGATAATAAATGGTAAAGTTTCAAATATATTGGAAATACCTTTAAAAATATATTGAAAATATAGCAAAAGGCATCATGTAAAGATGTAAGGAAAAAAAAAAAAAAAAATCACTTTACATGCATGCAGAGGCATAACACCACAAGTTTTTAAACATTAAAAATATATTTTATTGAAGCTTAAAGAAAACAAAACTAGTTTATGTTTGTTTCTAGTTTAAATGACTTGACTTAAATGTCCTTAGTTTAGACCTTAGGATAATAGGATCAAATAATCATGCTTATCTATTATCCTAAGGGGCTGTTTGGTTTTTTTTTATCTAAAGTCTTATAAGACCTTAATTTGTTAGATGTGTATGGATAAGTTTTATAAATTAAAAAACTATGATATGTTTGTTTTTTTTCATTTTGAATGACTATTACAAATATAAAATTGATTAGGTTGTGTTAGGATTTCTTTAAAATTTAGAATTTTTGGAAAATTGATTTTTAAGATTTTATTATATGCGGATAAAATTATAAATGTATAAATTGTTATAGAACATTTGTGGAAATTTACTAAAAAAACCTCTATAGTATCACTTTTTGAATAAGATAAAAGTAAAAAATATTTACTTTTTCTAAAAGACTTTTATATCTTAAATAAGATATAAGCTGGAAAAACAAACAAACTATTTTATCTTAATTTAAGATATAATAGACAATAAGTCTTATAGTGAAAAAAAACAAATAGCCCCTAAGTGTTATTGGACTCTATCTTGGCTGAGACTTAAAATCTTGTATATGAACATAAGAAACCAACCTAGAGTACATAAAAGTTGACCAGGGATGTAAATAAAAGTTTCTAGATTTATACAGACAAAAATGTAATTATTATTCGAGCATCAAATATCAATGCACTGTTTTAAAAGTTATAAGGACGAAATCGTAATTGTCAAAAAACAGCTAATTGATATTTTTGTCCATAAATTCAACACTTCAACATTTTTTTTTTTTTTTTTTTTTTTTTGAGTTTAATCCCCTATATATGGGATAGGAAATTTTCTATTATCAATATGTATGTCACCAAATTCATATCAAATACATTATTTATATATATATTCAACTTTCATATACAGTAATATCAATATCATGTAAAACTATGATTGAATGTAGTCTACATGAAGGAACCCACAAATTAAAACTCTATCCTATGAAATGAAATTGAAATGCAAAAGAAATGAGGAGATAATTGACTGATCTCCAAAGCACATCCTTATTCCCTCTCACTTTAAAAAGAGATGCATTATAGAAAGAAAAAGTTGCAAAAGAATATTAAACATAGCCAATACATACATATATATATAATGATAATGCTGGGACGCGGCTTGCCGTCGCATGAAATCAACCTAATCAAACTCCTGTGGCCATATTTACCACTTTGAATTGATGTTATTAAAAAAAAAAAAAAAAATCAAATTAATTAATTATCCATGAACAAAATGGCTGTCAATTCCTCACAAAAGCAAGCCCATTTTTTTTTTTCTTCTTCTCATCTTGCACTTGCACTAGTTAGCTCCTCCAACAGAAGATGATGCTGTCGGTTGTAAAAGCAGCTAATGAGGAAATGCCATATCAGATTTGGGGCAATTCCCATATGCCAAATCAACACCCAATACTTTTATATATATCATGATATGAAGAGTGGGCATCTTTGCTTTGCACTCCATCATTGAGCATTTGTGCACTTACTTCCTCTATCTATGATTCTATTCAGCAAGAGATTCTTCCCATTATTATCTATCTATTCATGGGCTCACAAAGCCTTCGGGCTTTTTCTACAAGGCACATTGGACTTCTATCTTGATAAGTAGGAAAAAAATCTTTGGATATATCCTGTTTAGATCATGTCACGTGATATTGACGCAGCGGAAAACACAAAGAATACGACCAACGTCAATATTCTTGATAAACTCTGGAATCCACCAGAAAACGAGAGAAACTCTCAAAGAAAATTCTGAAATATTATTGAATAATTGAATAATTCGGCCAGAAGGCTTACAAGCATATTTAAAAGCAAAACCCTAACCCTAATCCTTGTTGGACAAGAAACGAGACTAATTACTAAAAAATATCAAAAATAGCAAAATTGAGATAATTGCGGAAATAAAAACTATTAGGAATCCTAAGTAAGCCAGAATTGACGAAAGTCGATTCGGACTTGGAAAACAAAAGTTATGGCTAAAACGAAACTTTTCTAAAATAGCAAAAACGGCAATTTCGGGGCCTAAACGACTGAATTCGGCTAAAAAAAGGTATGTTTCAATAGCAAAGCTATTGAGTATCTTCTCCCTCGCCGAAACACATCAACTGTGCGAGTTTCGCGTCATTCTGACTTCGACGCCCGGATTACTGGAATTCAATTGCCCTTGAATTTAAGATGTTCCCTCTTCATTATGTAAGCATCAGCCACTTGTTCTACATCAAATATGATCTAACTAAGGTTATAATGTCACTCTCGATTGTAAGATATCTAGTGGTAGATAGGACCAAGAATTTGGTATCGGAGGAATCTATCCTTGAAAAAAGTCACTACTCTTTTAAGGTCTATTATTACAATTTTTAACAAATTAAAGAGGATGGAGTAATATTGATGGGAACTTGGTGGAAATTAATGATAGTCATTTGACATGATAATATTTCAGTTTCGACACCATAAATGGTATATATATAATACATCGATGGGAATGTTTTGACCTGCATGCTGTGATTAGTAATCCATGTTTACATCTTGAGTTGCTAATTAAGTACATATTTTGCATGTTCTTTTAAATATTAAAATTCATTGTCTACAAGAGTTGAGATATTTAAATATGTCCATAATGTTTTTGTATATAAAAATGCCTCATTAATTCTCACCAAGAAGACTAGAAGATGTATAAGATGGATCTAGATCCTCTGCTGATCTGATTTTTTTCTTGATTTAACACTTGAAGATAATATTATGCATTTAAAGATAATGGGATTAAAAAAAAAAAAAAACAAATAAATCTCAGTCATTGATTACATATGTCAGCAGATGGTAAGCACAAATATTAGATGAGGAAATGGGGCAAAATAGCACTTTTGAAATTTGAAGTTGTGTAACTATCACCACATTACTAACTCATGTTTTATTAGCACCAAAAATGGAATTTGGACAAAAATACCCCTCAGCTTCTTTTCTTTTCTCTTGGGTGTCCTTCACCTTCTTCTTCCTTTTTCCCAAACCTCCATTGATGGAGCTTCAATGGAGGTGCCATCGCCGACCGACGAGTTGACCGGTAAAACCACCGGGAAAACGTTTGTCGAGTGCCAATCATTGTAACCAAAGTGACCGGTAAAACGAACTCGGCATCGTTCAATCTTCCAGATCCAACTATCTCCGGAGTCAATTAGCGCCGTCGTCGGATCGTCACTGTCGCCATTAATGGAGGTCGACAGAATAAGTCTCGAAACGCAGGAATAAGTCTCGAAAAACGCATGAATAAGTCTCGAAAACGCATGAATAAGTCTCGAAAAAATCATAAATAAGTCTCGAAAACGCATGAATAAGTCTCGAAAAAATCATAAATAAGTCTCGAATTTTCGAGAAAAAAAAATAAAAAGGAAAAGAGTAAGTGGGGGTATTTTGGTCTCATCACCTATTTTGGTGCTATTAAAACATGACTTATTAATGTGGTGCTATTTGCACAAACCCTCCCCCAAAAAGTGCTATTTAATTTTTGAACCCAATATTAGATTAGCATATAATCCAAATTCGTACAAGACAGGGTATTGGAAATAATTATAACAACATATATGATAGAGTTAGGAAGAGTACTTAATTTCACTTAAAATCTATATTTTGTTTTATGTAATAATACTATTTTTTTTTTTTTGAGAGAAAAATCACTTCATAAAACCAGAAAAAACGGTTACAAAAGAGAGGGACAATCCCTTAACACGAAAGGAACAACAACCTGAGGGCAATCCTCCAACCAGAAACAGTCATTCTGAACAGACAAACCCAATTTAGCAAGACAATGAGCAGCCATATTGGCACTCCTAGGAACAAAATTCACCTTACAAGAGGGTAAAACAGCCAAAAGAGACTTAATATCCTTAATGACTAAACCAACCTCAGAAAAAGGAATTTCGGCAGCCTCAACAAGCTGAACCACAGAAAGCGCATCAGTCTCCACATCGCACTCCCACATCCCAGCATCTCTAGCAAACAGCAAACCCCGAAGTAAGCAAACTGCCTCTGCGACCAGAGGGGAGTAGGTAGCTGTACAACATTGGGCACTAGATGCCAATACATGGCCAGAGCAGTCCCTAATAATAATGCCAAAACCAACACAGCCCTTTTCAGCATTTATCGCCGCATCCGTATTCAATTTGAACCTCCCTGAAGGAGGAAGGCTCCATTTAGGGGGCATCGGCTTCTGAACACAGGCAACAACAGCACGTTCACCATTGACACGCTGAAACTCCTCCAAATACGAAGACGCCCAACCCACGACATCCTTGCAATCAATGAGATGAGACTCATGTATAAATCTGTTACGGCGGAACCACACTCGCCAACAAATCACACAAAACAATTCCAGCTCTTCCAGTAACAGGGAAGACTTGCATAATAACATCAAATCCAAAAACTGCAGCCTTTTGCTCATCATCAGCTTCGTAAGGAAGTTGCACTGGTCACGAATACACGCAAGAGCAGAGCAAGACCACAAAGCATGCAACGTCGACTCAGGCTTCTTTCCGCAGCACGGACAGCAGACATCCACCGTCATCCCACGACCCGCAAGGTTACAACGAGCCGGAATCCAATTCAAACACGCCTTCCACACAAATACTTTAACCTTCCCAGGGATTTTCAATTTCCACAAGAGTTTCCACCAATCTTCAATGAGGACCTGATCCGAAGAAGAGGAAGGAGAGGCCAAATTACACCCCAAGTGATAACCCGACCTGACAGTGTATACACCAAATTTATCATAATGCCACAGTAACCGATCTGGGGCAGCAGCCAGTGGTCGAGGTAAACTAAGAATAAGCTTAGCATCATCCTCCCCAAACGAATCCTTAATCAGGACCGCATTCCAGCCACCCTCAGGGAGAAGGAGAGCCTCCACCTTCACCTCAGCCGCAAAACTGGGAGGGGATATAGGCTTAAACGTAGAGGGCCTCGGCAGCCACGGGTCAGAAAAAATGGCAATAGACCTTCCACTTCCCACTCTCCACCGCATCCCAGCTTTCAAAAGCCCCATACCCCACACAAAACTTCTCCATATAAACGAGTCAGACCCTCCAACGCTAGCCTCCAGCACAGAGCAATCAGGGAAATAACAATATTTCAGGACCCTGGCTGCCAAAGAAGAGGGATTACAAATTAATCGCCAGCACTGCTTCGCCAGTAACGCCTTATTGAACACGGAGAGATCCCGGAAGCCCAAACCGCCTTGGTCTTTTCCTCTACACAGCCTTTTCCAAGAACCCCAATGGATCTTATTTTTATCCACACTTGAACCCCACCAGAACTTAGCACAGGCCTTATGAATATCCTCAACAAGGCCTTTAGGAAGCCTAAACAAGGACATGGCATAAGTCGGGATGGCCTGTACAACAGATTTCAGGAGAATCTCCTTCCCACCTCCAGAAAAGAGCTTGCTCTGCCACCCCCTAATTCGGCCCCAAACTCGATCCTTGATAGTAACAAAAATCTGATTCTTGTTTTTTCCTGCGAAGCTTGGCAAACCAAGGTATCGATCGTGACACCCC
Source organism: Acer campestre (assembly GCA_954870605.1). NCBI lineage: Eukaryota > Viridiplantae > Streptophyta > Magnoliopsida > Sapindales > Sapindaceae > Acer > Acer campestre. The sequence continues at coordinate 26,021,130 of OX940810.1, forward strand.
ACCACACGAACCCCCACAATACGGGCCAGTCTATGCGCCCTAGATCTCGGCACACGCTTGCTAACACACAAAGCAGATTTACTAAAATTGACCAGTTGACCGGAGGCATCTGCATAACAATCAAGCACCTGACGAATTGACCGGCAATCCTTCTCCGATGCTCGAGAGAAAAGAAGGCTGTCATCTGCAAAGAACAAGTGAGAAATTTTAGGACCCCCTCTAGAACACCGAAAGCCACCAATACCACCCCTACGCTCCTCATTAAAAATCAACCTGGACAGTCCTTCAGCACAAATCAAAAAAAGATACGGGGATAGAGGATCCCCTTGCCTCAAACCCCTAGACGGAGCCAACGAGCCACACACAGAACCATTAACCAAGAAGGAATACTTGACCGACGTAACACACTTCATAACACGACCAACCCAGCTCTCCGAGAAACCTAAACAACGCATCATCCCCTCCAAAAACGGCCATTCCACTCTATCATAGGCCTTAGACATATCAAGCTTCAAGGCCATAGCACCACCCTTGCCCTTCTTTTTCCTCATCAAAGCATGCATGCATTCAAAACCAATTATAGCATTATCAGAAATCAGGCGACCCGGAAGGAAAGCACTTTGGGTCTCAGAAATGGCATCGCCTAAAACCAAACGAAACCTGTTAGCAATAGCTTTCGCAATAATTTTATAAATTACATTACACAAACTTATGGGCCGAAAATCCGACATCCTTTCCGCCTTTTGGATTTTAGGAATTAGGACGATAAGAGTATCATTGGCATTCTCTAAACCATGCCCCTCATTAAGAACCCCCAGACATGCTTTCGCCACTTTATCCCCCACCACATGCCAATATCTTTGGTAAAACTGGGCAGGGAAGCCGTCGACCCCAGGGGCCTTCGAGGGGTGCATGTCAAACAAAGCCCTCCGAACATCATTAACCGTAAAAGGGGCATCCAAGACAGCTCTTCCAGTGGCAGTAATACTAGGCCGTGTGCACTCAAAAATTCTATTCATGGCTCGTTGAGAAGGTCTGCTCGAACTGAAAAGCTCCTCAAAATAATCAACCACCACCCCACAAATATCCTCGTGACCATTCTTCCAAATATTAGCATCATTAAACACCCCATCAATACGGTTCCTACTCCTTCTAGCAGACGCACAAGAGTGGAAGAATTTAGAATTCTTGTCCCCCCCTTTCATCCAAGTCTCACGAGATCGTTGTTGCCAATATTGTTCATCAATCGCCAATAATCCATCCAACTCAGTTTCAATCCTATGAACAGTAGACCACGAACCAGTGGCAATGTTATTAGTGGCGTGGTGCAGCTCACATTGCTTATCCTTAATCCCCTTCCTCAAGGCCCGCTGTTGATCCCTATACCACCCTCGTAAACTGGTTGAACACCTCCGAATACCATACAAAACCCCTCTCAAATCTGACCCAACCCTCTGGTCACCCCATGATCGCTCAATTAACTCAGCGCACTCAGGTTTCGTATCCCAACAGTCTTCGAAATGGAACCTACGACCCCCACGACCACCGTGCCGCATACTACTCCTGCCTCTCAAATGAATGCTAACAAGGAGGGGTCTATGATCCGAATTCCAGAACTCCAAATGCGTAATGGTAGTATCTGTAAAAATATCCTTCCAGTGCATGTTGCTAACGCCTCTATCAAGTCTCTCACTAATACACTCAGTCCCTCCACGCTTGTAATAATACTATTTCAACATAAATTTGTTGATGGTAAAATTTAGTCTGGTAAAATTTAGTCAACTAAAAGATCAATAGGTCAACCAGACACGGGAGAAGCCAGAAATTTATTTTTGGAAGGGTTAATGCATGCATAAAGTTCAAAAAAAAATTAAAGACAAATATATACCAAAGATTAATTCATTTTAATTTTTTTAAAGGGAAGAGTTGGCCAACCCAAAAACAAAGAGAGAGAAGCTTCCAAACATATTTTCGATCTCCAAAATACTATATCATCGGCAGCTAGCTAAAGTAGTTTTAACAGTTATTCTTCAAGTCCTAGCTGCAATTTCTTAATTATTTCTCTCAATCATAGGAAGTATCAGTAGGGGATGAAATAATTGTAGCTTTATATATAATTAACAAGTGTGGTTGAGTTGAGAGTTGAGACAGATCACAAATCTCACAAATGATGTGGATAACAACAAACAAATTCATCCAAAAAAAAAAAAAAAAAGCATTACTTTAATTTATTGTATTCTTCCTGTACCTTTAATTTATTTAATTTTCATATAATTAAACAATGAATTTGGAATATGGTCCCCTCCTGCCCTTATAGTGCAAATTCCCCAATATGATTTTATAATGGAAGATATATTATAAATATTGTTAATTACTCCAAATATATCCACCTCTCCACCCAGTATGGAATATTTTTCTAATCCTCACAGGCGCTATTCATGCACCAGCAACAACAAAAACAAAAACAAAGAGGAAGACAGACCAAATAAAACCTAATATATATCACATTCCACACACGTGCTACATATGTTGATTCTCCAATGCTTACATTTTATTGTCCCCGACAAAGTCAACTATCGTGTTTCTGTTCTTTAATTTGCCAAGTAGCATTAATGTGTTTGGTAGCTAGATTTCGATCAGGAAGTTTTTGCTAAAATGGACATCTACGTAAATGTAACCTATATTTGAAATACTGTAGTTGGATTCTTGTTTTGTTTTTTGTTTTTTTTTTTTAAAAAAAAAAAAAAAATGCAAACTAGGAGGATATATAGAGTGGTTGAGATCAAAGTAGCATATATAATATATATAATGGAAGAGAGAGTTGAGGAGAATTTAGATATGGAAAAAAATAGGCAAGCTATGGTAAAGAAACCCCATCTAGGGAATTTTTACCATTTGGTGCCCAACAGCCAACTTGTTGATATGCATTCACACGCCATGTAACATGTTGATAATTGAGTTGCTTTAAGAAGAAAAACAAAAGATGCCTGGCCAATATATTTAGTCTGGCTCTATATATATACTTGCTTTAAAAGCCAGACCGGCCAGTCCCCAAAAGAACCTAGTACTAGTAACATATATAAATAAACTTATTACGAACAAACAAGAGAGCATAAATATATACCCATAAATAAATAAAATATGCATCACATATAATATTCTTGATTATCAAATTACATACACCAGACACAAAATGTGTTCATGTTGTATAAATATTCTATATATACAAAGCAAGCAAGATATATACTACCATAGGCGTAGCTGCATGATGGCTGATGGTGAAGAGGTTCAACTTTGAACTGTAGTCATCAAAGAGAACAGAGATAGATATATGGCATCAAGATAGATGTCCAAGTGATCAACAAAACATGTGGTGATGATCATCACTCGTCGGGATCAGGAGAAAAGCTTATGTGGAACGGTCTCACGTACGGATTTTAATTGGAAACATTAAAATGTATTTAAAAATTTTAACATGCTACAATTCTATTGGGTAGTCTCACATAACGGCAATGAGACCGTCCCACACAAGATTTTCTCCAGGATCAGATGCAGGGCCGGCCTTGCTGTTTGGTAGGAGTGGCGGCCGCCCCAGACCCCTTTTTGAAGGGGTCATATTTAGTATTAGTTAAAGGGCCCATTTTTGTTTTATTTTAGTTCATAAAAGGCCTAAATTATTTGTTTTGAGTATTAATCCAAATGTTTCAGATCAAAAAATACACATATAGCCTAAAAGTTAAAATAAAACAAAAAAAAAAGGGTCAACTTGGACAAACAAAGGTCCAAAGAGAAATGTTTGTTAAAGCCCAAATTTGATTTATTTCTTTTTCTTTTTCCAAATATGTCGGTATATCTAGGGGTGAGCAAAAAACCAATAAACCGAACCGAACCGAACCGGTGAACCAAACCGATCCAATCGGTTTTTTCCCGATTTTCTTTTATTGACCGGTTCAGTTCGATTCATTTTTTTGAAAATCGTTTGGATCGGTTTTTTTCCCGGTTCACTATCCCAAACTGGAAAACCGAACCGAGATCCAACTTATATAAAATAAAAATAAAATAAAATGAAAAAATCATAGTTTAATGTTCAATAATCTATAAAACTATAAAAATGTGTCACATCATATTTTTTTTCCTTAGTTTTTTTTTTTTTTACAGAATATTATTTTAAATTAGTATTTTCAATTTGTTTAAGCCAATAATTTAATTTGGTTGAAGTTCCAAAATGATAAAAATATAAAAATATGTGTAATAATTAAAGCCCATAAATTTGGCCCAGTATAACCAAAACCAAAAAAAGGGAACCAAACCGAACCGGTCCAATTCAGTTGGTTTTTGATCAGTTGACATTTGTAAATTTTATTGGATCGGTTCATATTTTCATAAACAGAACTTTATTGGTTTTTTATCGGTTTTATTGAAAAATGAACCGATCCATTAAACGTCCACCCCTAGGTATATCACCTAAATGGTTAAATGATTTAAGGTTTCTTGTTTTTCTCTCCAGCCACCGTCCAAATTCGATTTCTCTCAATCTCTCTCAACTCTCTAGTCTATTTACACAAATTCTTTCTTAGTTCTATTTCGGTTCTTTGGTGATTCGATTGATCAATTTAGGGTTCTATGCATCATGCATCATGCATCATACATGTTCACAAAACCCAACTCCTCATTTGACATATCAATTAAAATATATACTTAGTAAAAATTTGAGAATTTTTTGGATTCAAGAATTATTATTTTTCCAATATTTCACTATTTTTAAAATTTTTATCTTTAATAAAGTCTGAAAAAAATTGTTTTTGCACCTAAAAAATTTTCAATTCTTTTTTCAAAACTGCATTGCATTCTATGTATCATCCATACAAAAAAATCACTTCAAAATTCAATAAATATCATTAAATTTCATCAAAGATGATATAAATATATCGAAAAAGGCTGAACAAAGGGGCCTCTTTTAGATTTTCACTCCAGACATCAAAAAACTCAAGACCGGTCCTGATCGGATGCAGTAGTTTTATTCAAAATTTCAAATATATAAAGAGTATGTATATGTATACGTGTGTGTGTGTGTATATATATATATATATGAAAAAGTAGTTGCATTGAGTAGTACTAGTAGTGATGATATATTCTGTACAAAGAGAGAGTTAGTGGAGTATAAACGTAAAGCCTCTTTATGAGAAGAAGATGTGCCACTCGATCGTCTTTAATTTCTATCTCACTCACTCATCTGATCGCTATACTACTGCACGAATTTTGCTTTTTCATCATCAAGGCTTTTATTACATCTGTATACCAAATGATTTCTTCACTCATCACTCCATTTATATACTTCAGTTTTTCCTCTCCTTCTTCCTTGCAACAATTATAACCACTTTTAACAACTACCTACCTAGCTCTCTCTTTCTTTGATTTTCTTCATCAGAATCTGAAATGGCTTTTCATCATCATCACTACTGTATTTTCTTATATCTTGTGTTGTTTTCTCTTCTGTTCAATTCTTCTCATCAATCCGTGCCAACCAACCAGTCTCAGTTCTTCACTCTGATGAAGAACTCTTTCGAAGGAGACGCGTTGTCCGACTGGGATATCGATGGAGGGAAACCTTTCTGTAATTTCTCAGGAATCGGCTGCAACGACAAAGGGTATGTTGACATGATTGACTTAACCGGGTGGTCACTTTCCGGCAAGTTCCCGTCTCAGATATGCTCTTACCTTCCACGATTACGTGTTCTTCGTCTAGCTCAAAACAATTTCCATGGAGACTTCCTTGACAGCATAGTCAATTGCTCTTTCCTGGAAGAGCTCAATACAAGTTGGATATATCTCAAGGCAACGCTACCGGATTTCTCCGGGATGCAATCTCTCCGGATACTTGACATGTCCTACAATCTCTTCACCGGCGACTTCCCCATGTCGGTGACTAGTCTCACCAATCTTGAAGTGCTTAGTTTTAATGAAATTCCAGGTTTAAAATTATGGCAACTTCCGAAGAATATTACCGGGCTGAATAAGCTGAGAAGGATGATCCTGATGACTTGTTCCTTGTACGGTCAAATTCCAGCGTCCATTGGAAACATGACCTCTCTTATAGATCTTGAATTGAGCGGGAATTTTCTAACGGGTCAGATTCCGCGGGAAATCGGATTGCTCAAGAACTTGCAACAGCTTGAGCTTTATTACAATTATCATATTTCCGGGACTATTCCTGAGGAACTTGGAAACCTGACGGAGCTCAGAGATATAGACATGTCCGTCAATAGCTTGACAGGAAAGATTCCAGAATCCATTGGTAGGCTTCCGAAGCTTCAAGCCTTGCAGCTGTACAACAACAGTCTCTCAGGAGAAATCCCGAGCACGATTTCAGGTTCAACAACCTTGACCATCCTGTCACTCTACGACAATTTACTGACTGGAGAAATTCCTCAGAACCTGGGGAAGTCATCGCCGATGGAGGTTCTTGACCTGTCGGAGAACCGTCTGTCGGGTCCACTTCCAACAGAGGTTTGCAATGGAGGTAAATTGAAATACTTTCTTGTCCTGGAAAACATGTTTTCTGGAGAGTTACCTTCTAGTTTAGCAAATTGTAGGACTCTTTTAAGGTTTCGAGTCAATAATAATCGTATGGAGGGCACAATACCTGAAGAAATTTTTGGTCTTCCGCATGTTTCGATTATTGATTTGAGTTACAATAATTTTAGCTGTCCAATTGCAAATACAATTGGAAATGCTAGAAACCTGTCAGAATTGTTCATGCAGGGAAACAGAATTTCAGGTTTTATACCTCCTGAGATTTCTGGAGCCACCAATTTGGTGAAAATTGATTTGAGTGATAATATCCTGTCTGGTCCAATACCTTCTGAAATCGGAAACCTGAAGAAACTCAATTTACTGATTCTGCAAAGCAACAAGCTCAATTCTTCCATTCCTAAGTCACTGTCTTCACTAAAGTCTCTCAATGTCCTTGATCTCTCCAACAACCTCCTGACCGGAAATATTCCTGAGAGTCTCTGTGAACTATTACCAAACTCCATCAATTTTTCAAACAACAGGCTTTCAGGTCCAATTCCTCTGTCTTTGATAAAAGAAGGGTTGATTGAAAGCTTCTCCAGTAACCCAGGTCTCTGTGTTACAGTCTATGTCAATTCATCTGATCAGAATTTCCCTTTATGTTCCAATACGAACAATCGAAGGAGCAGGCTAAATTCTATATGGGCAATAGTAGCTTCAGCAGTGATCATTCTTATCGGATTTCTCCTATTCCTGAAACGTCGACTCAGCAAACAAAGAGCTATGATGGAACATGATGAGACCTTGTCTTCATCATTCTTTTCATATGATGTGAAGAGCTTCCATCGAATAAGTTTCGAGCAACATGAGATCCTGGATGCCATGACCGAAAAGAACAGAGTAGGCCAAGGAGGATCCGGGGCAGTGTACAAAATCGAATTGAGCAGTGGAGAGATAGTTGCAGTCAAGAGGCTGTGGAGTCAAAGAACAAAAGACTCTGCTCCAGGAGATCAATTGCTTTTGGACAGGGGTTTGAAAACTGAAGTTGAGACTCTAGGACACATTAGACACAAGAACATAGTCAAACTCTACTGCTATTTCTCAAGTTCGGATATCAGTCTGTTGGTTTATGAGTACATGCCAAATGGGAATCTCTGGGACGCTCTCCACAAAGGTTGGACCGTACTTGATTGGCCAACTCGCCACAAAATTGCATTAGGTATCGCACAGGGTTTGGCCTACCTCCACCATGGTCTATTGCAACCGATAATCCACAGAGATATCAAGTCGACCAATATCTTGCTAGATATCAATTATCAGCCCAAGGTTGCAGATTTCGGCATAGCCAAAGTCTTGCAAGCAAGAGGAGGGAATGATTACACCACTACTGTGATTGCAGGGACCTATGGTTATTTGGCTCCTGGTAATTTTCTGATCCAACTTTTTGTTAACTGATATTCATTGCCAGGTTGAATAAGCACTCTTATTATATTTAACCTATTGTTATTGACGATATTTATTGAATTGATTGGTGATTGCTTTACAGAATATGCATATTCAGACAGAGCAACAACCAAGTGTGATGTCTACAGTTTTGGAGTAGTTTTAATGGAGCTAATAACAGGGAGGAAACCAGTAGAGACAGAATTTGGAGAGAATAAGAATGTCATATACTGGGTTTCGACAAAGGTTGATTCCAAGGAAGGAATTATGGAGGTTTTGGACAATAAAATTCCGGAGTCATTCAGGGATGAGATGATTCAGGTTCTACGGATCGCGGTCCGCTGTACCAGCAAAACACCATCCAATCGTCCAACCATGAATGAAGTGGTTCAGATGCTGGCTAAAGCAGACCCCTGCAGATTTGATTCTTGCAAGTTTCCAAATAAGATCAAAGAATCATCAAACCCCACTAAAATAAAGAATCCATCAGAATTTTGATCACATTCTCAGGAGTTTAATTGGGTTTTTATTAGGTCAAAAGTAATACATAATCTATACAACAGTATTGCATATATATATAAAAAAAAAAAAAAAAACCAATGAGAGACTTGTCATAAAGAGCAATTGCTCTCTCTCTTTTTTTTTTTTTTTTCTTTTAGTAGGTTACTAATTAGCTTGCAGATTCTATCTCTAATACTTTTTTTTTTTTGGGTGATCTTTGTAAGGATTTGAGAATTGTAATCAATATATATATATATATATAACTGCTTTATGGTAACGCTTCTCAGACCCACAAAAATGAAATCATTCATTCTCTAGCTTTTGAGAAGTTTGTTGTTTTCCTCTTTTTCTAGGCTCCAATTCAGAAAAAGACACACATACTGATAAAAATTAAAAGGGAGAAGAGTGTGATTTGCAAGAGGCTTCTTTTTTGGCAATTGCAATCAAGTGGGTTCCTGATTCTGATTTCTGATTTCTGATTTTAATAATTAAGTCATGATTCCAATGGTAAAAACACCCACTTCATAGATATTGTCAGAATAAGAAAAAAAAAAGAAAAAAAAAAAAAAGACCCACTTCATAATCACACAAGCTAGCTAGCTATCCACTTGAAAAGATGAATGGCCTAGTCTATACATTTGCTAGGCAAAGAGGAGAAAGCACAAGCCTTTTCCATTTTTCATCTTTTTTATTATTATTATTATTATTATTAGAGTTTGATTGTTCTTTTGGAATTTATGTTTCACCGTTGATAGTGAGCAATGAACAGTACCCCACTTTCAATTTGCAACTCTCTTTATTTCTTTCTTTTTTATAAGGCTTTTTCTGAGTGAGACATCCTATTCTTCCATTTCTCTGATAGTAAATCTCCAGATGGTCCACAAGTCGACATATATTCATATGCGAACCTTGAATTCATGGTCGTCGGATGCATCCAGTGGACTTAAATCTTTTTTGCTTCTCGTAAATTTCACAGTAATTAGATGTATTCAAGGGTTGAGTTTTATCCAATGGAAAAAAAATATTCAGACATCCGCATCAGAGAATAGTTTTACTAGTAATTGACTATCATTAAAAATTCTACGATGAGTAATTAATTTTCATCGATCTTAACTCATTTTTCCAAAGATTCTTTTTTTTTTTCCTTTCTGTTTTGTCAAGTTTTTCTTCAAACAGATAAAAAAATCAATCTTATACCCTGTTAAGAAAAGCCAGATCATGTTACAACAGCATCAATTTCCAACAACTTACATTCCAGAATCCAGACATTCTTGTTGATTCACACACACACGTGTGTGTGTGTCGAATCATTATGATTTTATTGAGTGGTTTGCGGGGTCCTCCTCCCTCCTGAAGGAAGAATAAGATTCATGGAGGAAAAAAACAATATAAATTTATCGTTTTGGCATGGTGGAGAGTCCATAAACAAAAGTGAGAAGCACTGAAGAGAATGGGAATAGTTTCTGTGATAAAAAGAAAAAAAAGGAAAAAAAAAAAAAGACGTGGTATCAAATCAAGCAAGGTTGGACTTGATAAAGAAAAATGTTCCTTTCCATGTACATATGCACAGAAAAATATGAACAGCAACACATCAATTTTTATTTTTTAGTAATAAATATCACACTTATTATTCGTAAAATCCAATCAAAGTCAAAACCTCATTGATTCTGCTTGAGAATGTTTTTGTCTTTCCCTGTAACATTGACTCTACAGAAAAATCAAATGATGGGTTTTACTATATTACATAGTCCTACCAATTTAAGTTAACAACAGTCAACACTTTTAAAAAATGACATCTCTTTTGAGGTCAATCTATTACAAGCATGGTCTAGATTGAAACTACCGTCGCAAGAGAAGGATCTCCCCACACTTTACAATTATTATGCAAATATGAGACGCAAACCTTTATCACCGAAGTGATAAAAATAGGACATATACGTTTTTGAAAAAAATATATAACAATTTTCAGAATCCAATGAGAATCATATACTATTAGTGTATTTCAAGTATTTAACCCTAGGGATGATAGAGAGCTTAATGAAATTTTTCTTGAGAATATTTACCTAATTTGACATGTATGGATTTGGAATGGGCACTTCGTGAGTTTTTCTCTGGTAGTCATATAATTGTGAGTATACTTATCCACTTCATCACTTTTTGTCATGTAAACATTATTTGACCCAATTGCATTGCTTTTTCTGATAAAAAGTGATGAGGTGGATAAATGTGTTATAAGTATGTTCATAGTTATATCCCTATAAGAGAAAAACTCGGCACTTCACTGCCCGAACAAATCAAAGAAATTGTGGAATGTAGATGATGGTAATAATGAGTGAAATAGGACAAGGATGCACCGAAAGGTTGTAAAATAAAAGAGTGCACGTGAGATGTTATCCGTTGAAGGGATGAGTATGATTATTATGGTGCAGGAAATAGTACTTGTGGTACCCAGTTGAAGTGGCTAAAATGGTTTGCCACTTGATTATGGTACAACATATCTGGAGAAAATGCTAATCTTATTTTTTCCTACACTTATTATCACTTATAAAATTCGTCTTCTTCATCTTTTGCATCAGCTATCTTAAGAGCATATTTCGGGCCAAAGTCCAAAAAGCCTAAGCCGACAGCTTGAGAGTAGATGTTGGGCCCGGCAAATGTAGATGGATATTGGATATGGAGGTGCCCCGGTCGCTCTTTACGGAGCCATATGTGTCCCTCTACTTGTTTTAACTTTTCAAACTTCGTACATAATTTTACTATTGATGGAAACTTGAAGGTAGCCCCCATTGTTTGTTTTTTCAACAGATTTTACATTTTTAGTAATATGAAAAAAAATATATATAAGAAATTTTTGTCATTTTACATATTATCAATTTAAGTAATGTTAGGCTTCCTATATAATTTTCCTAAATTCATGTCCGAATGATGTGTATGTAAGCTGTTAACATCCTGTAAATCATGAGATTAAGTGGTGAGTAGGGATGGTGTTTCCCCATGAGGCCCCATCCTCCATGGGCCCTCATGGGGTTTTGGCCATAAATTTTGCCCCCAAATGGTTTTAACAATTAAATTTTTTTATAAATTATAATATTAAATTATTAAAATTAAATGTTATGGTTGTTCATTTATAAAGTGTAATTAACCCCCAAAATAAAAAAAATATATATATATTTATGTATTATGCAATTATTTTATATTGTATTTTGAATTTTTTATTGTATTTTTATAAAGTTTTTATTACTTTTCGGACTGAAATTTTGAAATTTAGAATTGAAAAGGAAATGAAATGGGGGATATATGTTTTGGGGGTGGAGCTGGGGCTGGGGCTGGGGGAACCTCCCCCCAAAACGTCCCCCCAAATGGATTTTAGGGGAGGTGGTGGGGGGAGGTTTGAGGAATGGGGGTGGGGGTACCCTCCCCCGCCCCATTGGGCCCCCACGCCCATCCCTAGTGGTGAGTGATGTGACATTAACAATTCACATACTATAACATTTGGGTATGAATTCGGAAAAATTATTTGAAAAGCATAGCATTACTCTATCAATTTGTAAACTTAGTTTTAGATTTAAATATATACGAATTATTTTAATTTTTAATCAACTATAAATTTGTAAGATTATGTTGTTTAATTTATTAAGTAATTGTTTTTATCCTTTATATTATTTTAAAGGATTTGCCCCTATTATTTTATTATATTTTGTTATTTTAAGTTTTATTTTTTTGGAAAAAAATACAATATCCTATTACTGGAGGCAAAAAAATGAGTTTTAACTTTCAATTGTGTTGACCGATAAAATTTCGGTTAAAGGGATTAAATTGATAAATTTATAATGAAATTGGAGACATAGAAACAAAAACAAAATTTGAGGGACTAAAGTAAAATTATTTCTAATATTTGATAAGTTGAAATAAAAAGAGGGACACATGTCGCTCCGTAAGAAGCGACTTTGTAAGCTACTTGTCACAGCCTGCTACAAATAAAGCTTGATTTCCAAGCCCAACCAGTTCACAACAAGGATAAGTTGCTGGAAAATTCTAGAAATTTTCACACACTTAAAGCATGGATGAAAGTCTCTAGTTACATGGAAGATTCTAGAGATCTCCAGATAGATCTAGCGATGGATATTTTTGGAAGTCTCTAACCACACGACCATTCTAGTGTTCTTGTACATATCTAAATAAATGTGGGAATAATCTAGAATGATGTAGATACTTGCATAGAATTTTAAAGGCATGAAAATACATGTAGAGAATTATAGAAGCTTGTAGATATTTCCGGAGGTAAAACCTCCACCAATGGATCAAAATGATCCTAGCCATTCATTGAGGAGGTGTCACTCTATAAATAGCCAATCTCTCCCATTTGTAAAGGTATCCAAGTCTAAAAGCATTCAAGTCTTGTAGAGTTCTCTCGTTAAGCAATACAAGTTTTCTTTACATTCCCACAAGCTCCTTCAACCCTTTTCTTTAGTCTCTCTTTAGCATTTGAGTGTCAAGCAAGACTTTTAAGGCTTACTTAGCAACATTCGCCCAGAAGTTGCCTAAGTGCCGCACAGAATCCGTTGCGCAAATCTAAATCCATGACATACTGCTGCTAGCACACCTCATTATATATGATAGATTTGACACCCCAAAAATTGGTTTGAAAATGCTCAATTTCCCAACAATACCCTTATTCATCGTGGAAATGGTATCAAATAGTATTCTTTTTATGTTGAATTTTGAAAGTATCATCAGGACTAATTGCACAAACGTCTCCTAAGTTTAGGCGTAATTGCATGCAAATGGAACTTTTACCCATAATTGCATAAATGTCCCCTGTCGTTAGTTAACTTTCGTTAACTCTAACCGTTGACCACAATTTTAACCCATAATAACTAAATTGCCTCTAGTTACCTATTTTATTATTTAAATTAATAATAATAAAAACTCAAATCCATCAATGCCACAACCAGTTAACCACGTCTATTTAAAAATAAATAAATAAAAATTAGAATTTCAACGGTGGATTTTTGACTTTCTAGGTTGAAGTTTTAATTTTTAATTAACTAATTTATTTATTTATTTTAAGTAGATGTGGTTAACTGGTTGTGGTATTGATGGATTTAGGTTTTTATTTGTGGATTTGATTTTTGGTTGTTGTTGAGGATTTGAGTTTTGGTTTTGATTTGTGGGATTGAGTTTTTTTTTTTTTTTTTTTTTTTTTTTGTTTATTAAGTTTATTTGTAAATTGTGTTTAGGGGTTGAGAAAATAAAAGAAAAAAAAATGATTGGTTTTTTTTTGTTTTTTTTTTGGTTTTCTTTGTCTTTTCTGTTTCGTTTTTTAATTATTAATTTAAATAATAAAATAGGTAACTAGGGGCACTTTAGTCATTGTGGGTTAAAATTGTGGTCAACGGTTAGAGTTAACAGAAGTCAACTAGCGGCAGGGGACGTTTGTGCAATTATGGGTAAAAGTTTCATATGCATGCAATTATGCTTAAACTTAGGGGGTGTTTGTGCAACTAGTCCTTTTAGTAAGCTAAGTTTAAAATGAACCAAAAGACTAAAATACTATCATCTCCTTCTTTTATTACGATTGGGCTATTATTAGGTTTTATATATATATATATATATCAAAATCCTCTATTGATGGAGATGGAGGACCTCCATAAATGGAGATGAAAGACCTCTATTGGAGGTCGAAATCAGCCTCCTCCATCAACCTCCAATGGTGGTTGAACTCTGTTCGACCTCCATTGGAGGTTTCAATGACAAAGATGACAAAAAAAATTGAAAATTTTCATTTTTATTTAGAAAGTCTCGGAAATTGTAAAAAGTCTCAAAAACTATAAATAATAATAAATAAATAAAAGTCTTGGAAAAGTCTTGGAAATTAGCAAAAAATATTGGAAATTACCAATAAGTCTCGAAAACACAAAAAAGCAACAAGACTTATTTTTGTGAGTGTGTTTTAAGGATATTTTTATCAGATATACAATTTATGTGCTATTTAAATTTAGGTCTCGGAAATACAAAAAAGCACAAGACTTATTTTTGTAAGTGTGTTTTAAGGATATTTTTGTCAGATATACAATTTATGTGCTATTTAAATTTAAGTAATTAAAATAGTGATACTCTTAAAATTACACCTTGAAAAAGTGTCATTTAATTTTTGAACCTCTTATTTATCTTCATTTATGATAAACTATACATGACTCGAACCCATAATCTCTTGGGAGTTTTAGCTTACCTCATTTTGTCTTCAATGATATGTATATCAATAATGCTAAACATCCCACCTAAAATCTAATTTTTTTTCATCCCACTACATGTGGCATGTAAGGTGTCAAATTATGAGTGGATATACATTAATGATGATTTATCTCATCTACTCCATGTATCCACTTATCATTTGACACCTCATATGCCACATGTAGTGGGATGAAAAAGGTGGAATTTTAGGTGGGATGTGTGGCATTACTATATATATATATATATATTTTCATGTAACTCTTTATCATTGATGATGCAGATTTATCTATATGTATGCCACATATTATCTCAATAAAATGGGATGTCGACACTCATTTATGGGTTGATCTTACATGGTGTATAAAGAAACAATGAGGGTGCTTTTAGAAATTGAGGTATTTTTAGGCTATTCTTGGGATGCCAATATATTATCACCTAGATTAATTGCTCGGATAATTATCATTCTCTCCCCTATAGTTTACCGTATTTTCCATTTTCCCTCTTTAGTTTTAAAATTCTTCAATTTTCCCTCTCCCATATCTATTTTTATAAGATGAAATTGGTTATATTTGTGTATAGGAGGGAGGAATTTAGAAAATTTTAAAACTAGAGGGGGGAAAATAGAGAATATGGCAAACTACAGGGGAGAGAATAATAATTCCCCTTAATTGCTCACGTCAGAATTCAGATGATGTGCAACTTCACCGTCTAGAAATTTACGACACCAATAATGTTATTACTGATATCTCGTATTTCACTGTCATTTTGTTTTACAACAAACATTGGGATTCATTTCCCTTGTCCAATTACAAATCCTGTGATTCAAATATGTAACATTAATGGTCCGAATAAACTTTTTTTTTTTTTTTTTTTTTAATCACCTAACCAAATTTGTTAACATATATCTTTATATGCTAGTTATGTAACTTGCATTATCACAAAACTTTTGTGGGATTATGTGAGTTCTATTGGGCACATGTTTATAGAACCTTTCCTTCTTTTAATTATTTATATATCATGAACTGCTTTCAATTTTGGATCGAGGTCCTTAAGAGCAATAATTGCTCTAATTATGTTTGGCCCGTTGAGGAGAGATGCCACTTTCAATGAATTGCCACAATTTTTTTATTTACTTGCAGTACAATTTCAAATTATTACTATATTTATTAATTAAATATGTTTTAAATTCATGATTTAATTAATTAATTAATTAATTAATTAAACAAAAATCATGTGCTAAAGCTTTTACTTCATTTGTTGTAAGAAATCGAAGACTTTGCTAACAATTAGGCAATTAGTTATTGTAAATAATAATAGTTAGAGCTTCATGTGCTTAAAACTTCTCGTTAAATTTATAACCAATTCACCACATTTTTTTAAGTAAAACGAACAAGGTTTTTTTTTTTTTTTTTTTTTTTTAATAAAAGGAAAAAGGTGATAAACGGGCAGTATTCGAATAAGTTGGCACACATGTTTATTTATTTATTTATTATATTACAATTTTGAGAATATATATAGCTTTAAGACTTTCACATAAAGTCTTTTAGGTAGAGAACTAACTTAAATTTCCAACTTCTTAATATAGATCAATATGATGAGTTTCTATTGTCGTTTACAATGACAAAATTTGTGTTAATAATTGCTAGACCTACGAGCAATAACAAGCTTAACCTATTAGGTAGTACCGTAGTAGGTACCTTTTTTTTTTTTTTTTTTTGAGGGAATCCGTAGTAGGTACCTTTTAACCATATCTTTAAAATAAATGTAATGATTAAACTCTAGTATTTAAGACATATATATATATTGTTGGGATTTATAATACTTTTTATTTTTATTTTTTTTATTTTAAATACATTAACATTTATCCTTATATGTAACATGAAAACAAATGATGAACGTTGGACATATATTAGACACCAGACTATATGTTTATATTAACCTTACAATAGATAAGATGAGATTGATTTAGTGGTAAGATCTGGATCCTTTCCTTACGTTTTGTATTCTCACATTGTCTCCACCTTCATAATCTATTGTCACGCATATAACAAATCAATGGTGTGGATTATTTTTATTAATTTTTTTGTCTTTACACTACAACAACATAGAATTAATCCAGATCATTTATTTATGTGAGGACAAAGTGTTGACATAAAAGGTGAGAATAGGATCCAAATCATTAGTAGTATGTCCTTTATACCTACGCAATGAGTTTGGGGTTCGAGTCATTCAAATCCTGAATTATTGTAATATTTCAATATATATTACCCTTACAATAAATGTATGGGTTTAGCTATAATGTTTAAAACATAAGTTGTTAGGATATATAATATGTTAACATGCCCTATCCAGTGTAACGTTTTAACGTAAGCCCTAGACAATGTAACGTGTTGTTTGATGTAAAAGTGTGTTTTTGATTTTTCCAAAATGTTCGATCTTTTTCTCTCCCTCGTTTGGGGTTTATATAGGTTCCTTTTTTATCAAACAGCCTAGATATTTTGCTGCCTTGTCATCTCATCATTTAATGATCGAGGCGGTTTGAGGCGGTTCGTCCTCATACCCCTCCGATGATGAGTCGGTGGACTATGCCCTCGGTAGATGTCATTGAAAAGAGGCATCCGGGAGATACTCGGTGTAAGGCTCATAACACCTCCGAGACATGTATCTGACGGTTATTCGGATGTACAAATCTTCCACCAACAATTGCCCCTCAGATATGGGATCGGAGTGTAGGGCGCCCCCGCGCGGAGTAACGGTCGCAGATCTGGACGTTGGGCCCAAGGTTTGGCCCACAGCTTTTCCGAGTCTGGCCCATGCTCTATCCCAATAAAGGGCTGCCACGTGTCGCGTAACGAGAGCGACGTTTGGGCGGCGGTCACCTCGGAAAGGTAACCGCCGCGTCGTTTCAAATTCGCCTAAGGGCGGGCTCTGCGCCTATAAAAAGGGGACTGTTCGCCCATGAAAGTCATTTTGCTGATTCTCAAATTTTCAGAGCTTCTTCGGAGTCATAGTTTTTGCGGTAAGCCTCCTTTCCCCTGAAGTTCCTTAAACTCTGTTGCTTGCATTTCGGTAGGTGGCAATGGTTAGGAAAGTAAGCGCGATTAGTGTGGGGGATTTAGTTAGTTCGTCTAGTTCCTCGGGCAGTTCTTCAGAAGGTGAGAGTACTATGAGCGTATTTACTACAAGGGATGACCCGGTGGATAATGAACCGGAGGTTAGCAAACCGGGCGCGGAAGTCGGAGGAGGAGACGGACTTTCGGCGGACCCCGAATCATTGCTCCCTGGAAGGGAGGGGTATGAGGCCGGATACAATTTCGAGGAATACTTCTGACACAGCATGGACCACTCACGGTTTGCTGCTAATCAGATCGGAGTGAACAAGATGACGGCGCTTAGGATTAGTCAAATTGCTGCGGAATTCTCTATCCCCGATTCAGTCGGTATGAGGATGCCTGGAGTGGGGGAGTTAGTTAGCAACCCGTTTGGTGTATCGGTGGCATTTCACCCTGCTTTTCTGGAGATAGGGGCTAGGCTACCCCTTCATCCATATATCCGGAGAGTTCTTCGAGAGTTTTCGGTTGCTCCCGCCCAGTTAAACCCCAATGCATGGAGGGTCGTGATTGGCATGTTCGCTCTGTGGCGTAGGCTAGGATTTCGGGAGCTGACACTCCGGGAGATTGGACACTGCTACAGCTTCCACCCCCACCGATCGGGGGGTGATGGTTGGTGGGCTCTTGCTTCGTATGATAAGCAAGGGGGGGAACCTATGATAACCGGGCTACCGACTTCCAATAAAGAATGGAAGAAAAGCTGGTTCGTTGCCGCTGGAGATTGGGGCAAAGACTTGCGTCTCGGTGGTCTCCGGCAGAGTGTTCGTTCGGTGTTCAATCTCCCAGGTGTCTGAGACCCCCTTCTCTTCTTGCTTGTTTATTTTGTTGCCCAATTTATCTTGGTTTTATTATCCGATTAATTGAATTTTTCGCAGCTTCGTGGGAGCGTGTTTCCTGGGAGGAACTCCGGAAGGTCGAGCAGAAGCACATTCAGAAAGCGTGGTCCGTGCCTTCATCGGAGAGGAGTATTGATACGCTATTGAAGGACAGCAATCTTCACTAGATCGGTTTCATTCCAGACCTCTCGGAGGATCGAAGGAGAATTTCCGAGACAAATTTAGAGAAGAAAAGTAAGCATGACAGTAAGACCGAAAATAATTCCCACCGTGTTTGTGCACTTCTATAATTTCCTTCCTTTCATGGTTCAGGGAAGTTGACCGCGCTTGGGAAGAAAAGGATGGAAGGCAAGGGAAAGGGTGTGGACAACAGCGGGAAGAAAAAGAGGAAGATTGCTCAGGGGTTGACCCTTTTCAAACCGTCTTCCGTGGGCCGAGGAGAATCTCCAATGGACCTTGATGAGGTTGTCACTATATCGGAGAGAGCCCTCACCGCTCCGACAGCTATCCCGGTGGATCAGTCGGGGTTGATTCTTCTGGGAGAAAAGACGACCGAAGGTGTGGTGGTGGAGAAGCCACTAGGCACCACTACCTCTATCGGGTCGGAAGATACGGAGGGAGGTGTCCCGTTCTCCTACGCGAATCCCCCCGCAATAGGCTACGACCCAACTCAGGGCCCAATCACCCCTGAAAATGGCGTTGAGTTCCTTTGCTCTTATGGAAAAAATATGTTGAGGAGCAGGGAATCTTGCCTATTCGGGAAGATGTCCACCGTTGACAGGATTCGGCAGTCGACGGGCACCCTTTGGCAGGTATGTTCCGCCGCTCTCGTGTTGTGTCAATTGTTTTATAAAACTAGTTCCTTACATCGGTGTTTTATTTGTCTCGGTATCCAGGCTATGGGGATTCTCCTAGACAAAGAGAAGAAATATGAGAGCGTGAAGGAGGTGAACGTCAGACTCCATGAGAAGGCAAAACGCGACAATGCCCTGATAGGCTCCCTGAGGGATAAGTTCACTGAGGCTTCCTCTTCTTATAGGAAGTCAAAGGCGGTGAGCAGGAGGAGGCATGATAAAGTGCTCGAATACCGCCGACGTCTTCGGATGGCCAACAAGACCATATTTGCCATGAAGAGGGACCTCGGGGAGAATGCCATTGACAGGTTCCTGGCTTCGGAGGAAGGTTTCGAGAGGGACAATGATATCTTTGATCAAGCCGTCTCCGACCTCAGGGCTATGCTTGGGAGTATATATCCGGAGTCCGACTTCTCCCAATTTGACGCGGAGGTCTCCAAAGCTCAAAAGGAGAGGGTTCGTCCCGAAGCTGATCCGGTAGAGGACCTGTCTCTAGGTTTCAAAGAGGCCGATATATCGAAGGGTGAGCCTTCTGAGATATCTTCTGATGATGAGCGGTTCGCAAAGCTACCAGGAGGAGATGGAGACTCCGCGAAGAATTGATGGCCTCTCTTAGCTCCTAATGAATTCTTTTTTTGCCAGTTTTTTTTATACCTCCGGGGGAATGTCCCGAGGTTTTTTTTTTTAATTTTAATGAACTCAGTTTATTTATTGGGTAAATTTTTGTAAGGGAAATATATTTAAATGTTTTATCCATGGTGTTTATAATCAAGTTATTTGTTTCGGATATCGCGTTTTATGAAAGTATACTGTATTTTTTGCTCAAGTTCTTTTGTTCACCATTCTGGGAAGGCTCGTCATTCTGAGGAGGATTTATCCTTCCGGAGAGTGAGCCTTCCTGCGATTAGTTTAGTCTTGCCTCACGTAAGGAGACTTCCAGTTTCTCGGAGGAACTTATTTTGCTCCTATATGAGGAGACTTCGTGTCTCCTGAAGGATTTTAGTTTGCTCCATGTGAGGAGACTTCATGTCTCCCGGAAGAGTTTAGTTTGCTCCATGTGAGGAGACTTCATGTCTCCCGGAGGAGTGTAACAATGTGAAAAAATGAAAAAGTAGTATGTATATTTAGCGGGAGAGGGGTACCCTCCTTGGTTACATATCACTTGCGTTACTGATAGTACTTTTTGAGGTGGTCAGCATTCCATGGGTTTCTGAGGGGAACTCCTTCTTCTGTCTTGAGCTTGTATGCCCCATTCATGGATACCGAATCAATAATGTAGGGTCCTTCCCAACTATCTCCGAGGCAACCGGCGGACGGCTTTCTTGTGCTTGGTATGACCTTCTTCAACACCAAGTCACCGGGAGAGAACCACCGAATTCTGACTTTTGCATTGTAATATTTGGTTATTTTGCTTTGATGATAGGCTGTCCTAATTCGGGCCTGATCTCTCATTTCCTCGATTTCTTCGAGGCTCCTCCGTAGCTCTTCCTCATTGTTTCCGGGACTAAAACATGCTACTCTTTTTGTGGGTATCTGCAGCTCCGTTGGAATTACGGCTTTCGAGCCGAAGGACAATGAATAAGGTGTTTCGCCAGTTGCCACGGTGGGGGTTGTGCGGATGGCCCATAATACCTCCGGGAGTTTTTCTACCCAGCCACCCTTCTTTGCTTGGAGCTTCCTCTTCAGGAGGTTTTTGATGATCTTGTTCACGGCTTCCACCTGTCCGTTACACTGAGGGTGCGAAGGAGATGAAAAATTCAACCTGATTTTGAAGTCCGAACACACTCCTCGGAAGTTTGAGTTGTCGAACTGAGTGCCATGGTCCGCGATAATGGTATTTGGTACCCCGAATCTGTAAATAACAGAAGTTTTGATGAAGTTGGTGGTGTTAGCCTCGGTGATGTGCTTGAGAGCCTCCGCCTCTATCCACTTGGTGAAATAGTCGACGGCAACGACTACATATCTCTTATCGGATGTCCCCCTGGGGAGTGGCCCAATTATGTCGACGCCGATTTTGGAAAAAGGCTAGGGTGACGCCATCGGGGTAATTGTCTCCGCATGTAGGTGAGGTACCGGTGCTGTTTTTTGGCATCGGTCACATGCTCTAGAGAACTGTGTCGAATCTTTAAAGAGGGTAGGCCTAGACCTGGCTCGGTTCCGGTTCTGGTTCGAACCGGAGGAACCGGCAGGAACCGGAATCGAGAAAACCGGAACCGGAACCGGAACCGGTTTTTCGGTTCCGGTTCTGAACCGGCCGGTTCCAATTTTTTTTTTTTATTATTTTTTTTTATTAAACATTACAAAATATTATTACATTTCATTTATAAGAAAATAAAATATTAGAAAGGACATTGTAGAGTATTGAGCCATGGCCCATAACCCTTGTCCAAGTAATTATGTTTTCCATTCCATTCTCTTCATTTTTATATAGGTTAGGCATCTCATTCACCTCTCTATTTTTCCAATGTGGGATGTGGGAAAATAATTATTTTTGATTTTTTATTTTTCAATTTCTCCAACTGAGAACCAAACCGGAAGTTCTATAAAAATGTAATGCTTATATTTCGTTATTCTTAAATATTGCTAATTATTGGCATCAAACATTTTTAGTGTATAAATTTTGGCAAAAGAATCAACTCAGCTTGGGTATGGGTATTGAATATTGATTGATCTCCGGATGAGGCTAATGTCAAGTTAAATGTATACATTTATTCTGATGGTAATTGATTAATTTGCATATTCTCTAACATATTCAACCACTTGGGAATTCAAGCATTTGCACCTGATAGTTTCCAAATGAAGCATAAAAGAACGTGTTTTATTTATTTATTTATTTTTTATTTTTTATTTTTTTTAAATGTGGGGTTTTATTAGATTTACTTTATAGAATATATTTTTTTTCTTAAATTGTATGTCTTTTTTAGTAATTTTGATAAAATAATAATAATAATAATAATACTAACTATTATTATTTTCAAAAAAAAAATAATAATAATACTCTCTATTATTTTCATTTTTGAAAATAATTTCCCACATCCCACATTGGAAAAATAGAGAGGTGAATGAGATGCCTAACCTATATAAAAATGAAGAGAATGGAATGGAAAACATAATTACTTGGACAAGGGTTATGGGCCATGGCTCAATACTCTACAATGTCATTTCTAACATTTTATTTTTTTATAAATGGAATGTAATATTTTGTAATGTTTTAAAAAAAATAAATAAATAAATAAATAAATAAATAATAAAAAATTCGGTTCAGAACCGCCGGTTCCACTGGAACCGGAACCGGAACCGAAACCGAAACCGGAACCGAAACCGAAACCGGAACCGGAACCGGAACCGGAACCGAAACCGCCGATTCGGAACCGAAACCGAAACCGAACTGAACCGGAACCGCGTCAGGTCTAAGTAGACCAATAGTACCCTTGCCGAGCAACCCGGTGGCCCATGTTCATTCCGGCGGAGTGGCTGCCGCAGATTCCCCCATGCACTTCCTGGAGGATGAAGGAGGTCTGAGGCGGGGAGACACACCGGAGATACGGTAGTGAGTAACCTCTTCGATAAAGGGCTCCATTGATAAGCACATACCTAGGGGATTGCCTCCTGATTTTGAGTGAAGCAGCCCTCTCGGTCGGGAGTGTACCGTCCTGTAAGAACCTTATTATCGGACTCATCCACGACACTGATTCTGAGTTGTGATCGGGTATCAAGACATTGGTGGATGACTCCTCGGTGATACTAGGTTGCGGAAGTGTATATACTGTAATGGTTCTAGGTAGCTTGTAATCGGCGGTTGAGGCAAGTTTGGCAAGTGCGTCTGCGTGAGCGTTGTGATCTCTCGGTATCCGGAGGATATCAACCCGGGGGAATGTTGCAACTAGTTTCTTTACTTCTCCCAGGTATTTGCTCATGTCGGTGTCCCGGGCTTGGTAGTCCTTATTGACCTGATTGACCACTAACTGAGAGTCGCTATACACCACCGCACGTTCTGCCCCCATGTTACGAAGTATTTTCAAACCAGTGGTCAATGCTTCGTATTCGGCTACATTATTGGTTGCTCTGAATTCGAACCGAAGTGCGACCTGCGTGACACATCCGTCGGGGATCTTTATAACTATCCCTGCACCACTACCGTGTCGATTGGAGGAGCCGTCCACGTACATCTCCAAGAGGTTCGAAATTTCGGTGGCTGCTGACATCACATCCGGATCTGAGAACTCGGCCAGGAAGTCTGCTATGATTTGCCCCTTGACCGCAGGTCTGGGTCGGAAGTTGACTTCGAACTCGCTAAGTTCTATTGCCCACTTGATAAGTCTCCCGGCGGAGTCGGGCTTCTGGAGGACTTGCCGCAGCGGGTGGTTAGTCAGCACGGTAATCGGATGGGACTGGAAGTAGGGCCGAAGCTTCCTGGCTGCAACAATGAGGCAGAGGGCCAGCTTCTCGATCTCCGGATAGCGGGTCTCCGGGCCTGTCATCCCCTTGCTAACGTAGTATACGGGTCTCTGGCACGACCCCTCTTGCCTAACCAGGGCCGAGCTCACCGAGGCGTCTGACACCGCTATATACAGGAAAAGTTCCTCCCCGTTTACTGGTTTGGAGAGCATCGGTGGTCTCTGAAGATAAGTTTTCAACCCCTTCAGGGCTAATTGACATTCCTCGGTCCAACTGAAGTCCCCCTTTATCTTCAGAGCTTTAAAGAAGGGGAGACATCTATCTGTGAGTTTAGATATGAAACGGGAGAGGTACACAATCATACCATTGAGCTTTTGAATGTCCTTGGGCTTTTTAGGCGGCCTCACACTTATCACAGCTTGGATTTTATCTGGATTGGCTTGGATCCCCCTCTGCTGGACCATGAACCCAAGGAACTTCCCCGAAGCTACACCGAAAGCACACTTCACCGGATTCAGACGCATGCGGTATTGCCTCAGTATGGTAAATGTTTCTCGGAGGTCATGAGAATGTTGGCCCGGTGTGATAGATTTGGTGAGCATATCGTCAACGTATACTTCCATGGTTTTTCCAAGTTGATCAGCAAACATCCAGTTGACTAGTCTTTGATAAGTTGCCCCGGCGTTTTTCAACCCGAAGGGCATTACTTGGTAACAGTACACTCCCCGGTCGGTAATGAATGCCGTCTTGGGTTCGTCCCCTGTACTCATGCGGATCTGATTGTATCCGGAGTATGCATCCATGAAGCTGAGAAGGGCATGTCCGGATGTTGCGTCTACCAGCTGATCTATTTTTGGGAGGGGAAAGCTGTCCTTAGGGCAGGCCCTGTTAAGATCTGTAAAATCAACGCACATTCTCCATCTTCCGTCTTTTTTCTTAACCAGGACGACGTTCGAAAGCCATTCATTGTAGTCTATGTCACGGATGAAGCCTGCTTGAATCAATTTGTCTATCTCGGTGGCGATCGCTTGGTACCTTTCGGTATTAAAGGACCTTCGCTTTTGGGAAACTGGCTTGGAGGTGGGGTCCACCGCCAAAGAGTGGGATATGATTGTTGGATCGATTCCGGGCATGTCAGAGTGGGACCATGCGAATATGTCGGAAAACTCAGATAGGAGCTTCACTAGTTTGTCCCGGATGCTTATGGGTAGTTCAGAGCCGACAAGGACTGTTTTCTCGGGGTTTTCTGGACGGAGGATCACTTTAGTCAATGTTTCGGTGGGGTTCCCAGTCAGAGCTGAGCTGATTTCCCGGGGGTCCAAACTGGTGACCGTGATCTCATCTCCCGGTAACGTTTCGGAATCGATCTCTTCCCCCTCACTAAACCGGGTTCTTTCTTTCGTTTTCTTCGATCGGGGTACACACTGGTTACTGCTCTGAGGGCGTACAACGTCGGCCGCCCGATTAGGAGGTTGAATGGGAATGGTATGTCGATCACTTGGAAGCTAATCCAGACAGTCCGTATACACGGTCTTGTTCCAAATCTGACTGGTAGATCAATCTGCCCGATCGGTCTCGTTCGGTGCCCACCTATCCCTCTGATACAGTATTGGGAGGCCTGAAGTTGTTGCTGCGTATAACCCAATTTTTGCAACGGGTCCCAATGAATGATGTCTAATGAGCTTCCGTGATCCACTAACGCTCTTTTTACTGTTCTGTTTCCAATCTTGACCGATATGACAAGAGCATCGCAGTGAGGATAGCGAACTCCTTCTGAATCATCGGGAGAGAATGAGATGGGGTCCCATCTACTGAGGGGGTCCTCCGGGGTTGATGCAAGGCATACGGGGACTGTAGTTCCTTCTCCAGTGGATGCCAGGATGCCACCGGAGAGTGACTCCGAAAAAATGAAGTTTATTGGTTCATCGTCGTCTGAGTTATGGTCATAGTGACTCCTTCCTCTCGGGGGAACTCTTTGGCTGGAAGTTGTTGCCACAACGTCTCCTTGCTCCAAACACTCCCGTAATTTTCCATTCCGAACCAGCTCCTCTACCTGATCCTGGAGGGAAATGCAATTTCTTGTCTCGTGTCCGTGATCTTGGTGGAACTTACAGTTTAGCTTCCTACTCCGTTTGTCAGGCGGAGCCCTCATTCGTTCAGGCACACGGAGCAGGCCGCTCTTGCCAGCGATCTCGAATATTTTGTCCATTGGGTATCTTAGGGGGTGTATTTTTCAAACCTCCCCCTTGGCGTAGGCGGTGTGGGAGCGTCGTGACTTCCGACGTTGACTGACTTGAAGACCTGATGCTCTCATTCCCTATCTGAATACGGTTTCGTCCATCTTTTTGTTTGCCCGGATGGCTTCGCGGGTCCCGAGGTTAAATCTTCAGACTTTGTTTGGGTAATATCTTTCGCTGTGGCATATTTCTCGGCTCTCTCCATGAGTTCCCGATACGTCGACGGACCCCGCTTGGAGAGGGACCAACTCAGCCTTCCTTGAAGTAGACCCTGTGAGAATGCCATCACAGCTCCCACCTCGTTAAAACCTTGGACTTGTCTTGCGGCTTCATCAAATCGCTTCATGTACTCCCGGGTTGACTCGGTATCTATCTGTCTGTCTGACTGAGTTCAAGTGGACCATGTTTCGGCGTCTTCTCCGGCTTGAGGCGAAACTGCTTCGGAACTCCTTTGAGAGCTCGTGAAAAGAGGATATGCTTTGCCTTTTAAGGTTGCCATACCACGTCCTCGCATCCCCGAACAGAGTTAAGGGGAAGATTCGGCATTTGACTGCATCAGAGGCAGTTTGCATATTCATCCAATCTAGGTAAGTATCCAGGTGATCCTCGGGGTCCCCTGTTCCGGAAAAGCCGCACATATCCTTCCACGGGAGCTTGATGCTGTCCGGTACTGAAACGGAGGTGATGTGTTCTGAAAAAGGACTCTCCCGATTAGTAGTATGACGGTGGTGGCTGAAGTGCATTTGTTCTTGGATGTCTGCTAACTGCTCTTGAAGGGCACGGAAGGCATCCTCTCCGGGCAACGTATTTTGAACTGCCTCTCTTTCGGGGTAGTCTGATCTTTCTTCCTGTCGCCTGTCGCCTGTGCCGTGTTCTTCGCGGCACTTCCTCTCGGACGATGCCGTCTCTATCCTCTCGGCTTCTCGTCGTCCCCATGGCCCTGTTAGGAATATCCTCCCCTGGGTTATCTTCTTGAATTCGGATTGTTCGCTGAGGCCTGGCTGCCCTCCTTTCTCTCGGTGGGTCTACGTTTGTTCGAGAGTCTGCCTCATCAGAATCCCCTTGGACTCCCCCGCCATCTACTACGTTGACTACCCTGGTGACGTTCTGGGCTAGTGCGTCTATTCTGCTAGCGATGCCTCGCATTGCCGGATCCCCCTGCGGTGGGAAGAACTGTTGCGTTTGCGGGGGAACATACATCGCCGGAGGATAATGCGGCGGAGGAGGCGCTTGGGCGTAGTATGGATGAGGAGGCGCCTGTGGGTAATACTGAGGGTAACCTGGGTACCCTGGGTGATGTATGTGAGGGGCATAGGGCATCTGATATGGGTAATATCCGGGATTCTGCTGCTGATGATGGTCATTGGTTGGGTTTAATGGGTTCTGTAGCACGGTCGCTCCCTCGGGTCCCGGGTAATGCTGCTGCGGCGGTGGCGGCACCTGATGCTCCTGATCTCCGGGCTGCCGCAATCCGAGATCTACACTAGGGTGTTGATTCATTTTTTTATTTTTATTTTTTTCCTGCGGAGGTGCTGGACTTTCCTGAGCTTTCGCTTACCCCCTCCTTCTAGCGCCAATTGTTTGATGTAAAAGTGTGTTTTTGATTTTTCCAAAATGTTCGATCTTTTTCTCTCCCTCGTTTGGGGTTTATATAGGTTCCCTTTTTATCAAACAGCCTAGATATTTTGCTGCCTTGTCATCTCATCATTTAATGATCGAGGCGGTTTGAGGCGGTTCGTCCTCATACCCCTCCGATGATGAGTCGGTGGACTATGCCCTCGGTAGATGTCATTGAAAAGAGGCATCCGGGAGATACTCGGTGTAAGGCTCATAACACCTCCGAGACATGTATCCGACGGTTATTCGGATGTACAAATCTTCCACCAACACGTGCAATGAATTATAATAGTGTCGGACACATGTCAGACGGCCCTTACCATGTGACACGTACAATGAATAATCATATATAATTCAAGTTGGAAGCCTCTCGCCGTGTAACACTTTCAATAAATAACCATATCAAACCTATGTTAGACGTCACTTACCGTATAACATATGCAATAAATAAGAAAATCTATATATAAGGGAAATAAGACCACCTCCAATGTATGTGTTAATGTCAATGCCAAATTTGACACTAAAAAGAGTAAAATGCCATATTTAACACATCAATTTATTATTGTGCTACAATGCACAGTTTTATTTAAAATGTTATTATTATTGTTTTATTAACCAAAATTATAAAACTCAACACTTACCATGAATGTATTTATAGAATAGTTGCAGATGAAATAGATTTCGATTAAAATATCATTAATGTACATTAAATTTAAATTATTTTTAAATACTTAAAAATATATATAATGATAGTTTTGTAATTAACAATAAACATTTATTGTTGTGTCAAATTTGACATATGCTATACTACGTGTCAAATTGCTAAATTTGGTACGGCATTGGATTTTTTTTTTTTTTTTTTTTTTTTTGAAGGGATGGATTAAACCATTGGATTATACCATATAAGTAGACGTTGAAATCAAAAGTTTAACATTTGTTATTCTAAATTTCACTGTAGTCTTGACATAATGCGAAAACCTTTTTTTTTTTTTTTGAAGGAAACATAATGCGAAGGCTTCTTGCCTAGCTTCTCAAAAAAAAAAAAGTTCTTCAATCTAGTACTTAATTAAGAAACTAAAAAAATGACAAAGAGAGGAGTGTTTTGTCGGATTAGATGTCCCCATTCTTTGAAATAGTAACGGTTGGAATTTCCAGAAGAAGAGGAAAAGGTGACTGTCCTTTTTGGTCGATTGAGAGCTGGTCCTAGTCCCTGTATGTGCCCTTCTTTTAATGTCAAAGCCAGTGACGTTTTTAAGACACAAGCAACACCCTTTTGTTTTTTTTACCGGTAGGGCGGCTTTATTTACTCTTAAATACAGTTAATTAACTATGCTCATCTACACACTTGGCCTATTGCCAATGTGGTTGGACGCTCCTTAAGGAGCCTTCACCATCACAGTTCAAAACCATGTGTGTGCATATATTTGTATATATATTCTTTGTCCCACCTTGGCCCTTAAATCCCAAGTGTGGGTTTTTTCCCGGTTCTAGGAGCTTTCCTCTCCCTGATAGTGGGAGTAGTATTTCGGGTTGTGCTTGTAGAGTCTATTCTAACCCGTCTCGGCAGTGGTTATACTTCAAAAAAAAAAAAAAAAAAACTATGCTCATCTACCCACCTCACCCCCACCATTCTTAACAAATTAAATAAGAATAATGCTATACAACCCACAAAATAAATCCAATTTAGATCCAAATGACATGGTAAGTGAGTTGTCATGACTACGCTTGACATAAGATGATGTGGTTAATGAAAAAACTATTTGCCACATCATCTGAGTTGTATAGCATTAGTGATTAAATAAACAAATAAACACAAACAAACCATTCGGAAGTCTGAACGAACAACAATTTTTTTTTTTTTCTTTCTTTCTTTGGGGGCATCGTAAATACAGGAAAAGTCAATGTGTTATAAGATAATGACATGAACAACCTAGCTAATTTAACTGTGATTTAAAGCATCATCATCATCATCATCATCATCCATCTTTTTTTATGGTTATGTGTTATAAGATAATGACATGACCAACCTAGCTAATTTAACTGTGATTTAAAGCATCATCATCATCCATCTTTTTTTTATGGTTATTAATTCAATGACGATGGTAGCTCTTAACTGTCCATACAGAGTTAAGAGATAATTGATCCATTTTCTTTAATTAATTTTTTGCCTGATGGAATTAATTAATGGATGGATCAATCCTGAAATGTAGTATTGGTAGTGAGTGACTTGTAATATACACAACAAGGGCACTTCAAAGATTTCTTTTTCGTACTTCTTTTTGGATATATACTCTGGAATATATGTACAGTTTTTTTATTTTATTTTATTCATTTTTAAAATTCATTATTTTTTTTATTTTTTTTTATTTTTTTTGAGGGGAAAATTCTTTATTCTTTTAAAATAGGGTAAATTAACCAAAATTAGCTACTTTAGTTTATCATGTGACACACGGAGTCAACGTTTTAAAAAAATTGACATGAACCGTTAAAGTTGACCATTAAATGAAACCATTGATCATGTAAAAACAGTAAAAATACGAAAATTTCCCCAAAATAAAAAAAAGAAGAAGAAATATCAGATTATATAATGAAAATGATTTTTTTTTTTAAAAAAACCTTTAGATCTCTAGAATGATTCATGAAAAATAAAATGAATCTCCATGATTCATTTTAAAGATGGACCGTAGAAATTTATTAAAATAAAAATTAAAAGAAGTGAAAGAAATACGTAGATCGGATATCAGATTTCCACCTATTTATATAGATCTCCGGGGAATCGAGACTCGTGAAGATCCATTTGATGGTCAATGGATCTCCATCCATCTCTCACTTTTTTTACTTTATTTATTATTTATTATTTATTATTATTATTATTATATATAACAACTCTACTTAATTTTTCAATGAAATTCCAGAACTAGAATGCTATAATTTTACACATATTTGAA
Organism: Acer campestre; assembly: GCA_954870605.1. Lineage (NCBI taxonomy): Eukaryota > Viridiplantae > Streptophyta > Magnoliopsida > Sapindales > Sapindaceae > Acer > Acer campestre. The sequence continues at coordinate 26,051,821 of OX940810.1, forward strand.
ACAGTCATGGATTTGTGAATGTAACTAAATTTGAAAGTGGTGTTGCCGTCTTGGAATTCGGACGGCACACTTATCCATTTGTACAGTCAACAGTGAAAAGTAAATACTTGTAGACACCACTTACAGTAAAATTTTGCAAGTCCAAGTGCAAGGCAAACAAAATTATGCCGATTGCAGATATAACCAATTTGATCTGACTAGAGCTACTCAGTCAAAAACATTGTGACACACCACTTGCGTCACTTCCAAGTTTTAAAAATCACAGCTGTCCCTGTGCCTGTCACTCCTAAACTGTCATATAAAACAGCCTGCGGTTTTGTACTGCTGCCTCCCCTCTCCCGTAGCATTAGCATTCCTTGTTTTTCAATAACATAGTGTCCTTTCTAATGATCCAAAATTCTTTATAACTAATCTTGGGCTCGTTCTGCACAATGTGAATTGTACTGTATTATATGGAATTGGATTATACCGTATTATTTTTATATAATTACGTGTTTGATAATATTTTATATTAGTTCGTATTAATTAATACAATTTCTCTATTATATATTAGCTAATACGATATTCATTATATTAGATTAATTAAAATATATTTAACTAATAAAATGTAGTGAACCGTACAAAATAAACCAAACGTTATATTATATTATTTTAATACGTTTTAAATTTATAATACAATACAGTGTCACGCACTAAACGGGTTGCCAAACAAACCCGGTGTATTATTTAGTGTTACGTGTTGTATTTTAAATGTACGTTTCACGGATAAACAGTCCAACTCTAGTTTTTCTTGTTGGGGGTAAAAGGGGAAGAAAGAGTCATAAAGAGTGAGAGGACAAAACGATGAATATTACCAGAAAGAGGAACAAAGAGAAAACTAAAGGGTTAAAAATGGCATTTCAGCGGTCTCTCTCCTGCTGCTATTTCTTAGCCAATCAATTTCCTTATTTAGACCCTCCTCACTAGTCACCAACTAAAAAAAAAAAAAAAAAAAAAAAAAACAGGACAACAGGTCTACCTCCAAAAACCCAGACAACCTTCCAGAGAGAGAAAAGGAGCTTTTGTTGTTCGTTGGTTTTGCATTTTTGCTTTGCTTTGCTTGGCTGACTGTAACCGTTCTGCAAATGCCAATGGCTGTGGAGATGGAGGTGGAGGTGGAGGTGGAGGTGGAGGTGGAGGTTGAGGAGATGCTTTTGTGTAATGACCAAACTGCCCTTGGTCACGAGGATTCCTTCTCTGGCAACGCATGTGTAAATCTGATGCCGTTTTGGTGTATTCACAGACGAGACTTGAGAGGAAGAGAACACAATGTAGCTCTCTTCTCCTCCTCTCTCTCCCTCTCTGTGTAGAATCCTCATTTGTGTGGAAAAAGGCAGACAGGATGGAGCCAGGCAAAAATATATATATTATATATATATAAAAGAAATATTTCACATTATTATTTTTTTTTGCTTTATTTGTTTTTTTTTTTTTTTTTCCTTTTTTCGAAAAAGAGGAGGAGGAGGAGGAGGTGGAATATGTACGATTCGTCATCAGTCATGGATGCTGCCTGTAATAAATCGAAACGCTGAGAAGAAGAAGACAGTTTGTGAAGCGTTTTGATGATTTTGACATGTATGTATGCGAAAAAAGGTTGTACTTTTTACATGTTTAAATGTTTAATGGCCATGCCTAATGATGGTGGTGATGATGTATGTTTTTCCCGGTTTTCAATACATTGAGTTCAATTTTATAATTATGAAGAAAAAGTTTTCTTTTTTCTTTTTTTCCTTTTCTATTTGTGTGGTTTTATTTATTTTTAGTAATATATTTATATCTGAGCTTGCTATGTGAATATGTCGGTGGTTCCCATTTATTCATGTCCTTAGCTTGGTAAAGTTGAAACCACTTGAGCATGGACTGATTCCATTCAGCCTCTATCAGCATCAACAATTAGTTTTGGTTTCTTGCTGCATTTTGACTTGTTTTTGGGGACTAATAGCTTGTAATGGAGAAAACTAATCATGTAGTTTTCTTAGTGGTCCATACATGTATTTAACCAATTGGGGTTTTGGTTTCACCATTGTTTATTCTTGATGATTTTGATTAGTGCTTGTTATGATTGCTGTCAATATGTGTTCCAATAGACAACAGATTTCGTTTAGTTTAATGGGTTATAATTAGTAGCGTGAGTTTAATATGATTTGACACTAGAATTTTTGATTTATATGCGATGAATGATGGACTTCCTGAATCCTGATTCATGCCTCGTGTGTTTTCTTTTCATGGGTGTTTATTTATATGTGAGGAAACTTTGATCATGCCTTGGGTTTTTGATGGTATTAGACTTGCAAAATGCCAATATCTGTTTATGTAGTATGTATTTGCATAACCATGGTTGACCTCTATTGTAACTCTATCATACATCACTCTGTTTGAATCGCTCATGTGGTTCTTCTGTTCCTCTTTATGAAAATGAACTGTTGTTATTGAAGTCAAGAATGCGTTTTTGTTAGAATGTTTTGCCCTAGTGTTTTTATGTCTGGGTATAAGCTAATTGACTTTCTATAGAACTTATAAGAATCTATTTCCACCATTCTTAAATGCTTTGAAGGTTATTGCAGATTACTGATTTCCATGTGTAGCTAGTCTTCAACTGCTCCCACACAAAATTATGCCTTTTTTTTTTCTCTTGCCGGTGCTCAAGTTTGGGTGGTCGTTTTTCATCTCCGGTTTAAGGATATTATGTTCAACTATCACTATTTTGCAGTGGCTTACTGGCTTTATATTGTTACAATGTCTTTGTGGTTTTGTGTTTAGTGATAGGCAGATATGAAGCTTAAAGAGTTGAAAATTATGGATATTGTATTTTTCTCATGGTATATGGTTTCCCTTTCATAATGCTTACCCATATATATTCATCTGAGCGCAATGATCTCTTTGAGTAGGAAGATAGTTCTGCCTCTCTCTTTGCTTATCGTGAATTTTGTCAAAGGTCATTTGCATTCTTTTGATTGCTATTATGTTCCATGGGGTCTTACTGTTGTATGCCTAGTTTTGTAAGCACAACTAATTTTGTTACACTAGCATGTATTCTCCCCAAGGTTCTGTCAATCTGGTTAATTATATGTACTTACAGATTTGCATTTCTGGGGCTAACTTGAACGAGTCCAATGGACTGTGCTTTATTTCTGGCACAGAAAATGGGACGAGCACTTAAAACAGTGACAGCTGACCGAAATCATGAGTTTTTCCTTTCAAATTATTCCCCATCTCATATGTTTGACTGATCTTGGCTGATGATATGTTTGATATATTCTTATTGTAGCTTCTGGTGTCTTGATGCTTTGTAGCTTATTCGATTTGTATTTTTTGTTTTTTAAGTTGACCAAATCTTTTTGTATCCTTGCTTTGACCTATAGTGTAGACATTGTCTTTTTTGGATTTGGTAACCTGTTCTTTTCAAGCCAATTTAATAACATCTTCAATTCGGACATGCTTGTCTTGTACAGAAGCCGGCAAAATAAGTTCCCCCACATAATAAATTATTCAGGACATCAAAGAGTTGAGGCTCTGAATTTACCTTTCGACATTTCAACGCTGCCTGCAAAGCGACAATAGTATAATATTACTCTATTTCTCTTTTTCATTTGTTTCTCTGTTTTCCATTCTTGAAACCAATAGTCAGCATTTATATTTAGTAATTAGATCATGGTTTCTCTGATTTAGAGGTTGTTTATACCATATTCATAGCTGTACTTTTTGTTTTTTCTTCTTCTAAGATTTGCCAGGAAAATCAATGGCCAAGCTAACAAGTGAAATTAGAAAAGCAACTGGAGTCTGGAAAGGACTTCATTCCAACTAAAAACAAAAATTTTTGTTTGATTTTCACTTATATTACGTCACCTAGATGAGTAGTCAATCACCTATAATGCCATTGCTATTTGCTACACAGCATGATGTGAGGGAGGAGGCAAGGAGGGTCATGGAACTCTGTTTTATAAATATATTTTAGATTAGTGTTTGTCGAACTGGTCACTTCCACAGCCAGGCCCAAAGGATTTTGGATCAAGAAAACAAATTAAAACTAGAAAAAGCTGAAAACAAGCATAAAAATTAAGAAGATCAATAATGAATTATCCCTAAAATTTTCACTTTACGCATTCATAAATCTGTTTACCTTGATGCCTTCATTTTGATTTTTTTATATAAGGATTATGTAAATTATTTGTTTTCTTTTATCACCGCATCCATTGATTAAGAAAAGAAAAGGAAAAAAAAAAAAAAAAAAAAACATACGTGAGAAATCGAGGATTGTTTTAAGGTGTGCCTATGTAACGTTGCATATAGCTTAAAAAATAAAATTGCACTAAAATTTTGTTTCTATGCGTCAGTTCAGGGGACAGGTTGTTAGTAATATACACATATAGCCAGTGGCATAACCAGGATTTTTAATTAGGGGGTTAGACTAAATTGAAGTATTACATAAATTCGTGGTTTTTTTTTTTTTTTTTTTTTTGAAATATTAAAACAATTCAGAGTATGAGGAGAGACTCGAATTCATAACCACATAGTGTAGATGTGAGGTGTATACCGTTGGGGCCAACCTCATATTGTCAAATTGGTTAGAAGTTAAAACACATTGTTTACTTTAAAATTTTATTTTTATATAATATATGTATATATATATTTATATTATATAATAATAAAAAATAATAAATTCAAAATTCTTAACCGGGCTACAGCCCAGTCTTGTCTACTACTGTCTCCGCCCTTGCATATAACTCAAAAATTAGTCTAAAATTCAACCTAAATATATATATATATATATTGAAATATCACAATAATGTAGGTGTGAGAAGTATACTTCTAGGCCAACCTTACCTTGTTCAACCTAAATGATGTTGTAAATTATTTGTTTTTAAATTTTTTGGATTATATAAGTATTATTCTATATATTACATATGGATATGGGTATGTATTGGAGTAAGGTGACTCATATTGGGCCCAATGACATTGAACGGGGTCCATGATTGAAACGTAGGATCTACTCTATATTTGATAGCCCATCTCCTCCACCAATAAACATCGCATGTGTCCCAACTTCCATTTGACAATTTTACCCTTCAACAGAGAGCGAGCATTACAAACGTCACATGGTATAAATGCAATTTCTTCAAAACTTAAGCCTACATCCGGAATTCAAATCAAAAATCAAAATTTAGCGGGCAAATTAACCATGGTTAACGATTAATTTCCCCAATCACCAACAGCCAGACTGTCACAAATCATTCATCGCTTGCTGGCAAGCAACCAACCGCGGTTAAACTAACCCTGGTTAAAGAACCACTGATATTTTTATACCATAACAAGGTCCTATAAAATCCCCAAGACCTGGAAATCAATCTCTTCATCGAAAGGCGTCTTCATAAACGCCGCTCGTAGCAAACCTTTTTCACATAGAATTAGCTTTCGATTTTATAATTATTTTCTTAGTTTCTTTTTGTAATCAATAGATCTTCGAAAATGAGAGAGTGCATCAGCATCCACATCGGTCAGGCCGGTATCCAGGTCGGAAATGCATGCTGGGAACTTTACTGCCTTGAGCATGGCATTCAGGTACTTTCATTTCTCTCTCTTTTGTCTAAAATCGCGTTTGATATATGCTTCTTGTTTTCGAGAATTGTTAGATTTATGTTTGTAGAGTTTGCATTTTTTTTTTTTTTTTGGAATTATAATTGTATTGTTTCTGTGTAATTCTCTTTCTTCTGAGATCTGGATTTAATATTGTTTTTACTTTTCTGAATTTGTTATATTATTGGAACTGTGACTGGATTTACTGTTTGTGTACAAGATCTAAGCTATATGATGATGAATATCTAATTGATCTTTCATTATGTTTGAATTTCATAGGACATTGAGTTTGTTTTAGTGATAAGATTTGTTATTTTATTTATTTATTATTATTATTATTTTAATAATTATTGGTTTTAACTTGATTATGTATAATTTACCTATGAAACTTGTTACGGCTAGTGTTTTGATCATTGAAGTTGTGTTTTATTGGTTTGATATCATGTTTGATTTTGGACGTGTTTATTAGGCTATTGATCTATTTTATTGTAACTATCTACTCAATTATTGTTGTATTGGATTATTTCTAGTGTATGACCTAAGAGCATCTCCAACGTTCATCACTAAATTTTACTCCAATTTTAAGTTTAATAGGAATCTTTTGGGAATATGTTAACACCAAATTTTTTTTTTTTCCGGTCCAATGTTCTACACCAAATTTTATATCAAAAAAACATCTTTAAACAATATTCTCCCGATAAATATTTATACAATACCAATTAATTTATATTAGTTAAGCTAATTACAATATTCAATAATTTTATTGACAATAAATATATATCAAAGTGGGTGTTATTTTGAAGATCTCAACGAGGTATTTCTTATGGTATATTTTTTAAGAATACATATTATTTTAATTATACTTATAAGAGTTAATTTTTTTTTTTAAAAAGGATGAAAAACGTTGATGTGACAGTAATAAAGAAAAAAAAAACGAAGAGTTTTGTGCTAAGGATAGTGTTCATCAAAACTAGTGTGCTACTATTCCTTAGCACAATTTTTTTTATTGGGAAATACATTTTGAAACAACGTTGGAGAGTGTATTCGGTAAACAGTAATCTTTAATTCGGAGTTGGTACTTGGTAGGGTGTTTTGTGCAACGTTGTAGATGTTCTTCAAAGAGCATCACCAACGTTACACAATTCACCAAATACACACTCCAACGTTGTTTCAAAATGTGTTTTCCAATAAAAAAAATTATTTTGGAGAACAGAGGTATATTGGCTTTGACGAGCAATATTCCTCAGTACAAAACTTTTTTTTTTGTTACTGTCATATCAATGTTTTTCATCTTTTTTTTTTTTTATTTTGTTTTTTTTTTCTAATTTAACTATTTTAAGTATAATTAAAATGATATGTACTTCCAAAAAATATATCGTTGGAAAAACCTCGTAGAGATCTTTAAAATGATACCCACTTTGATATACATTTTATGTCAATAAAATTATTGAATATTGTATAATTTAACTAATAGAAATTAATTGATATTGTATAAATATTTATTGAGAGAATATTGTTTAAAGATGTTTTTTCGGTGTGCAACATTGAAATAAAATTATTTTTGGTGTTAACATATTTCCAAAAGATTCTCATTTAACTTCAAATTTGACTAAAATTTAGTGTTGAACATTGTAGATGCTCTAATGGCATAATTGTGTCGGTTTGATTTTATGGAATTGTTGTTATTGTTAACATAATGAATTCATTTTTGTGGATTTGCTTCATATAAGATGAAATTTCCATAATATTTAATTGTTGAAACTCCTATGTCTTTCAGCCTGATGGCCAAATGCCGAGTGATAAGACCGTAGGTGGAGGAGATGACGCCTTCAATACCTTTTTCAGTGAAACTGGAGCTGGGAAGCATGTCCCTCGTGCTATATTTGTCGATCTTGAGCCCACTGTTATTGATGAAGTGAGGACTGGAACTTACCGCCAGCTCTTCCATCCTGAGCAACTCATCAGTGGCAAGGAAGATGCTGCCAACAACTTTGCTCGTGGTCACTATACAAGTAATTTACAACACCTTTCTCCTCCATTTACTTTACAATGTTATTTCTGTTGTAAAATGTGAATGCTGATAATTTTGTTTGTGATACAACAGTTGGGAAAGAGATTGTTGATCTATGCTTGGATCGTATCCGGAAACTTGCTGATAACTGCACTGGCCTTCAGGGCTTCCTTGTGTTCAATGCTGTTGGAGGTGGTACAGGTTCCGGACTTGGGTCACTTCTCTTGGAGCGTCTTTCCGTTGATTATGGAAAGAAATCAAAGCTTGGATTCACTGTGTATCCCTCACCTCAGGTTTCCACATCTGTTGTGGAGCCCTACAACAGTGTCCTTTCAACTCATTCCCTACTTGAGCACACTGATGTAGCTGTGCTTCTCGACAATGAAGCCATCTATGATATTTGCAGGCGCTCTCTTGACATTGAGCGTCCCACTTATACCAATCTCAATCGCCTTGTCTCTCAGGTAGATAACAAATAATTCTTGTTTTTGTTCTGTACTTGCATTTATCAGATGATTGTTGCTAATTGGTGTTATTTGGGCTTGTGTGTTCAGGTGATCTCTTCCCTCACTGCATCTTTGAGATTCGATGGAGCCCTAAATGTGGATGTGACTGAGTTCCAGACCAATCTGGTGCCCTACCCAAGGATCCATTTCATGCTTTCCTCTTATGCTCCTGTTATCTCTGCGGAGAAGGCATACCATGAGCAGCTTTCAGTGGCTGAGATCACTAACAGTGCCTTTGAGCCGTCATCCATGATGGCCAAATGTGACCCTCGCCATGGCAAATACATGGCTTGCTGCCTGATGTACCGGGGTGATGTTGTGCCCAAGGATGTGAATGCGGCTGTGGCCACCATCAAGACCAAGCGCACGATCCAGTTTGTTGACTGGTGCCCTACTGGATTCAAGTGTGGTATCAACTATCAACCACCAACTGTGGTCCCTGGTGGTGACCTTGCCAAGGTGCAGAGGGCTATCTGTATGATTTCCAACTCCACCAGCGTTGCTGAAGTGTTTTCTCGCATTGACCACAAGTTCGATCTCATGTATGCTAAGCGTGCCTTTGTGCACTGGTATGTTGGTGAGGGCATGGAGGAAGGTGAATTCTCAGAGGCTCGTGAGGATCTTGCTGCCTTGGAGAAGGATTATGAAGAGGTTGGTGCAGAATCTGCTGAGGGGGATGATGGCGATGACGGAGATGAATATTAGTAAGACTGTAAGAGATGTGTCATCTTTTCCATGGTTTGCTATCATCTGATTGTCTTTATTTCTTAATGTGGTTGCTGTGAATTCTGTGTGCTTTTACAGACATATATGATCTATTGCTTTCTTGTTGCATTTATAAAAGTTTGACGTATCTTTATTGTTCAAGTAGCTAGATTCGTTTGTTTACATGGAACTTCGGTTTTTCCAAAGTACATTACATGTTCCCAGATATGGGTCATTTGATTTCTAATTCAAACTCAGTACCTCAGTTTTTTAAAAAATTTGGTTTAATTATCATTAATTATTTTTAGATACAGTTTGAAAAAATAAGTTCAAAATTTTTAAATAAGGATTTTATTTTTTTTTGTCATTTTATTTATTCTACAAGGAGACTATTTATTCTTGTTATATTCTTCTAAACAAAAAAGAGTTGGATATAGTTTAATGTAGAGAATTTATTTTGAATCTAGTAAATGGGTGTACAATTTATTTTTTTTCCTTTTAAATAGTTGGTAATTGTTTAGACCGGCGATATCCTTCAAAAGCTGTATTTACACTCTTTTTATTATTACACCTATCAAAATTTTTTTTTAAAAAAAATCTCTAATTTGTAAGTATACCTCATTTAATGCCAAAAATATCCTTCCTTTAATTATATTGTATTGTATTTTTATAAGGACACACCACATATAAGGCTATAACAGTATTTTTTCAAGGGAAATATAAATAAACAAAGCCAAAGAGAAACAATAACTAATCAGAGTACTTATCCAGAATACACCTTTCCACACAAGAAGGAAAGGACTCCGAACAAAATCTATCGGAATCAATTGTCAAAGCCATTCAGGCGAGAGTGTGAGCGACTAAATTTGTTTCCCTCCTAACAAAATGCACCCCTGTTACCTACCCCTCAAGAATTCATTTTACCACATCATTACAAGTCAAGCCTATTTCCGCAAGATTTGAGGTTCCTGAGTTAATCAAATCTAAAAGGCTATAACTAACTTCTTTTCTCTTCACGATTTTTTTTCAAAATTAAACTCCATTTTTTTGTTAAAAATCCATTTTAAGATTTTTTATTTATTTATTTTCACTGGAGAACCACTCTCTATTTGAGAGATTTGTAGGGATGAAGTTTTTGTGTCATATCCCAATTGATGTGGAAGTAAATAAATGTTAAATGATATTTAAAAAATAAATAAAAATAGGTGTTTGATGAAATTGAAGAACATCTAGTATATGTTTTTTTTAGCAAAAAAAGAACATCTAATATTGATAAACAAATAAATAAAAAGTCTAAAGTGTGTTTGAAAGGAAAAAAATATATATAGATAATATAGTTGTTAATTTAAAAGTCTATTTATATACATAATGATTTTATTCTTCTAATAAAAATAATAAAAATTAATTTAAAACTTACTTTTTCAAATTTTCAAGATTTTGATTCATTTTCCATACTTAGCAATCAATTTGTATATGACTATTTGTTAAAAGGGTGGTATTGTCGGCATCCCTACTACTAAACTATTTATGCCACACTTTTTTAAATTTTGATTTAATTATATAAAATTAACTAGTTTAATTAAATTTTTTGATTTATATCCAGGATTATCCTGTACTTATTTTTTTCAAACTTAATACACCCCATATCATTTTCCAAAAAAAAAAAAAACCTTCATCTCTAATCTTTATATAGAGTTTTCTCATATCCATTCACAGAACTTGTTTTTTCTTCTTATTTTATGGTGAAACCATTTTTATTAGATGTGATGTTTTTTTAATCGATTGGATTGCTGACGGTAGATTGTGAGTGTGATATTGATTGTCTGATGATTTTTTTTAAACAATTGAGTTAGGGTTTTGATGTGGTTTCGTTTCGTCAGAGATTAGGTTTTATTGGTTGCGATTCTTGGTGTGATTTTTTTTTTTTTTAAAATAACATTAAACTAACTTTGGAAGATTCGGAATAAAATATAGAAAAGAATTGATACAAATCATAATATGCTTGGAAGATCTGAAAGAAAATAAACCGAGAGGAAAAAAAATAATAGCAAACATGGATATGAAATTTCAAAAGAAAAAGAAAAACAAATATGTGAAACAATAAAATCAATAAATACTAAACATGGGAAACATAAGATCGAGATCTGAAAGAAAATATAAACAAAAATAGTTTTAATGGTATATCTCTTTAAGTAATTTGATAAAGGGAAAAAAGAATACTAAATAATTTAAAAAGTGTGGTATAAAGAGTTCGGTAGTGGATGTACCAATAACACCATTCTTCTTTAAAAGAGATTGAAAATTTATTTAAAAGAGAATCTAGAAAAAAAAAAATACAGAAGATTAAAATAGAAAACTAATTAATAATTATTAGTGGGTGTACTAACAAACAATTAATCATCTTAGTAATTTTACTTGATAGTATTATTAGATTTTTAAAATCATTCTAATTTGAGATGTACATACAGTTTTCTAAGAGTGTAAGTATCGTCGTTCATTGTTTATCACACTAGGAAAACCCGAAACTGATACCTGTAGCTGAGAACTGAGAGTTGGATTCAGCCAAGTGTGTGTAGAAAAAATTATCTGTAAACAATGGTAGGTAGATCTTATAAGTGGATTTCAATTTAATATTTTCACACTATGGAAGAAGACTCGTAACCAGTAGAAATAGAGGCAAGACAACACAAGCTGATAGATTATGGAAACTCAGATAAATTTACAGCTCTGCGATTCAAGTAATAATATCAAGACTAATACAACTTAACATAACAAAACTTATTGAGTGCCATAAAATGAACAAAAACTTTTTATTTTTATTTTTATTAGTTTATTTACTGATATTATTATGGCATTTCTAAATTCTAACCAAATAAAATACGTCATAACGACTGTAGGATTTGTAAGGCACTGTGGTTCTTTCCTTTTTATGATATTTGTTTAAAGCTGGACTGCATTCCCTCCTGATTCATCTAACAGCGGCCAATTTTCTCGACAAGGCGATTCTCCATTTCCATTCTCTTCTTCATCACCACGCCATATTTAGAAACCAGTTGTTGGTCTCCAGCTTTCACAGAAAGCTTGCAATTGAGAGATGTCTTCTCCAACTTGTCCTTGTACATGCAGGCAATTGGCACAAAGCTTCCCTTCATGTTGCACAAGTAACCGTGAGCAGCTCTCAATGCAGCTCCCAGTGAAGCAGAATCTGTCAAGCAAGTACAAAGGTCACCACATCAAGGAAAGAAGAAAATTCTAAAACAAGAAGAAATGACCATAAGAATAAGCAATTAGGAAAGTTGCGATGACTAAAACGAGTTGAGTTTTTGTTTGTTCATAGATGTTTCCCCAGCCAAGAATTATTGATTAGGATAAGTTGAAGCTAGTTTACTAGATCACAAATAATAGTAGACAGAACAAAATGCAAAAACTGCATACCAGATTTCTCGACTGTATACACATCGGAGCCAAAAATCGCTGCCATGGAGCTCAGGATACTCTGGTTTGCTGATGCTCCACCAGTAGCTATGATTCTTTTGGGAGGAGATGGCAAACCAAATCTTTCTACATGACCTCTCTTTGAGAGAAGTTGGCCTTCTATCACTGCCCGGACCTGCAATTGATTTGTTTGTTTTTCATTAGAAGACATTTTGTAGGTGTTCATTAGCCTACAGAGACAGATTTATGATAGACTACTAACCTCAGAAGGAGGATCAAATTCCTTCACTTCAACTTCAGTGAAACCTTTTAGTGTTTCTTCAGTGGAACTCGTAAGTATATAGCGATGGAAGCCAACTGAATAGACAAATAAATGTCAGCCTTTGATGTGTCCCTCGAAGATTGGAAGAATTCAAAAGACAAGGAAACATGACCAGCAGATTGCCAATCCGAACTACTTTTGCATAATCAAGTAAGCAACATTCAATGGATCCTACTATACAGATTTTTATGCATCATAATCATATAAGTAAAAATCCCGAGTCTGTTTACTTCCCCAAATATTAAGAGGCGAAAAAACCCAAAAGATGGACTCCAATCCATTGATGAATTTAACATGTTTTGTACAAGAGAACATGCCACAAAAGAACATATGCTATTTCAGTCATTACCGCCTCATGGAGACAGTAATATCAATATACCATAGAAAACATATAAATAAAACCCACCTGGGAGGGGAGGAAGAATTTCGTGCTCTATGTAGTAGAAACCCATCTTCCCACCTGTAGGAATCCAAATGAGAAAACAGAGGGCAAATAACAGCAAATATACGGGAAAAACAATTGAAAGAAAGCATTTTCAAACCATTTAGAGGCGGAGTTTGTTGCAGATATTTATTGAAAACTTCCCAAGATTTCTTTGCACAGCGATTACGCACATCTACAATGAATAATGTGGTCAGATGGGAACTATTACATGGCTGTACTAAAATGCGTAATATATTACCGATCAACCGCACCTTCACGAGTCAGAGAAGCATTCTTATACACCAACATTACCATATAGCTTTCTGGGTCCACAGGATTAGGAAACACATGACCTTCTAATCCAGGCTGAGGATCATGAGTGATCCCAAAGACCTGCAACAACCACAATCAGGTTCAATGTAAAATAATTGGTCTTAGTCTAAGCCCAAATAATACTCATAAAAAGGACAACATTTTTAGATATATGTGGAAATTGTGATGGGCCCATCCTAACAAAATCAAAATGCTAAAATTAAGACCATCACATAATGATACCATAAAATAATATGCAGATGCACTAAAAGGACATAAAACAATCCATGGTTATGCCTTTTTAGCATGGGAATTTTGTAATCAAAGGGTTAATAAATAAATCAATAAACAAAAGATCCACACATGTGGCCAGGAGCCAACATTACAAGGCATTGTTACAGAGGTGAGAAAAATTCTTACAGTGTCACTGGTGCCTAGACTGATCGCCAGATCCCCAGGAATGCTTAAGGTCAAACCTGCAGGTTCAAAATGCTTTTAGTTGATGAAATACGAAGTAGTTGAGTGATATGCAGGAAGGGTGATAAAGGAATTTCCCAATAAGTTGGTGAAATTTAGAAATGAAGGATCATGAACCTGCTAAACTGTTGGGGTTGTCCCCAGAACACTGAACAACCAAGCAATTCTTACTGAAATGAAATCTGCAAGCACATTAATGTAGTTTCCAGATATCAATTAATTTACTTAAGACTGCCACGTATGATAAACATATATCAAGATATCAAAGCAGTCATTACTCATTATGAACTGAAACATTTGTATGTTATTAGAACCTAAGCACCAAGACTTTGAATATTAAACTATTTTATTTCCTTTTAGATTCATTATTCATCAAGTTTTTGGGCAGAAAATCAATATCCACAGCCATTGGATATCCAGGTATTTGTATGATTAACAGATGCAGACACAAATGCAGGCATGCTATTGGGGTATGCTATTAGCCAAACATATAAAAAAAAATTCTATATCAGTTGCTGCTTCACTGCTCATTTCTGTATCAGCTCAGTGTTTGTATACAAAACTTTTATGCTAAGGAATTTCATTTAATCTCTTATAGGTCTCATTGAATTAAAACAAATAACTTGCCTCATGCTGGCTTACGCTGACTACCACATTTCAACCACACACACAGCATTCCTCTTATTTTTCAGTCTATCACTTAATTCATATTCATATCTTCATGCCAAAATTAAATTCCAAAATGTGAGGATGAGAAAACCTAGCCAATTATAGAAGGTATATTGGTGATCCTAAAAGAACATCAAGGGAAAAGTGATTAATAAACATTATGTGACCAACCTCTCCACAAAGTACGGAGCAATATGACCAGCAACAGCATGAGCAGGGGCTAGTTTTCCAAGTTTTTCCTCCAAAGCTGGTGCTGTAGCCTATAAAAAACAGTGAAACTCATCAAAGTTCGCCTAAAGTGAAGCAAGAGACTTATTGTGGTACTATAAAGCATTTCAACAAATATTCAAGCTCTAAAATTAATAAAAAAACATTTAACTTATAGTCAAAAACAAACCTCTAAAACTATATTAGACCAGGCTCTTTGCTTGATATCCATCAAGTTCATCCCGGCACCATCAGTTTCATCAATGCAAGCATAAGCCCCAATCAGAAGAGATGCTACGAAAGAGCTAACAAGGGAAATTCTTTCAGTATTCTCGTAAACTTCGCGCTGTGTTTCAAATATCTTCCTAATCTGTGGTCCAGTGTATCTTTCATAAGCTCTTGAGCCCGTAATTTTAGACAATTCTAATGCACCACCAACAGCCTTCTCCATCTCCCTACATTGAACTGTGGTACTGCTATCCATCCATATCGGCGATTCCTTTATTGAAAAGGCACTGCCAAGCTGATCAACCAATGGCTTCTTTGTATCCAAAGCAGATAAAATTGCAGCACTGCCTTTCTTCCAGTACACACTACCATGTTGCTGTCCACTACCAGATACAGCAGCTATTTTCGAGAAATCCAAACTGGATTTTGAGAGTTTTTGAAGCATGAGATCAAAAGCCTCTACCCACATCAAGGTGGGTGAAACAATTCTGCCATCAATTGTAGGGTCTCGATAAACCCCATCTTTGGTCTTGTAATGGGGCAAATCAGAATCAAAATGAACTAGCTCTGAAGCCACTATATTGAGATTGGAGTCCAACACAGTTGCCTTCAAGGACCTTCCAAAAATTAAAAGGAAAAAAAAAAAATCAATTTACGTTATACATAACATAATTCTGTACAAAATTCCCAACAAAAATTCTGCCATTTATTACAAAAAGGGTTTCATGCAGATCAGATTAAATGTGAACAATGAACCAGTTAGAGAAACATCTAATGAAGTTGAAGACTGATCATAACAGTTTCAATTGATGATGTGAAAATTTGGTAAAAATCAATGGAACCCACTATCATAAACTAGCCAAAAACTAGATTTAGTTAACTGGGTAAGTCCAGTTGGCTGACCTGCATTGAACGATTAAAGAGAGACTTACTGAGTAGAGCTATCGAATCCAAGGAAGAGAGCGTCATGAGGAAGAGAATAATCCTCCATTGTTGCGTATTTTTGTTATTGTGTCAAGTTTCAAACAGCTTATAAGTTAGGATCTCGGATAAGGACAAGTGATCCGGATAAACCCAAACATACGAATCTCCGGAATCTTCGGTAAAAGAGATCAACGAAGTTACTCCTTTAAACTAACACCTTTGATCAATTTACCACGATTTTTTTAAAAATTATTAAAATATTTTGGAATGATTTAAATTATTACAATATTTCGGAATCGAGTAATGCTTCACAGATGTAACCTAATACACATGTAAAGGGTTTACCATTAAACTTATATATCTATAAGATTAATACTATACAATCCAAAAATTAACCTATTACATAAATCATGAGATGATGTGGTGAATGATATAGTAATAAGTAATTTGATAAGTAATAACAAATTATTTGTCATATCATTTGAGTTGATTTTTAAACTAAATATTTGGATTGACTAGCATTAATTCATTTATAAATGTTTGTACATCTTACCTAAATTTATATATATATTTTTTAATATATATTAAAGCTAGACACTATCTAATCCATGGCTTTTATTTTTGGGTTCATAGCATCAATGCCCCTGAACTTATAGCACGATAACAAAGTGCCCCATAAACTTTTTTCTTGACACTAAACCCCCTGAATTTCAATAAATTTATAAAAACTGACGGATTACTAACTTTTGTCTAATTTTTGGTCACGTGCTCTTTACGTGCAACTAGGGGTGGCAACAGGGCAGGTCGGGGTCGGGGAATGCTTTTCCATCCCTATCCTCGCCCCCCAAAACCATCCCCATCCCAGTCCACATCCCCGCATTAAGAGAAGTGGGGCCGGGGCCGGGGATTCCTCGTTGGAGGGGCCTTTCTCGTACCCGCCCCATTCCCCGTCTAATATAATACATTTAAAAATTACAACTTAAAACAAAGAAAATAAGTAGAAATTCATATTTAGTTCAAAGTCTAAGATTCTATAAAACAAACAAACTTCTAAAGTTTAGTTTTTTTTTTAAAAAAAAAAAAAAACTATTTATGTTGAAAAAATTAATATTAAATGATATTAAAATCTTAATATTATATATACATATATATTAAACTAAAACAGTTGTTATTATGCATTAGATATAATTATGCCCAGTAATCCTTGGTCGTCAATGTCATACACGACAATATAGCCATAAATCAAATAAAGTATTAAAAACTAAAGAATATTAAATAATATATATTTTAAACTAAAACGATTGTTATTATGCTTTAGATGGAATTATGCCTAGCAATCCTTGGTCGTCAATGTCATACATGACAATATAGACATAAACCAAATAGAGTATTTAAAACTAAAGAGTATTATATATTATATTATATTATATATATATTGGGGCGGGGATGGGGCTGGGAGTGCTTCCCCCGTCCCTGCCCCACTTCACCTTCGAGGGAAGACTTTGTCCCTATCCCCGTCCCCATCCCCAAATATTATCCCACATCCTTGGCCCTGCGGGGTATACTGCCATCTCTATGTGCAACCAGACTTAGGGGCAAAGTTGGAATTTAAAAAAAATGTGATATCCCTATAATCATTTGTCCTTCTTTATTCTTTCTTCATCCTTCTAATTTGTTCTTCTTCCTTTCTTTTGTTTCCCTAGTGCTTGGCAAAAATGAATGATGACATTGATGTTGGGGATTTGAACCCAAAGTGTCCCTGTGGAATATCAGCGTTTCATATCTTGGACAGATTCCAATCCGAGAAGACATTTTTGGGGTTGCTATAATTATTGGATATGTGCTTTGTATATTTAGTTAATTGTTTGTTTTATATTAAATTATAGATTATCACTCACTAGTCACTATCTAATCCATGACTTTTATTTTTTGGAAAGAAATCCGTTGACTGATTTTAACGTAATATGAAACATTTAAAACCAAAAGGATAAATGGGAATGGACAAGCGTATTTTTATCTTATCTCGATCTAAAAAATAATGACATAATAGAAAGAAATCAAATTCTGTTATCCCATTTTAATATTCATACTAATGGTCAAGGCTAATCACACTTCACACCCCTCAGGACCAATTACAGTGAAGAAGATTAGTAATTATGAGCAATTAACAAAAGAAGAACAAATATTATGTATAACCTAAATACCTAATTTTGTAACCGCACCCATCTCCAAATCCTCAGTATGTATACAGTAGACATGGATCGAATGCACAATCACATAGACTAGAACAATTACATCCTACTGTCATTCAAACCTCCATGTATGTTTACAAAATATCTACCTCGACATAGGTTATATGGACCCCTGATCTCGAACAACATTCTATTGCACAAGGTTCGTTGTATTACTACGGAAGCTACATAGAGATTCGATTTCATTCAACTATACGAAACCATATATACACAACCCACCCTTGCAGTGTCTGAAACCGAGAGGTAAGCAGTGCAGATTCCCAGGCTGATGATGGAAGAGACAGCATATGTTCACCGGAATAGTTCTGGGAAAGACCACATTACGAATTTTGCAAAAATGTCAGATTCCAAAAAGTCGATATGAGCAGCTCGTCCTATAATCGAGTTAAAGTTCTTTCCATAGACAGAGGGATCGAAGTTGACATCACAACGCATGAACACCCGATTCCCACAGGAAGGAGCACGTATCTGGTCCAAGCAACTATTCAGCATCTCCAAAAATACTTTGCCCTTTTTTGAGTGGTCAAATGAAGCTGTCTGGCACAGTTCAATTCTGGCCGAATGATATGGAACATAGCCGTCCTGAGAGATAAATAATCAATTAATAGCACTAATGGTAGTGGGAAGAACAAGACACCAATAGTTGGAAGAAATGCCAAAAATTTCTGTAACTTCCCCATTCGATCAACCAATTATCTTTCTAAGGTGACAAAGAGAGTAAATTTTTAATTGAACAAGAGATATGATCACATAAATTCCCATTAAGATTTTTTTTTTTTTTTTTTTTTTTTTGAAGAGCCCACTGCAAAAATGTTGATGCAAAAAAACCAGCAAATAGGTTTAGCCCTACGACTGTCAACAAAAAAACACCACAAAGAAGAAAGGTCAAGGTAAAATGGCATGACATGTAATGATTTTAGAAAGTAACATTATCTTTCAAATTAGTGTGTGAAGAGATATCAATACCTGGGGTGAAGATAGCAGAATTATATGCTTGAAATACTGCAGTGTCTTCTTCTGAAAGAAGAAAAATGAACTATTTCAGACCTTCGACAAAAAAATTAATTAAAACACAGTCATTTACCTTCTTTGTCTTTTTAAATTATTTAAATTGAGTTTAATTCAGAATGAAAACTAAAATATAAGTTTTTTTTTTTTTTTTTTTTTTCCTTTACAGGAGGGTCAACCAGCTATTACATTAGCCATGGCTCCATGATACCCTGCCCCTCAAAACAACAAGAAAACCAAGCATGGAAATAGAATAAAATCTGGAAAGCCCAAATGTAATCTTTGTATACCAGAACAATATAATATATTCCTTCAAATACCTTACAAAGTTTGTAGAAAAATGTCTTTTCCAGATCTGGATCATCTGTAAGCGTGAGCTGATGAATGCACTGTGTATTCTTCAACTTCTTCAAAAGCCACAACCCAGAATTAAATAGAGAGTTCGAACTGTAAAGGTACCCCAAATGTGGACCAGATACAGAAACATATGTATACAGGTGTTTACGATATGGTTCCATAGCATCATCTGCACAAAGTAAAGCACATGTCTAATACCGAGCTAACAATTAACAGAAAATAAGGAGGAAAAGTTACTTAAAGTTATGACCATGTACCTGCTATCGCTGTTCTTAAAATGACATTTCCAATAGAATGCCCAACAAAACTGACCTTGATATCTCTTATGGTACCGGATCTTGAGACTTTATCTATTTTCTTTTTGATAAATGAAATCACTTCCTGAGCCAGCCTATGTCCCATCTCTCTGATGTCCCCGGATGTTTTTTCTTGATTTGCTTCTGACATAAGAAAGTCTATCTTCGGATCTATTAGAAGCCATTGATTCCGAACAAGCCGTAAATCCAGATGATGCCCCTGTTATGATTGTATACTGACAAGTTAATCTACTGATATATGCTTCAAACATGATTCAGTAGAAACATGAATGAGAGAGACATCACAAAAATGTTCTGAAACCAAAAAAAGAAAATTATATGCTTTGCGGAAAAGAAGACACAATTTCCATCCAAATTATGTGTATGTGTGTGTGTGTGTATTCATTATAGAAATAAGGAAAATAGTGACCAAGAACCAAAGAAACAAAGAATTGGTACCTACAAATTTAAGAGTAGCAATAAAAAAAATAAGACTTGCCTGGAACCCATGCACAAAGACCACAATCTTCAAGTCACGAACTTTTTGCAGTCGGCTAGAACCAGGTAACTCTTGTCCAGCTCCAGAGCTAGGTCCTGGCTGTGAGCCAAGCATATCTATCAGGTCCAAATTTCTCAAGTATGAGTTGTCACTAAACGTACGCCGTGGAGCATTCATGACACGTTCCACAAATACAATAGGAACTCGCGAAGGGTCTCCAAATATATGCATATCTTGAAGGGATTGAGTATTGATCTGCATGAAAGTAACATTCTCTCATAAAAGTCCAACCTACTTGGAAGACAACAGACAAAAGCACTCCATAAAAGAGCAATCACAGACCTTCATTTGTGCAATACTTCGACGGTGACGCTCAGCACGCATAGCTGCATTCTGGACAGGCTGTGAAAAACACAAGAAAATCCAGTTTCAAGACTGAATATTAAAGAATTTATTGGTGCATGTCACTGAGAACACAAACCAAGACACAGTGGTAACGAAACACGTAGAACATGAGTATTTACATCATCATTCAACTTCCATAAACTTGAAACTCTTTTATGCACACCATTGGAGGTCTCATCGCTCCCACTATTTAGATAATGATGAGGCATCTCAACCTTAGAGTACACATTCCATATTGACCATTCAGCTCTCCGATCCTTTGCCCATCGATCATGCAAATGATTCAGTATCTTTCTATTGTTAGCCCTGAAATGAAGTAATATATTAGCATATAAACAAGCACAGATAAAGTGACAACAATAATAATAAGAAGCCTGACTCTTCCTGTATTAATTAATAGCTAGATAAGGAAAAGAAGATCAACCAAAAACACTTTTGGTAACATATTCACCTCAAAAACAAAGAAATTTCCCTTTATATCTAAAAACCTCTTTCGTTACTGTGGATAATTGTCCCTTCAGTCTTCAACAGTGTATTGCTAAAAAGAATGATCAAGCATGTAATTGCAGCACAGACCAGATCAATACCACACAGGACATTTGGCCAAATCATTACATATGTAGAAATATGAACATATCCAGTAGGACATCTTGTCAAACACAAGGTGTTTCTGTTTTTTGTTGAGTATCTGTGCAGTGTGATGTGTTTGCATATGTTTGTATTTCTATAGACAAAATAAAATTGAGGGACAAAATGTCCATGTGATAGATTCCTTGAAGAAAGGGTTTGCAAAAAAAGAGAGATACCTCAAAATGAGCTTGAAAAAGACTGTTAGTTATGGATAAATTTACCACATTTTGAGATAAAACCAGCAGTTAATGTAAATCTTTGAGGTTGAGGATTCATATTAATCAAATTTTCAACCAAAACAAAAGTTAAAAACTATCTAATATGAAAACGCTTCTATGTAAAACATAAGCTGTTGTCAGACAAATGTCTAAAACATTTAACCATCGGATATGATATCTTTAGTTAAGAAGAACAAATTTTTTCTTCATAAATGTTGTCTGGTTAATTGAAGTTGTATGAATTATAAATATATTACAAATGTTGGCTATATCACCTGGCTTTATCAACAAAAGTTACATACTTATCACTATTTTGGAAAATTGAACTCTGAAGGCTTTGTTTGGCATGTCAAACTAAATTGGACTATTAGAGGATTAGACTGGTTGAGGTTGAATTAGAGTGAATCAAATATATGCTTTCTTTGATTGGTCCACCACAGAATTGAAGTGAAAATAGTGTTGTCTATGTTTGATAGAGAAAGGGTTGGACTGAATAAGATTAAATTAAATTATTTTTCAGTAAAATAAAATTATGTGACCACCAACATGGAATTAATGAAGTTCTCCTATAATTTGTCCAATCTCATATTATATACTCGCTGCACCAAACGCACCCTCAAAGGGCTGGGAACATTTTTCAAGGAAATCTTAGCCATTGTTAATCATGAAAATATTATACAAATATGCAATGCTTAGTAACATCTATTACCACCTGCTGCTGCTAATCATCTAGCATTGGACATAACACATAAAATTCATTAAAAACAAATTTACGAAGCATCAATATACAGTCATAAATCAAGATTCAAGAGTTTCCATTTGCCATATTTTAATGTTTCAGCAATTTGAGAAAATGAAACAAAAACATTCAATGGTCCAATTATGTAGATAAGTTACAAGTCTATTGCTTTATATATATTTTTTCCTTTAAAGATAAGAAGCACTAGAAAAAATATCACAATTTTGATTGTTCAAAAGAAAATACAAAAAAACAAAGCTCAGAAAAAGATGAACTGAAAAGATCAATTAAATTAAAGTTGACTTATTTTCCTTTCATACCATCAATAAAGAACATGCTAATATACATTAAATCCCTTTACAATTAACAAATCAAAGCTGAAAGCTATATTCCAAGTTAAAAGAGAAAAATATAAATAGCTATAACTATTATTATCAATAAAACAAATTGAATTATTGGAAGAATATAAAACCCTATTGGCTACTGTGTAGAAATTCAGAAAATCAGATGTCTAAATACAATGGTTAAAGCAGAGTAAAAACAAACCTGTGGAAATTCAGAAAAGTGTTCCACAAATAGAACACTTGATGGCCCAAAAATTTGAAAATCTTCAACCGATCATCATCTGATAAGGTGCTGAGCAATGCACCAAATTGAGAATTCCGAGAACCATTTGCTTTCTGTTCAAGAACATAACAAAATGATAGGAGATAATAAAATATTTAACTATAGAGCTCAGACAATATAATCAAGTTACAAAGTTGCATGAATAAAGCAAGGACCTCAAGACCATTTTGTGGCTTGCTTTGTCTTGAAACTTCACCATCTGCAGTACCGAGATTTTTTTTCAAGATAGAATTAAACAACTCTACTCCATTCATTCTGAATGAAGGATCAGTCACATCAATAGCTTGGTTAATTGCTTCACCGATTTCTTCAAAATCTTCAAGCAATGTGTTGCGGGAATCTAGTAATGCTTTAACATGCATGCTAGAGTTCATATCCACAGAAGCCACTTTATTTGAAACCTGGTCAATCTCAAAACAAAACCATCAATACATGAACGAATAACTTGTAAAAACAATGGTGACAAAATTAGCTACTAGGTGCTTTAACATGCATGTCAGAGTTCATATCGCACAAGCCAAAGCTAATCTATCTCAGAAACCAACTGTCAATGCATGAAAGGATTAAGGAGACAGTTACAAAATGAGTTAAAAGATGAAAGATTCTCAATAAGTGTGAATCACCAGGTTCAAGTTGAAGCCTAAAGAGAAGAACCAGAACTCTCGAATACATTCAAATTCATATTTTCAATGTATGATAGGGATCCTATCAATTTTTGGAGGATCAGTTATCATGGATTATACAAAACAATCTGATTAGTGATTGAACACTTCAGAATACCAAAACAAGTTTAAGTGATAATAATACTGAAACTTGTACTACAAGCTTGAACTGGATTGGTGCCACAGACAATCCAACATTCAGGGAAATAAACCTGAAAACTAGTCAAGTAGAAACGAGGCTCAAACTTGGCTCACTTGCAATTTATAAACATCTATACAAGTGAGCACACTCAACAGAGTAAATGAACATGCATAAACAGATAGATGCACATAACCACCACTCACACATGCACATGCATGCAAAAATATATTTCAAATAAACATATATTGTCATCAAACAACCAATGCATCAAAAGCCTTAATAGTCTATTGAAGAAGAAAAGAAGATAGCACACATATATTTATAAAAATAGGAAGGAACAAGAGTAGACTAAGTCATGTTGACCAAAAATAAATAGAAGGTACTGTAATATAGATTCGATATGTAAAAACATACTTTATTAGACCCGCCAATACTTTCACCAGAAACATCTACATTGTTGGATGAATCACTGAAATAATTCAATAGTATCGATAGTGCACAACAATCAGTTTGCAAACAATAGCAAATTCAAGGAAAAAAGGAGGAAAATGTAATATGGGTGAGACTGTGAACAGATCTATATTAGAAACTAGAATATGTGACAAACCTGGGTACCTTCAATGCTGGTGTCTGTGAACCAGCTGCCAGATGACTAACGTGAATGCTTACATCAACAAGCACGGCATGAAGCATATCAAAGTGGACAGGGCAATATGAGTGCAATCCCAGAAGAGCTTTAGGAGGAATCCGAAATTCATGGACAGCAGCAGGACCAGCATCCAGAGCAGCCTGCAACTCCGGCCTGCATATAGGCATTACAAAAAACACAGTTTGGCCTTCAATTTCAAAGTGAAAATAGCTTACAGGCAAGAAAGGACAATAGTTTTTAATTTAGCATCAACAGAATGGTTAATTGCCAAAATAAAGAATCTGTCAACTCACCCAATCTCCATGATTGGAGCATACATAAGCTCAAATTTCAAAATACCAGCAGATGTAGGTGAACCCTATATACAAAATGTGATATCAGTACCAAGATATGATATAAAAAATACAGACTGTTGACTGCCAGAAGGTACAAACTGTGAAGTTGGAATAATTAAAACTGCATAAAAATTTTAAAGTCTTCTTTGCTAAATTCCAGATTGACTAATTACACAGCTAAATTTTCTATAAATCAAAAGGTTTTGATGTTATAGCTCTTTCTCCAAATAGCTGTGCTGGACTTGGTGAATTTAACCATAGCTTAGAGCTTGCATTCCCTTAGCCCTAAAAAAGAAAATGTGAGGCATTCTACTGCTGATACGAAGCAAAAGTTATGGTTTAATGGTGTCAGCCAGAAGTGTAAAGCCTACTTTTGGGGGAATCTCCCCTTTTCCATTAAAGTCTCATCTTGTTGGATGTATTGAAGCTGCTGTTGCTTGCCAACATGCTACTACTTAAGAGTAGAGATTAGATGCTATATCAATTTTTATTCTATCCTTCCATTTTGTTGAGCTTTTTGTTTCATGATTTCATTGCTGGCCTTACTTGAACTTTCTTGTTCAAGAATACAGTGTCTTCCTCTACTATTTTTGTGGACTCTCCTATTTTCTCTTTCCTTTAAAATAATAATAATTACTTCTCAGTGAGAGAGCTCAATACCTCGTATTTACTGGGAAATAGACAGAATGAAATCAGGATAGATAAATGTACATCCTGCCTTGCATATTTGATTCGGAAAGGCTGTGTTGAGAAACTGTTGTCCCTATCATCGATCCTCCACACTCCATATACATCATCAGAACCTAGGTTATTGACAAACGGATTTTAGCTTTTACAGCATCTAAAAGTATATTGAGGACAAGCTTACCTAAATTGAATAAAAAATATAGGTTATTCATTTTATATAATTGTCATAAATTATTAAGAGTAAAATATACTATGAGTACATGAAGGTATGTAGAATAACCGATATGACTCTTCTGAAACTACCTTCATATTGAACAACTCTTGCTGGAATTCCCAAAGAAGAATATCCACTGTCCTCCCTTCTCATGCTAACCTTAATCTGATACCATCTAAACAGATCACAAATGCACGCATCACAGAATTATTACAATGATAAGGAAAAGGATCGCAATTGATTATAAAAAAATAATAATAATAAATAGCACCTACCCTTGCTGGAAAAGGTCAAGGTTGTGAAACCTGTGAATATAAACAGCAATCTCTTGAAGAGTACTGAACATGACCACCCACTTAACCTTAGCCAAGAGTTGCTTCTCCTCATGCAACAACCTCTTTTCAACTCAACTTTTACGATAAACACCAACTAACCATTGCAAACACCGGAACATATGAATCTTAAAATCTCCAAATATAGCATCCTTCTTGTATTCAATCTAAAATATCTTTTATGAATCTCCAGCTTCCGTTGCTAGAACACAGGATTCCCAACTTCATAAAAAGCCACAAAACACTCCCTCCACCTCCTCTCTCCTTCTCTCAGCCTTTAATACCACACTCTATAAGAACTCAAACTGGTAATCATTCTCCATCTAAAACAGCTAATAATCTTCACATAAGAAATTCTACAGCTGCAAAGAAGAAAATGAGAAATTCACAAACCACTCTAAAATCACGTGCACCATCAAATTGTTTCAAGGATATTGAAAAAACGAAATCTAATAATTCCGGTTGTCACATATTGTTAATCAAAATCTTCTATTATATCAGCGGTTAACTTTAAAATAATAATAATAATAATAATAATAACAACATATTGCAGAAATAATCATGAAAATAGCAACATTAAATTTGGTTCAAATGAATCAATAACAGAGAATCCTACAATGCATTTGATCTTACAGAAATTAACAAGTAAAAAAAAAAAAGTAACAAACCGTTTCTCGGATCAACCAAATTGCGAATTAGTACTAGATTCTGGATAAACAGTGTTAGGGTTTCGTCATTAACTTGGTGTCAAAAAAGAAGAGAAGAAGATCATCAAGCCGTGAAATTCGCGATTCTCATTCAATCGTGTTTTTGCTTAGTATTTTTCCGGACATTGATTATTTGATTTTACGTTGGTATCCTTTTTCATTTTTTTTCTCACGAATACGATGATGTTTTGCGCCAAAAACATGTCCAAAATGCACCGGAACAGACTCATATTCCCGCTGTTTGGTCTTGTTTGGGCTTTGAATGGGCTTAGCTTGAGCGGTTGCTGTCCCGACAGTATTTAATTTTAGCTTAAACCAGATCGGCCCAATAGTCGTGTTTTAACTATTTTTCGAGTGTTGTTAAATTCGCATTATTAGATTATTTTATATTTTAAAAAAATAACAAAAAATTTTAGATTTTTTTTATTTTTTTTATTTTTTTTTTATTTTTTTTAAGTATAGAGTATTATAGTATTATATAAATTTAGAGTTTTTTTTGGGGGAGTGAACATGAACCTGAAACCTCGTGGTGCAGGTGTGAGGAGTTTACTATCGGGAATTTGGATTATCTACCGATCTGATCTTTTTACTGACTTCACATAATCTCATAATACATAAGCATTTGCAATGAATGTGTGGTTAATATATAATTGGTTTTCACAACCATTTTATCAATAACTAATCACATGTTTTAACAAGATCAAAAAAAATATCAGATCAGTAGAGAATCCAAATCCTATCATCGGGCACCAGACCAACCTCTTCTCGTCTATATTTCTTTTTTAAAGACACGAAAACAGTGTTTATTTTTTAAAAACAAAACAAAAAACACAGAAACTGTGAAACTGATTTGAGAGTTTACCGGTAGTCACTTTAGGTGAAGTGTCCATGAAGCTTCGATGAGGAAAAGTGTTTTTCCAGGGTTGGTTCCTGAATTTGTGAACAAAAACTCGTAGTCAAGGAAATCGAATAACTTTTAAAGATTTTTTGAGTGACAAAAGATTTTTTTTCCTAAAGCAAAATAATTGGAATCATTTAATTTTCATATTCATTCAATAGTCTTAAGGATTGTTTCTTTTTTGTATTCATCACTTATTAATGATTTGAATTTGGTTTTTTTTTTTTTTTTTTTTTCTTTCTTTTTTAAGTGCTCAAACAATTTAAATAAAAGTAATAAAAAATAAACTAAAAATAATTTTTTTTTTAAAATTTGACTTGTCATGCAAGTATGTAACACAATATCATTAGATTAACTTGTAAAACCGATTTTGTCACTATACTCTTGAATGTTTCGATGAACAAATTCACAGGTTTTTTTGGACATGAAAAGTAAAAATTTGACAAATCTGCTTTTATTCATGGTGGGAGTTTCGTTTTCAACTATTCAAAAACCTATAGCAACCTCAGTTTACACGCAATATCATCATTCAAGAGCCCCACCTCAGAAATTTGTCCAAAAATAGAGTCTCGTCAAGAAACATTACAAAAAAACATAAACCCAAAAGCAAAATTTGCACTTTAAAAAAAAATAAATAAATAAATAAATTAGCAAAGCTTTGGTTCTTGGCTTGTCATGTGCATCAGCTTTTGTTTTTTTATCAAGGGCGGCTTTGATTATCTGTTGCATGTATAGAAGAAAGAAAGCATTAGATAGAAAAAACAAGTTGGCAATCTCCAAACCGATTCAACAGTCACCATTTACGATGGAGAAATCAGGGCCGTTCCCTTTCGATATTAAAAATTTCTAGATATTTAATTTTATTGTTAAAATAAATTATATTGATTAAACAGTTACTTGGTTTTAAATAAAATACAAAATTGGAAGTATTTCAATATCATGTCTATGTTTGTTATAATAGTCACTCGCAGCTTAAAAGCATAACTTACCAAATGTATGTACATTTCATTTAAACCAAACAGCAATTAAAAAAGTATGATTTATCAAACGACTACTACTTAATTTTACTGTTAATTATTCCTTTAGCACAATTAATAGTGATTATTTCAGAAGTTACAGTAATATCAAACTGACCCTAACTCTTACTAGTTTGGTCATTGAACAATTAATTGATCATTTTTCACGTCCAAGTGAAACATTATTGAAGTAGAATTATGTTAATATATAAAGTAAGGATGTAAAAGTTAATAAATAATTCATATTTATTCTTTTAATATATCAATATATAAACTTCACATAGATAGAATATTAAGATTTATTATTATTATTATTTAATTTTTAAAATTTATTTTAAAAACATATTTTAACATTTTCCACAAAGATAAAAGGAAAGTGCTTTAGGTGCATGCTTTTGGAACTTCGACTATCGTAATTGACTAGACTGCTGTGGAAAATCCTAATATGGGTGTGTTTGATATGTCTTTTGAAATAGAGTTTATACGGTAGATCATTTACTAATATAGCTTTTATTAAGTATGGTTTTTAACAAAATGAGCTTTTGGTTGTATAAATTATATATAAAAAAAAAAAAAGTATTAACAATGTATTTTTAGAAATAAAAGGTGGTTGAGACAATTCATATGTTTTAAAAAAGTTCAAGAAAATCTTTTTGGAAAAGCCCAAATTTTAGGTTTCTTCTAATAGGCATAAAATAGCTTTTATACAGGGTAGATAAGACAATTCATATATTAAAAAAACTGTTTAATTTTAAATTTTACTAAACAATCAAAAAACTCCAAAGCCGCTTCTAGAATTTATAAAGCGATTTTGGTCTTTACAAAAGCCATACCAAATACATATTAAAAGTGTTATCAGAATATAAAGTATACATGTTTCAAAATCAAATATCACCGATCATTCAAAAAAAGTGTCTCGTCTATTTTTAAAAAGAAAAAGAAAAAGAAAAAGTGACTTGTTGTACTAAGATTGCGAGTGAAATTAATATATATATATATGGGGAAGGATTGAGGGACACAAGATTTGATATAAATTTTCAACCATTAGATCCATGAGATTTGGATGACTTAAATATAATAAATTGATTTCTTTTTTATTCCCTTATCATTTATCTATCATTAATTTATTTATTTTTTTCTCTCTCCTCTAGCTCTCATACATTCACTTTCCTAATTAAAATCTAATTAACATTTCATCTTCCTCTCTCTTGTTTTTTTTTTTCCTCTCCTTCCTTAGTTTTCTATTCTCTATCATGAATCAGGATATATATAACTTGCAAGTTGCATTTGTAAAGAAGTCAAAGCATGAGAGAAAAAAAATCACCACCTGGTTGAGTTCAAGAGTGACTTTGTCCTGATAGCTTTTCTAATTTTGTTTGCAATGCAATGCTATTATGCTAATGATCTTCCAGACTAATTTCCCCATACAAAGATGAAAGATCCATCTAATTTCACCGCATGGGTGGCATCACCTCACCCAACATTACTGGCCTCTTAAGTCATAATTAGCAAGTAACAGTCAGTACCTAAGAGAACCAGTAACCATATATACAAATTACAATTAGCATCAATAAGATTTCAATTCAGTGGTACCTTCAAATAAATATGTAGGTTTAAAGACGAGATGAGGTTAGTTCGATAATAAACCCTTCACACTTGCACAACGAGGTTGCAGTTCTCCCTCAAAAAAACCCCGAATTATAATATAATACTATAAAATAAAAAAAATAAAATAAAAAATTGTTTTTAAAAATAAAATATAAAATCTTTATTATATATCCATCATATATACACATACTTACAATTCTTATATGATAACAGAATCCTTTAAAAACTTAAATTCATAAGTACTAGAGGAGCAACAAGCCAACAAGTGTATATATATATATATAATTGTTAGAGATTTAAGAAGCAACAATATGTCAATATTGGCTTGCTTTCTCCACTCAAGTCATAGTCAGTAATCTAAATCACATTTCAATATTTTTTTTGTGAAAATTAAACCGAACATGTGGCCATACATATCCAAAACAAAAAGGGTTCATTACTTTGTGGACTATGTAATATACAGATGTGATGAAATCCAAACAGATTAATAATAGAGATAGGAAGGTGGCACAAGTCGGTCCAACACGTGGTCCCTTATTAATATAAAACCATATAACAAAAATAATAATTAAACACATTTCTTATATATAAGTATATAACGCACTCATACACGCAAGTAGCTAACAGTAGTTTACCTAGCTAGGACGACTAGAGAACTAGTTTAGGGTTTGGGGTTCAAGGTACGGTGGCCGTGAGCTTATAAATATTATAAATACGCATTCTTCGGATTGCAATCCAAGTATGGCACGTAAGCCGACCCCATTGTTTCTTTGTTTGTATCTTAAAGAAGCCATGAATAATTGAATTGTTGTGATATATATATATATATATATAGTAATATGATATTCATGGACCGACTAAAAACACACGTCTTCTTCAAGTACTCCTCATTTGTTTGTTCTAGCTTGTCGTCTCCTTTCCCTCATCTCTTTTATTGAATTGAATGGATTCTTGATTCTTCACTCCTTTAACACACAATATAATTATAAAAACAGGGTTTCGTACGTGGATCGTGTTAAAGGGGACCTTGCATTTACGTACGTTCAATTTTTGTGATAAAGATGTGACGATATGATCATATTGTATGAGAGTGTGTGTGTATAAATATATACATAATAGCGACATTATAGTACGTACCAGATCATTTATATATAATTCTTTTGGTGATTAGATGACAAGGGTCACAGGACACATGCATGATGTAACATGCCTAGCTAGTGTGAACGTGATCTGTGAGAAAATGAAAATGGCAGAAGAGTAGTGATGGACAGCGAAAATGGCCCCAGGTGTTCACGATGATATATATATTAAAGTTTAAAGGAGGAAGAACCTAACAAATTATTACAACAAAGTTGATACTTTATAAAATCATTTAATTGACTGGTTTACATTTAATAAATGATATATACCCCATTCACATTAATGGTGGGGTTAAAAATTAGTAAATTGATTTTGATAGGTCTTGGTAGACCTTTAAACCGTTAGATATTGGATTTTTTTTTATTTTTTTAAAAATGGTATATTCTAATTAAAAATTTACAAGAGAAGACATTAATTGGATATCAAAAGTTGGAACCAATACCGATAAAGAATCAGAATTTATTAAGAGATATTATAGTTTTTTTTTTTTTTTTTTTTTTTTTTTTTGAAGGAAAAAATATATTATAGTTATATATGCATTATAATTTATAGTTGTTTTAGCTTTTGGAATAAATATTATTCTCAAGAGAATATATACCATGTGTTGAGATATTGATGAATTCAATAATATTTTCTGGGCCTTAATTTAATTTTAATTAACTTTATATGACAAGGCATTAGTGTTTTCAAATCCTAAGATTGGTAGTCGAAGCTTGCTTTATTTTGATAACATTAGCCCGTAATTATATTTATAATCGTAAAAGCTGTAGCAGCTAGTTCATGAAGTGATGTTCTAAAAGTTGATTTATATTGTGAGTCAGTCAGTATATTGACTGATCAGCTCATCGGCTGGTGGCCACACGATTGATATATCATATCAAACTAAAGGGAGGTAGCACAAACAAAAAAGATGATATGAAGTATGAAGTCAATTAGTCAAGATTCCTCTGCAATTATTGGGCTCGATATCTGATGAATATCATATCAAACCAAATTTGCAGTGTAAAATTTCCAAATTTCAGGTTGGTTTTTTATGTACACACAGATGGGGAATATATAAAAATCCAAACCCGGGGACGCGGCTACCAGGCCGAGACACGTAGAAATTAAATTACTTGTAATAGTATTATATACTTTGCTTATATTATTTGATGAGTACTTGTATTAGAATAGAAACAAAATGTCATTTTCCAGGGGATTATGGAGAATAATAGAGTTTGGCACCGCACAAATGTCGTCCTTACGCAGAATTTGATGCTCATATAGCCATATAACACGTACATTAATTCAAAAAACCTTCCTCATCCTATCATTACACTTATTGATCGATAGAGACCATATATTCTAAAATGGCTTACAATTATCAAGTATTAGACGACAAAGGACGACCCAATAAGTTATAAGACCACTTGCATCACTCGTGACAGCACAGGAAACACCACGGTATCGTATAGTGTTTCGTTTTCGTATTACATATATGAAAATCATGAATCCCGCACTTAAAAGTTAATATAAAGATATCATGTCGTAATCACCATTCACCACAGTAGAAAAAAGGCCACATATAGAATGGACCATCAGTAGGATGGCTAGTTGCATGAATATTTTGGACCATTTTTGGGATGCCAGTTGCTAGCTTGTAATCTTGTACAAGTTTGAATATGATCTTTATACCACTCACTATGAGAACAACAGACGTATGTTGCAACTTGCAATTGTCTTTTGTGTAATGTAAGTGATAAAGTCTCAATTATTTGAGTAGCAAACAGTTTGATTTACCTACCACAAACTATAGTTTTATATGGTGATTAATATCCACGAAAACAACTATCACACTTCGCCTAATGTGCCTTGGTAAGTTAGTAGTTAGAGCGTTTATTTAATTTATTAAATAAGTCTTAGGTTCGAGTTAAAAAGAAAATAGTATTATGAAATATGATAAAATAACAAGGGTGTAGCTCAGTTGGTAGATGGATGAGCTTGGACTTTGATAAATGACTCCCAGATGAGTGGCTCAAAGCCTACCAATAGCGAAAACTTTAAAACAAATATCTAATCCCGAATTAATAGATATTATTAATAAAAAAAAATTGATAAAATAATATTATGTAGTCCATTGATATACAAATGTTAACAAATAAGGTTTAAATAAATAAAAATAAAAACTATTATAATAATCTAGGGTATGAGAAGATGGATAGACGTAAACCCAAAACCATATGATGTATGTGTAATGAGCAAACCATTAAACCAACCTCATCTCGTTGGTGTTAATAAATAAGTTGGTGGATAGGGAATTAGGGATTAGTATTTTAATTCTTTAAGAAATGTGTAAACCGATTAGCATTAATAATTCTCTTTTGACTTGTATAAAGTTAAAAAGTTTTTCAAAAAAAGTGGACTAAAGAACAAAAAAAATGTTGACCAACGAAATAACTCATGATTAAAAATTAGAAGTGCTAGATACACTTTCACAATCCATTCTCTCAACCCACTCTCTGTTCATTTGTCTATATATGAATATCATTAATTTATTCATATTAAATTTATAGCTTTTAATAAATAGCCTACTTTTTTATTTTATTTACGATGCAAACTAATAACTTATTTCCTAAATTACCATTCTCTTTTAACTTTAACATATTGTCATTTAATATCAGTTATATATATATATATGTATATATTGCTCATATATCTATTTCTTTCTTACCAAATTTACTTAAACATTTCTTTTTGTTTCCCTGTCTAACTTGATGGTTGTTGTATAAAATAAATAAATAGTAAAACAAATTAGAGTTAAATAATTTTAAAATATATTATAAAAAAATTCATAAGATAAGATAAGTAAAACTTAATATCTATATCTAAATTAAAAATAAAAAATAAAGAAAAAAATATGCTATTAGGTAGATACTTACATATTTTTTATCTTTTAATTTAAAATTGATTTGCTTTAATTTGATTTAATTTGTCTGTCAATCTAACCAAATTCTTTTTTTTTTTTTTTTAATCACATAGAGAGAAAAAAATAATTCTTTCGTTAGCTAAATCTTGAAAGGTAAAAATTTTGGCTCAAACACATATACAATTAGAGCAGACCCAATAAGGGTAACTGAGGTTCACATTTTTCTCCTCAGATATTAAAAATTAAAATAATGAATTACGGTTTATTTGAATTCTTTATAATATATTTTTAAATTATTT
The DNA here is from genome assembly GCA_954870605.1 of Acer campestre. Lineage (NCBI taxonomy): Eukaryota > Viridiplantae > Streptophyta > Magnoliopsida > Sapindales > Sapindaceae > Acer > Acer campestre. Next base: position 26,086,279 of record OX940810.1, read on the forward strand.
AAATATAATTTATTTTACTCTTTATTTATTTATTTTATACAACAACCATCAAATTAGCTAATGGTGAAAAGAAATATCCGAGCAATTCAATTTGGGACCGTACACACACCTGATATATATATATATAAACTAATATTAAATGACAATGTTTTAAAGTTAAAGGAGAATGGCAATCTAGGAAATAAGTCGATGGTTTGTATTGTAAATAAAATGAAAAATGAGGTCATTTATAAAGACTACAAATTTAATGTGAAAAAGTTAATATTATACATGTGTCATCATATGAACAGAGAGTGTATTGAGATAGTGGGTACCCCTCCCTAACACTTGACATGTGTCAGGGGAGAGGTATTTTTGTCCAAAAACTATTATGTGTTTAGACAAAAATATCCCTTTCCTAAACACATATCAAGTGTTAAAGAGAGGGGTAATACAGGGGGTGAGCAAAAATGGAATTGAGAGAAAGTGCATCCAGCACTCCTCATTTAAGTAGATCTTCTAATCTGACTAGTTACTACGCCTTGAACAACTAAACACAGTCAAATAATTTTTGTGATTATAACACTAAAATTATAATGACTCACATTTTATAGGTGCTTATGGGGTTGTGACGTTGTGTGGGGTTTTCTCCCCACTATTACGGAAATAAATATTACAGATTTCGTAAATTTCTTTGAACAAACCAAATACTTTAAAAACAAATTTAGATTATATAAAAGAATCACTTTCAGATTTTAATAATCAAATTAAGAAATTTCCAAATAAAATTGAAATAATAGAATTGATAAACTTAATAAATAAGAAAACACCTAAACCAGTAGAATTAGAGATTAAAAAATTAATAAAAATTTTACGTATAGAAGTAGAAAGTATAAAACAAACTCAAAAAGACTTAGTGTCCGTTTAAGAGAACTTGTCTACTGGCTAAATAAAAAAACTATTTTCAATTTTTTTTTGTATCGTTTAGTTGTCACTCAGTAGAGCTTTTAGATGATTAAAAAGTTTAAAACTTTTCCAAGTAGATATTTTGGAGTTTTTTTAATAACACTAAATCTTCAATATAACCCTATAATTTAATATTTGTTAAAGTATTTTGGTAATTCTATCATTAAAAAGGCTCTTTTTTTTTAATTGATAATTAAACGACCAACGACTTTTATTTAAAAGCTCTACATCTAAAAGATCTACTTCTAAAAAATCTACTTGAGAAGCTCTCCCATATGTACTCTTACAACATCAATTAAAAGCAGTAAAAAAACATAGTCAATGAATGGATAATACTTTAACTTTAACTACATGGGACCATTCGTCGTCAATACTTATAATACTAAAAAAAAAATAGAAAGAATCTACAACACATATTAAGATAAACAAAAATATGGGGAGATTGTTTTGCACCATTGGAATAAAGAGACATAAAAGGAAAATCCGGATAGGACGAGATGACCTTTAAGATGTATATTGAAAATGTAAAGAGCAAATTTATATTCTCTATTCGACAACCCCATTTCAGGAAAATAATCTACGTACGATATTAATTTGGAAGAAAATACAATTACGTATGCTTTTAATGGATTTGGATTCTTATTCGAATTGTCAAAACTATTTTCCAGTCCAAGTGCTCTGAACTTGCTCTAATTCTCTAAACAGTTCTGCTGGTAATTTTTTTTTTTTTTTTTTTTAAGGTCACTCTACTAACTATACTATGCAGAAACCTGTATAGTAGTATAAAAACGGCCATGTATCTCTCTCAATATGTAACCATTTACAAACCTGAAATATTATTTTAATATATCACTTAAATGAAGTGAAGTCATGGTAGCATCAGCTTTACTTACATCAGGATTAGATTCGGTTACACCTACCTATCCTATGCAGGATACAATGATTTAATAGTGAAAATTACAGTGTTATTGTGAAAATGTATGATATAGATAAAGAGAAAATTTTATATGGGACAGTCTTATTGTGAAAATATATTATCCCAATGTAAATAACACATTTTTATGACTTCACATGTCGGTGAGATCATTGCATACAAATTTTGTTAGATAATGAGATTGTTCTATGCAAGTTTTTCGCGATAAAATTCCGTGTTGAGAGAGAACCGATTTGGGGCCCAATTTAAAGTGCGTGAGAGAGAGAGAGAGAGAGAGAATAGAGATAGAAAGTGGGAATACGGTCAAAAACTCAAAATAATTAATTTGTTTATATTTATCTGTTGGGGCACTTAAATATAACTTTTCCAATATTATATTATATTCAAATCGGATGGTTATCATCCAAAACAATCATTTTATTTCTTTTTAATTTGTACCAAAATGGATGGACAAAACCGAATAGGAACCCATTAAACAACAACAATACAGTGTGGGGACACGACAGGATAGAATTCTGGAAAATCTACACACTAGTACACTACTGTTATACTTCCACCATGGACGGTGCACGACAATGTTATAATATTAATAACAATTCCAATAATTTATTATTTTAACTACGAGATGCTTGCCTTGGTGGTTCAAGACTTAGGATAAAAATTTCAAGTTTTTTATTTTACTTTTGGCAATTACATTGTAGCCAGCCATTAGGGCGCTAGCTCAGCTGGTGGAAGAACGGGCTTGGGGCACAGGTAACTCCCGGGTCAACGATTCGAATCCTACTCAGGAAAATGTGAGTTCTGATTTATCCGCTTGTATCTTTGTGTGACTGGGGGTGTGGGCTGAGGTTTCCTATCTGTCCTACTCCATAACATCCAACAAATAGACCGTTGGAACCAACAAGTTGGCTATGAGTGTGTCACGCAGTTGGGGAGGACAGACGGATGGATACCTGAACGAAGTCTGGGATCCTCGATACAGAAAAGAAAAGAAAATAAAATAAAAACAATTCCATTAACTCTTTTTTATATAGCAGCTAGGGTTTACTAGTAACTCTATATACTCTTTTTTTAAGTATTATAATAGCTATTATAATAGGACTGTCGAGATCAAACAATATATATACGGTCTTGATATTTACTCTTATAATGGGAGATAACTACTCTCATAATCCGGGAAGAAAACTCCTTACACATGCTTGTAAAATACATAGTCTAATTTGAACCATTCACCACTTATGTGGAAAGGAGATACACTCCCAAGTCCCAACGCTACTATGAGGTCATGTGTAACTCTATATTATATGTTATAGATATAACACTTAGCGACTAGAATATTGTTATTCTAAGGACTAATTGCACAAACATCCCCTGAGTTTAGGTCTAATTGCACGTATATGGAACTTTTGCCTATAATTACACAAACATCCCCTGCCGTTAGTGGTCAACGGTTAAATTTAACCATTAACTCTTTTATTGTAGAAAATGTCCAAAATGCCCTTATTTATTTTTAAAATAAACCAATTAAAAAGGGACTAATTGCACAAACATCCCCTAACATTAGACATAATTACACGCATATGGAACTTTTGCCCATTATTACACAAACCTCCCTTGCCGTTAGTGGTCTACGGTTAAACTTTACCATTAACTCACTTATCCATTTAAAAAGTCTAAAATGCCCCTAATGTGTAATATATTATTTAAAATAGTTAATTAAAAAAAATTCCAGCTTTTATTAAAAAAAAAATAGATTTTATTTCAAAAAAAAAATCATATTTTATTTTAAAAAACAAATCCATATATTTTTTTTAAATCCATATTTTTTTCCTTCTATAAATGCATTTTTTCCAATCTAAAAAAAAATAAAAAATAAAAATAAAAATCTTATAAATCAAATTCTAAAAACAATCTTCTCAATTAAATTCTAAAATAAATAAATAAATAATCAAAGACCAATTTTCTCTCTCTTTTCTTTTCTTTCATCCATATTGTCCTAATTTAATTACTTAATCTATTATTATTTATTTTATTTTATTTTAATAAAAAAAATGAAGGAAAAAAAAAAGGAGCAAATGCCCAGAAGAATGAAGAATGCATAAACATGGAGATCTCCAATGGAGATTTGGGTTTTTTGAGATTTTTTGTTGGTTCATCGGTTGGAGACCTACAATGGAGATATTGAGTTTTTGATTGGGATTTTCTATTGGAGATTTTTAAATGGATATTGTTTGATAATTTTTTGTTTTTGTGACTAGAGATCTCTCGAAATCTTTAATCTCCATGTTTATGCATTCTTCATTCTTCTGTGTATCTGCTCCTTTTTTTTCATTTTTTTTATTAAAATTAAATAAAATAAATAATAATAGATAAAGTAATTAAATTAGGGCAATATGGATGAAAGAAAAGAAAAGAGAGAGAAAATTGCTATTTGATTTTTTATTTATTTTAGAATTTAATTGAGAAGATTGTTTTTAGAATTTGATTTATAAGATTTTTTTTATTTTTTTTAAGATTGGAAAAAATGCATTTATAGAAGGAAAAAAATCTGGATTTAAAAAAAAAAATTCTGGATTTGTTTTTTGAAATAAAATCTGATTTTTTTTTTTAATAAAAGCTGGAATTTTTTTTAATTAACTATTTTAAATAATATATTACACAATAGGGGCATTTTAGACTTTTTAAATGGATAAATGAGTCAATGGTAAAGTTTAACCGTTGACCACTAACGGCAAAGGAGGTTTGTGTAATAATGGGTAAAAGTTCCATATGCGTGTAATTATGTCTAATGTTAAGGTATGTTTGTGCAATTAGTTCTTTTAAAAATAAATAAGGGCATTTTGGATATTTTCTACAGTAAAGAGAGTCAATGGTTAAATTTAACCGTTGACCACTAATGGAAGGGGATGTTTGTGTAATTATGGACAATAGTTCCATATACGTGCAATTAGACCTAAACTCAGGGGATGTTTGTGCAATTAGTCCTTATTCTAATTGAGCGTCGAGCCACATTTTAGGCTGCAGTAACTTTATATATGTTAAAGCTAAGTTTTTTGTCATTATATATAGTGGACAAACGGGTTCTTTTGTTCTCAACCTATACCTTGCTTTTTACACATAATAACTTTGGCATTACCTTCTAATTCCTCTGTTTCTCTATATCTTCATCTTCATCAACTGTTTTTTTCATTAACACTTTAAGTTTGAGAGAGAGTGAGAGAGAGAAAATGGCTAAAGAGATGCAGAAAGGCAGCTTGTATATTAATCAAGACGTTGAGACGTCTTATCAGAACGGTGATGCTAACAAGAACTTCGACGATGATGGTCGAGATAAACGAACCGGTATGTACATACACACATACATATATTTGTTTGTTTCTTGAGAAAATATTTCTTTGTATATGTACATATATATGATTATTGAGTTGGGTTTTGGAAATTTTGAAGGTACTTGGATTACTGCAAGTGCTCATATTATTACTGCTGTTATCGGCTCTGGAGTGTTGTCACTGGCATGGGCAATAGCTCAGCTTGGTTGGGTAGCTGGTCCGGCTGTACTCATGGCTTTTTCACTCATCACATATTTCACCTCCTCTCTCCTCGCCGACTGCTACCGTTCTCCGGACCCTGTCACCGGAAAAAGAAACTATACTTACATGGACGCTGTCAGAGCCAACTTAGGTCGGTTCACATTCACATATAATTTTTGTGGTTTTAACCTGTGTCCTTGTTAACACAACTCATTAGTTTTGTTCAATTTTTTTTAGGAGGTAGAAAGGTTCAGATGTGTGGATTGGCTCAGTACGGGAATCTCATTGGAGTGACTGTTGGTTACACCATCACTGCTTCTATCAGTATGGTGTAAGTAAATTTTGAGTCAACAACAAGTCAACGACTGGTTGTTTTTTTTTTTATTTTTTTTTATTTATTTTTTTATTGGGAGCTTGTTTAGAATCGTTGGTTTAATTTGTTTGTTTTGATTTTCCATGCGACGTTATCTTTATCTATCAGGGCTGTGAAGAGGTCAAATTGTTTCCACAAACATGGACACGAAGCCAAGTGCAACATATCAAACAACCCTTTCATGATCCTCTTCGCTTGCATCCAAATCATCCTCAGCCAAATACCAAACTTCCACAAGCTCTCTTGGCTCTCGATTCTCGCTGCAGTCATGTCTTTTGCTTATTCTTCCATTGGTCTCGGCCTCTCCATTGCCAAAATTGCAGGTAATAAATATCTCATAAAGAAAAATTAGAAACATATATCCTACTTTTTACTTTTACTTTTACTTTTTTTTTTCCTTTTCTTTAATATTTACTATTTACTATTATTTACGAATAGTAAGATATAAAGGTGAAATGTCTAGAATTCTTTTTTATTTTTTATTTTTTATAATATAATATAATAAATTGAGATGTGACTGTCTATATACAGGCGGGGTTCATGAGAAGACAACTCTAACAGGTACGACAGTAGGAGTAGACGTTACAGCATCCGAAAAGGTGTGGAAAGCGTTTCAAGCAATCGGGGACATCGCTTTTGCTTATGCCTACTCTACCGTGCTCATCGAAATACAGGCAAGTCCAAAATCTCAAATTACAAACACATCGATCAAGTCATATATTATACACAGCTCTAGGCTCTAGCTATATATACAAAGGTTGATTTTGTCGATCTGAATTCTGGAGCAATGATTTTTTTGAACATGATCATGTGAAAGTTGATATGTGTGCCTACCTCGACATGGCATATGATACTGGGGTACTTCCAAATTTTATGTCTAATAGGTGTCACCTAACTTTTAGCTAGGTGTTGATTTAATAATATTTATGGTATAGGATCAAATCAAAAACAAAATCCCCCAAAAAAGGACAAATAATATAGGCTCTCTGTCTTTGTTATTAAAATGTCATAGAATATGAATATCATTATTAATTCTTGAACATAAATGTCTCCCTTACGGTCCTCTAATATATTTTTTTTTTTCCAAAAAAAAAAAAAAAAAAAAGAGTATAATACTAGAATTAATATACTCATTAATACTAGACATCATTCTATATTTATATCTCACATTGATCTCAATTATATATGGCAAATGAAATGTTAGAGCATCTTCAATGCAAAAGTGGTTTGCGTACCAATAATTGCTGATATAGAAACGATGTTAAGAGACTTGCTTTATATGTAACATAAAAATAGACCTGATAGACGATCAATTCAAAATTTGATCTCCAATCTTCCATCTAAAACACAATTTTTATAATGATGTGTCTATCTTTTTTTCCTGTTTTATTTTATATTTTATTTCCTTATCAAAAATATATGAAAAATTAAGGTCAGTTTTAAATGTTTGCTGAGTCAACCTAAAATATAGCTGTGCAACAAACCGTCTGAAAGTGGACGGTCATGTTGACAATATTTAATAAATTTTTTTGACACGTTAGATTAAGGTTGAATATGTACGGTTGCATTGGAGACACAATTATTAATATAACGTCTATTTATCCTATGTAGTATCTTTTTTTTTTTTTCATAAGTCATGATTGCATTGGAGATACTTTTTTATATTTTATAGGTGATAAGATATTATTTAAAGTTTTAATTAACACTTTCTCCTGACTTTGAGGTCACGTTGTGAGGTCAACATCGATTTTTATAGTGGTGTCATGATTCATGGAAAAGAAAAAAAATGGAAAAGAAAAAAAAAAAAATGGGGTTTTAGATAGGAAAGAATATAAGTGGAATTTAGATTTGGTGTAGGAAGAACGGTGACCAAAATATTTATTTTAGGTACAATAGTAAGTGATGGGCCAGGTAGTTTTTTTTTTTTTTTTTTTTTTTTTTTTTGATACAGGCCAGGTAGATTCTTATGAACCAAAAAAATCAATGGTCCAGTGATTGTGTTGGCCTAATTTTCAAAAAGAAGTGAAAGCCCACTTTTTTTTTTTTTTCTTTTTTCTTTTTTCTTTATTTATTTATTTATTTATTTATTTTTATCTATCTATCTACATATGTATTTTTTTTTTTTTTTTTAAGTTTTTGTCATTAGTAATATTCGAGCACTGACTTTAAATCATTTGCCCACTCTTTAAGCTTGTCTAATCTGCTCTTCAATCTCTATCCACGATGCCTTTTTGTGTCACTAAGTATAGAATTGTTTAGTTTCCACTTTCCATGATAGATGGACTTGGTCCACTCATGGGGTCCCTTCTAATAAGAAGGAATCACTTTATTAAAGTAAATGGGATTTTACTTTTAAAATTCACTAGATATTTCTTTTAAGAATGTATAATTTGTTATAACATGTAGATTCGAGTTACATCTTCCTCGTATTGTAATAAAGTTATGGGCCCACTTATATCACCTTTTAAGTGCCAAACTTTTGTAATAGTTTTTTCTAAAAAAAATTCTATAATCAAATTTAGTTCAATATAAACAAATTAATTGACGATTTTTTTTACTTTCATAAAATATATTAGGAAATTTTTTTTTTTCCTTATTTTCGAACATGTTAACCGGATGCGTGAGTGTGTGAGCGGTGTACATTTTATATTTCTTCCCCAAATGTTGTGGGAATATTAGATATTCGAGCATTGCATATAGTGTTTGATCTCAGTAAGGACAAGTCTTAAGAGAATTGAGGGATTTTGAAGCTAAGATTAAAAGTGCATGAATTGCAGGACACAGTTAAATCGAGTCCTCCTGAGAACAAATCCATGAAGAGGGCAACTGCTGTTGGTGTCTCAACCACAACCTTGTTCTATGTACTATGTGGATGCCTTGGTTATTTAGCATTTGGAAATGATGCTCCGGGAAATTTCCTCACCGGCTTTGGATTCTACGAGCCTTTCTGGTTAATTGACTTGGCAAATATCTGCATAGCTGTCCATCTAGTCGGTGCTTACCAGGTAACTCCGGCTAATTCTCACTAATTTACCCTCAAAATCTTCAACAAATTTGAACGAGTAACATGAAACCAATATAAACCCTTTCTTTCTAATTGCTACACAGGTCTTCTGCCAACCATTATTCGGGTTCGTAGAGAAGAAGTGTCACAAGCGCTGGCCGGAAAGCAAGTTCATAACGAGCGAGCATGGCATTAAAATCCCATTTTACGGAATGTATAGCGTCAACTTATTCAGGTTGGTATGGAGGACATTATACGTTATGTTAACGGCCGTAGTAGCTATGATCTTCCCATTCTTCAATGATTTCGTGGGTCTCATCGGAGCAGCTTCGTTCTGGCCCTTAACGGTTTACTTTCCGGTGGAGATGTACATTGCGCGCGCAAAAATTCAAAAATTTTCTTCGACGTGGATATGGCTGAAGATATTGTGTTGGGCTTGCTTATTAGTATCACTGGTTGCTCTAGCTGGATCCATTCAAGGCCTCGCAAAGAGTCTCCAGAAATACAAGCCTTTTCAAACTCCAGAGTAACACAACTTTATTCCCAGATGATATGTAATGTAATATTTTTCAAATATAAATAACTAGCTGGGTTTATAATTTGTATCGAAGAAGAAGAAGAAGAAGAAACATTTGTAAGCCAAAGCTCCACAATATATCATTTGAAGAACTTTTGTTCACCGGTAAGGAAATACATTTTGAGATGTTAGAAATGCTTTTAATTTAGCAGAAATTTTTCTATATCTATTGTTCTGAAATATCTTAGAATAAATAAAACGTGGCCGTCAATCGGGGAAAAAGAATATATAGAGAAAATGAATTTTGATAAACATTTGTTGTAAATTTGGATTTGGAAAAATACCATCTAATGTTCGAAAAAGAATCCAAATTCACACAACACAAGTGTGACAATTTAGCTTGAGATTTTTAAATTTCCTTTAATTTAATCAAAAGTTCATCTAGTCAAAAGCATTTTCTTTTTTGTCTTCCACAGGAACCAAAGGTACAACTTGATCGTTCTTCAAGTGAGAACGAAGAAGAATACATATGAAAGGAGTAAACAAATATCCAAATTTTAAAAAATGTCCCTGTCTAAGTTTTACTTGATTCGCACAATCGCACATACCGAGAAAAATGCAAACATAAAGGCCTGTTCGGTAATGTTTTTGTTTTTCGTATTCTGTTTTATATAATTTCTTTTGAAAATGAGAAATTAAATGTTTTCAAAAGCTGAAAATGTTCGTTCGGTAACAATAATTGAAAACAGTATTTTGAAGAAAAAAATTAAACAATAAATTTCAACTAATTAAAATCATATAACTATCTAACCATATATCATATAATAATAATTTCTTAATTTCTTAAATCTACGAAGCTATTTCTCAAAAATGACAAAAACCCATAATAGAAGATAGGTATAACATTTTTGGCTATTTTTGAGAAGTTAAAGTCTACTCTGACTCGCTCATTACAAATGCTTGAATAAGACTTTGTGCTGCATGAGTTTGTTCAGGTGTCCCAGATATGATAATCACCGTTTCAGTTGCTCCAGGCTTTGGCTCAGTAATTGTAATTTTTGCATCAGAAATCTGAAATAGTGCCAATCATTTCAATTTTCTAAAGACATTGACCATACATAGTTACTATCAAAAATCAATTATCTGAACATGCAATATTGTTTAACAGAACAGGTTCAAAAGAAACTTTAAAACTAGCAAAAGCAGAGATAAAACAATTTATCGGGGCAAAGCAGAATACGGGGTCAAGGGGCAATACAAGATCTTTGGTTGGCTTTCAAGTTTCAACACGGCACAAACCATAGGATAAATGGATATCCATTGCAAGTGTAATAGCAATACCAGCAATAGAATCAACTTTCCATGATGGTTCCAAATAAACATGGAGGATGAACATATTAATTTCCGGTAAAATACAACTGCAAGATGCAAGCTCATTTATGTGCCCAACAACACATTCATCACGATCACCATAAATTATAATCCTAAAGGCCCAGTAATAAGAAATTGATGCACTTTGTGAGTTCAAACTTTAACATAGGCGATGATCAAATCCAGAAAGCAATTAAATATTATGCCACTATGATGATGTTCTGACAAGACGACCCAAAAAATACATCAACTCTATATAAAAGTTTGCTAGAACTTGTGTGTACAAGCTGGTTGGGCATCTCTGTGGATAGGTCAAGTTTGACAGTAAGCATTCAAATTGACATTGTCACATATTTGTCATATGTAATGAGATCCATCCATATTAAAATGTTATAGCATGTCACAAATTTTCTTCCGAAAAAAGAAAGAGGAGGTGAGCTTTGATATATGCAATTTTAAAAAATAAGTATTAACTCAAAGAATCTACCTGACGAATTTGTTTTAGACATGCACCATCTTCTCCATGAATTATCGGAACAAGAGAACGAGGAACAACGACTTCAACAGTAGTGCTTGTAATAATGGCCGATTGGCTTCCTCTACATGTAAAAAATGAAGAAATAAATCCAGGGGTGCAATTGATGAAAAGTTTGCATACCAGGATTGTAAATTAAAAATGGAAAAATTAAAATCCATATACCCTCCAAAACCCGGAATTCTTCTATGCTGGGGTCCTGCAAAATCTGGTAAACCTATTGGGACACCACCATCAATAATACCCTGCAAACAAGTATGGAAACAAAAAGATACTAAATTAACTTCAATAAAAGTTGCAGATTTCGCTTTTTATAGTAACCATGCTATTCTTACAGCTGCTTATTTACTTAAATGTCAAATACTAGTGGATCTCGCAACACGCAACATCCTTTAAAGCAAGAATTAGCAAAAGAAGTACTCTTAACAGTTTTGTACCTGAGGACCCCATGGTTTTCTTTCAGGCATATGAGGTCCCATGCCTGGTCTATGAAGATGATGCATAAAAAGAGAACGATCATCGCGGGGGTGAAAACCACCACGTGGAGGTGGACCACCAGCAGCATCAAATTTGTGAAATGGTGGACCAAAATTGGAATACATTCCTGGAGGTGAGAGTTCCCTCCTTCCCATATATGGAGGAAATGGGGGTACTTGATCCAGAAAAGCAGGATTTAAAGGATGGTTGATTGAAGGAAAAGCATCACGGAAGAAATGATGCCGCAAACGAGTTGTTATCTGCAGAAGGGCCTCTTGAACTGTTTCAAGTTCTCCACCAATCTTATTCGCACAGAAACCATGACCAACAACCACAGTGAGTACTTAAAAAATCTAAAAAGATAAAGATGGTAATAAGTTAAGAAACAGTTAAATACAAGCAAAGATACCATGGAAACTGACATGTACATTAATAACTAGGCAGCATCTAGAAATATTTTAAGATGATGATACCCCATGTTGAGAAACATGGTAAAATTTCAACCTTGACCATCTCAGAGTAATCCATATGCAAACACACCTGGACAACTTCTTCATTTTCAGAAGCACACTTAGGAATCTGATCCTTCCCCAGTATACGAATATAAGCCCCAGTTAACTTCCTCATCTCAGCTATGATGGAACCACCCTTGCCAAGGAGACAGCCAATTTGATTAGAAGATACAAGAATTCTTGCCATCACATTCTGATCTCTGTTATCAGGTAAAGGCAAAGCCCTAAATATCCTGGTTTGCACACGAAGAACTGCATCTTGTGGAGCAGATATCCTATCATCTGGGTGCTGCAAAAGTAGATCTATTGTTAGTATAGTCAAAAAAAGGCCTAAAACAATAATTTAAATGGCTGCACAGTAGAAGACTAAAGTTCCAAACTTATATCATATCAAAGCAAGGAAAAGGCCACAACTTACTGCTGGACCAGAGACAACAATGATACGGTCCTCCGAATCAGGAATAGCTTCCAGAACCTTGATCTCACAGCCAGTCTCTTGCTGAAGTGTCTTTATTATAGCTCCTCCTTTTCCAATGACACCTCCTACTCTCTCATCATGACACAACACGCGGTATGTTAGCATATCCTGGGAAGGCAGCAATCGACCAGGTATACCGCCTTCATGAAATTTTGAATGAGCTGAATGAAAATCAGCAACATCGCGACGGGCAGCAGCATAAGGTACTCCTTGTGAACTTGAAGAATGGTTTGAGGGTGGGTGTGAAGGCCCACTAGTGTTGGCAGGAAAAGATTCATGATCCCGAGGTGGATTCTCCAAAAGTTGTTGAGAAACATATTGAAGGGCTTTCCTAACTGCATCAACCTCTCCTGTAATCTGCAACATAATTATGGGACAAAATGACCAAATAAAATGTTGTTCCCAATATTTAAAGAACAAAAAATGCACTACGCTAACTTCAAATTTGCACTTATGAGCTGTCCAATACAGGTTCAAGTCCAGTGTTATTACAGATGTAACTAGGAGGTCCAAGATAGATACTATTAAAGAATCAAGCAAAGATAATGATGAAACCATATGCTAAAATAGAGAAAGTCAATCCAGGCAGATGAATGTTCGGTCGTGCAAAACACCAGCCCAATGATTATGATTTTCATGGTTAGCAGTGGTGACGATACAGCATATAAGATGTTCTATGCATTACCTGAACTACTTCGTCAGAAGCTGAAGCACATGTAGGAAGTTTGTCCCTTGGAAGAACCCGAATTTGTGCCCCACTTTCGGCCGCCATTTGCTTGATTACGCTGCCACCCTTTCCCAAAACGCAACCAACTTGACTGGAAAGCACAACTAACCTCAAAACAAACGTTGAAGACTTGTTACTTTCCTCATCACCTCCATCTGTCTCTGGATCTGCTTCAACAAATCTTTCAAAAACAAATAACAAGGCCTTCTGCACATTGGAAGTTTCCTCGGCAGATTTTAAATCATCCATAGGAACAGATTCCTTCTCTTTGTGATTCTCAACATCTTCGTTTTTATGTTCTCCCTCTTCTGCCACATTGGTATCATCACCACCATCCTCTTTGCTATGCTCAATATTGACTGTGGGCTCTTTATCAGAGTCCGCAATGTGAAGTACTGTCTCATCACAACCAGGAACAGTCTCCTCAACTCTGATCTTCACACCAGCTTCTTGACAAATTTGTGATGTGATTGAACCATCTTTTCCAATAATACTATCAATTTTGGAAACCGGACAGAGAATTCTGAATATACTGCCATTATGAGAGGATTTTGAAGATTGATTCTGTGAATAATTGCCAGTCAACTTTTGCCACTTTCCTTTTCCATTTGAGTCTGTATAGTTCCGGTCATGTGGTCTTTTTGAAGGTGTCAAAGGAACGGACATATTTACAGTAGTATGCAAGCTGGTATTACTCTAGTTTGCAACTACTGGAAGACAAGAAACACAAAGTTTAAGAAACCATTAGAACACTTAAACTTAACGAACATTCAATAAATAGAGCTCCTAAGTGATATCTCTCTCCATACAGCCATTTTAACTGCATAACATGATTTCATGTCTATACCTATTCTAACAACATAAAAACACATGACTGCCCATGCCAACCAAATGTTTAATCTTATAAAATAAAAAGGTTTAAAAGATTTAAATCATACATTCTCCTTCCAACACATACTGTAAATAGACAAGAATAAAGTAAAAAAAAAAACCGGGCAACACAAATAAACAACTAACTAAACTAAAGAAGTTGGTAACCACTCGACCCAAAAGGATGAGATGATAGGTGTCTATCCAACTATGGTATTATAGGCATGTTGATGAATACTTGATACCTTGATACGTTAACATGCCCCCTCATGTGCAACGAGGAAACAAATGATGCACACCAGACCAAACGCCCTACCGCTTACCTACCGCATAATATAAGCAACGAACAAGAAATCCAGAGAAAAGGGATAGACGGGGGATGCACGCCAGACCAAACCTAAGACCCCATGGGATGTATGCAGTATAGGACGAGGGGGGGCCACTAAAACATCTGGAAACCATTTTTTGCTCCTTCCCTGAATGGCTCAACTATAGTATTTAGAGATTTAATACATTAACAAAAAGGGTTCAACCTATTAAAACCAGACATCGCTACATTAATATATTATTGTTATTATTTGCTTCATAGAAAGATAATGAAACATGCGTTTGGTTGTTTGGAAAATGTATGCAAATGAAAATAAATTAAGATAACTTAAATTTCCCAAATAGAATAAAGTCTACCCACTTTGCTTCCACCGATAGATGGTGAAATTACAATCAAGGAAACGAAATATAATCTTAAATTAAATAAGAATGGGAAAATGCACATATGGATAATTAAGATACTTACAATTAAAGATTCGTACCATGGCAAAGAAGGAAACTGCAAAATCCGACTTCTCCAACTTTTTCAATGAAATTTCTGGTCTTCTTCAGTGGTTTGTGTACTCAAAAACCGACGTGCCTTCGTGCAACAAGAGGAAAAAAAAGACTCAACCGAAGTATATTTACCCAATTAAATCTAGGTTTTTAACTTTTTATAGACCGGGTCGGGCATTTGTGTCCTTGGTAATTTTAAATCTACTGAAAAAGTAATAGCAGGTTTTTGTGTAATTAAATTGTTTAACCTCGAGGACACAAATACCTGACTCAGTACCCGACCCGGCCTATAAAAAGTTAAAAACTTAGATTTCGGTGGCTAAATATACTTAGGTGGATAAATATACCATAAATTTTATTGGAAAAGTTGGAAAAAACGGATTTTACAGTTTCCTACTCTGCAATTGTATGTATCTTTAATTGTAAGTATCTTATTTATCCATATGTGCATTTTCTCATTCTTATTTAATTTAAAATTATTCACAATCTATCGGTGGAGACATGGTAGGTAGACTATATCCTATTTGAGAAATTTAAGTAATTGGCGCAAAAATTTGTATCTCAATTTATTTTCATTTGCATACACTTTCTTAGCAACCAAACACATGTTTCATTATCTTTCTATGAAGCAAATAATAACAATAATAATAACATCCAATATTTCGAACTACACAAAAACCTTAAAACAAATAATTGAATACGATGAAAGATTAATAAACATGTATTGTCAATTTTGGGGCCGGCCCCGACTTTCTACAGGCCCAGGGCTAAATTCCAAAACGGGCCACTTGATTAATAGTTTTTTAAATGCCTCTAGAGAAACAATCTTGAGAAACAGTTCATAGTTATTTATCATGTGAAAATATGATTCATGTTCATTAATATTTGAAAAATCCAAATGAATTGGCTGTTAAAAAAGTTAAAGGCCCCAAGGAAAAAAGAATTATTGTAACGAATGTATTGCATAAAGAAGAATTCAATTATACAACAAACAAAAAAGTGCTTTCCAGTAATCAAAAAAATTCTGGATTCACATGGGCATTCAACTTTTTTCTCATCTTCGATTACATTAATATTGAACATTTGTACTCTTTTTGAGCACAAAGCACCCAGTATTGGCCAGCAAAAGTGCAGCTATTTCTCAGGAATAATTAGGGTAAAATTAAACATTATTAGAATAGATAATTCAATCTTAATATGCTACTCAAAAGATTTCATTTTTTTGTTGTTGTTGTTGTTGTTGTGTGCGTATATATATATATATATATTCTGATCAAAATTGTTCCAACAGTAAATTCATTGAAACATGTAGAATTCAGAAAAAAGAAGAAGATAAATTAAAAGAGTACCTGACAAAAATTAAACCAAAATAAAAAGGCTGAATTGACAACAAAAAGAAATTACCTGGAACCTGGCAATGAGAGCTGAGAGTCGAGAGAGAATGTATAGATTATAATGGAGAGAAAATGAGAAATGAGAATGTGTAAAAGTAGATTGATAAGTCGCTGAGGGAGAGTGAAAGAGATATGTTTGCCTGTTAGGAAGTTTGGTGGTTGTACTATAGAGAAAATTAGAAAAGATGAAACCCTAAATTTAGGTAAAGTTGTCTTAATAAAAAGAAAAAATCTAATTGGGCAAAAAAATAAAAGGTGTTTGGACTGTGCCCTTGGACCTTTGTTTGTCTGAAGGCCAATTTTAATTTTTCTGTTTTTCTAAGTTTGTAGGCCCTTTTTTAAACAAATGATTGGGATGAAAATTGCACTAAAGTATCCTAACTTTTGCTAAGACTGCAACTAGATCACATTTTTGCCAAAATAACAGAATAGTACCCTTGACCAAAGGTGGACCGTTAGAGTTAACTGGGCTTCTTATGTTAGAAGGGTAATAAGGTCATTTTATTCTTAGAAAAACTGTAGAAATAAAATCTTTAAATAATTTTTAAAAAAAAATTGGTTAAGCTAAAAAAAAAAAACAGAGATTTGGTTCCCAGATATTAATTGGAACCATCTCTCTCTCCATCCGCTTCTCTACTTCGTTTTCAGCAACTATCACAAAAATCTTCTCTAATTTCTTGCTCTCTTTCCCACAAAAGAAACCTATAAGCCTCACAAATCATCGCCATTGCAACTTGCGAGAAGAAGACAACGGTTTTGAAGGCTACAAAAAGGGGTTGAGATCCAATGGTTTTGGTGTTTTCAGGGGCTTTTTTTTTTAGAACAAACAGGGCTCCGTTTTTGGTGGAATAAATGAAACAACAAACAGTGCCCGCCCCTCCAGAAAGGCCTAGGGCCGGCCCTGGTCAATTTCATCATCAATTTTAAGTTACTTAGGTCAAATCAAAACCTTCCTTAACAAAACCTAATTTCCCCAAATGATCAATCTTCTAAGTTGATAACAACTAAAAATTGTCTGCATTGACTAATAAATAGAAGAGGTTAACCAATAACAATATTTCATACACATTAAATTCATGAGAGTGTGTAGAGCACAGCAAAAGAACTAACAAAACACATGTAAACGGAAAAGCAACCATTCTTTTCCTATCTAAATATTTTCTTAATATCTAAGATTATTATAAATAAAGAAAATATCAAACTTAGGGATCAGTTAAAAAAATGACTCAGAAAAAATAAATGGCAAATCCGCAAGTGGTTTCTTGCTTGTGTCAACTAAGCAAATGGAATTAAATACAAATGGCGGTCCCATTGCCGGATCTTTATCTTATTGACTCTTTATCATTTAATATAATATATATAGGGTAGGGTATATAATAACAATTATTATTATTGTTATTATTATCAGGTTTGAGATTCCAACTAAGAAGCTTTGAAACCTTAATCGGATCACTCAGATCACTATCAGATGAAATCATATTTTGTTAAGGTGAGGGATTTCGCACTTATTTTGTTACAGAACTCCAAATAGACACCAGTAATAATTGAAAAAGCGTCTATTGGAATCTGACACAAAATTCGCGACAAATTATATATATTGAAAAGAAAATAAAAGTCAAAACGAATAAGATAAATTTAAGACAATAGATAATAACTTATAAATTTTAAGGAAAAAAAAAAATTAACAGGTGTAATGATCTGCATAATGTGACTCGCCATAAGTTAAAATAAAGAACACTTAATGAAAACAAAACCAAATTGGTACTCATTGGTTAACTAGGTATACATAAATCATAATGCATTCCTATTGTTGTTTTTACATCTTTTTTGTCTTGATTGTCTACCTGAAAAGCATAAAGTCTCTGTTCATATTCTGCTAAATAACTTTTTCTTTTGTGTAACTTGACAAAGAAGACGTTCAAAATAGAGAAAAATAAAATTAAAATAAAAACAGCTAGTTGATAGAAACAAGATTGATGAGCTTGAAAACTAGGAGAAGAAAATGTATGAACAATTTTATAGGAAATGAAGAAAGTAATTAAACGAAATGACTAGTATTTCAAAAAAAAAAAAAAAATGAAATGAAATGATAAACAAAAACAGCTGCTCGTCCTAGTTTCCATTAGATTTCTACAAGTAGTCAGATAAATAAAATAAAAAACAATTACGCAATTAGAGATCAATGTTTACTTCTTTTTACGCAAAACAACAAAAGAAAACAATTCCCAGTCCATCTGAACTAGAGATTCAAAAGCATCCAAACAGTCCCTAAAAAAATACGTTTTTAATAATCTTAACGATAAAATTTTAGATCTGAAAATCAGAAACAAAGAGGCAAGAGCACACAAATTGAAGCAGAAAACTAACGCGAGTCAATTAAGAGTCTCAAACCTGCCGGGGAAATCGCAGAGGCGCAGAACGAGAGCTAGGGGTGTTTCAAGTTTGCGTAATTTGGTTTGAAGGCGTCAACCGTTAAGAGAAGCGGCTGTGGTAGTGTCCGTAGTGATACTCTGATAGAAAGTGAAATTTTGGTTAAGGGTTTTGATTTTGATTTTATATTGTATATGCGAAATTTACATAAATATATATATATATATATCCTTACTGATCATGTCAATTTGTGACCCGCTAAACTTAACCTGAAGACGACACGATTAATAAACAGGTAACGCGAATGGACCCGTTTATTGACACAACTTGTTTAGTCTCAACCCAAACCCACGATAAATGAATTCTTATCGTGTCGACCTATCGTATCTAGACCTATATTGCCACCCCAGTCCTAAGTAGAATGCATATAATCACCATTCTCATTTTTCTTTGGGCCAAAGAAAGAGAGGCGTGGAATATAAGCCCAATCCTACATGCATCATTCAAGATTAAAACAAACTAAGGGTCAGTTTGGTATTGTTATAACTTTTATAATAATCACCGTTAAGTATGCTGAAATAATAAACAGCTCTGAAGTTAATCGGCAGATGTTTGAATAATTAAACTTTTAAACTACTGTATAGCTCAAAAACAATATACATATATTTAGTAATTTTATTTTAAAAGTGTTGAAATTAGTTATGATGATTAAAATAGACATGAATTTAGAACTTTATTTCATTTTTTTTTTCCATTAATTATATTATATTAAAAAAATATTTTTAAAAGATTTTATAAATCAAATCAATATTTATTATAATCTTTAATTTTTAGATGAAATAAGGTATGTAAATGATTTTAATTTGATTTCATAAGGATAATAATGATATTTTAAAAGATTTATTAAATGTTGAAATAGATTATTACATAATCATTTTCAAAAAGTAACCCCACACCTACTTTTCAAAATCACCGTCAAAACTTGTCAGATTATCAATTAATCACTTTTTGGAAGTTTTACCAAACATTATTTTATGTCAAAATTATAATAAGCTAATTTTAACTTCTCAAAAACAATACCAAACTAACCTTAAGATTATGGGCCATTTTGGTATTGTTATAACTTTTATAATAATCACTGTTAGTTGTGCTGAAAGAATAATCAGCTGTGAAGTTAATTAGTAGATGTTTGGTTAATTGTATTTTTAAAACTACTGTATAACTTAAAAGCAGTGTACACATGCTTGGTAATTTTATTGCAAAAGTGCTGATATTAGTTACATTGACTAAAATATACATGAGTTTAGGATCCGATTTCGTTTTTTTATTAATTATATATATTAAATCAATATTTAAGTATAATATTTAAATTGAAAAAAAAAATCCATAAGAACAATACAAATATTTTTAAAAGATTTTATAAATCAAATAAATATTTAAATAGAATATTTAAATTTGAAATGCAATAAGGTATATAAATGATTTTAACTTGATTTCATAAGGGTAATAATGATATTTTAAAACTGCATTAAATGCTGGAATAGATTATTCCATACTCACTTTTAAAATGTAACCTCATGCCTACTTCTCAAAATCACTATCAAAACTTGTCAGATTATCAATTAATCACTTATGGAAGTTTTACCAAACATCATTTTATGTTAAAATTATAAAATAATTTGATTTTAACTTTTCAAAAGCAATATCAAACTGACCCTATGTTTGAGATTGCTTGTACTTGATAAATAATCACTTATTTCTAAAGTTTTGAACAAATAGGTGTCTGGTAAACTTTTCAAAAACATCTTATTTTACAATTTGCTCATCCAATAAGTAGTTTTTGAGAAGTTTGCCGAGGGTTGTTTTTTTAAGCAAAAGCTAGCTTATTTGCTTATGCAATGTCCATAACACCCTCATTATTTTAATAAAAGACAATATTACCTTTATATTTAATAATATAATAAAAAAGTAAAAAGTAAAAAGTAAAAAATATGAGAAAAAAAAAAAAAAAACTTAACGGAAATAATGGTGGCCACTGCTAGAAGTTGATGCTGGATGAGGACCGGCAATCCGACATTCAACAGCGACAACATCGCCAACTCCTCCTCTGGTAGAATTACGGCGAGAAATCATCAGAGAGTTGACAACATCAACTACAATAACAGTGAAGAAAAGCATGAGACAGTGGCGATGTGTTTTGGCTTGGTGAGTATCTTGGTGTTGGTGGTTCTAGCAGCGTCGATGATGATGTTGCCACTGGTACTATCGCCACTGCCTCTACCGCCGTTGATGTTGTTGTTATTTCTGGTATGAATAGTCAACAACGGACAAACTGGCAAGTCAAATCAAACCACACTGGCGCCCTGGTTACAACGAGAACCTTATGAGCTTGATGAGCGGTGGCCCTAAGCGAGCTTGAACTAGTGACGAGCCTGCTTGAGGTTGAACGAGCAACGGTTAGGCGTGGGGCAACGATGGGTAAGGTTTCAAGCAAATCGGGTCAAAGCCACATGTCGGGTATGTTTTGAGACTTTGATTTGGAACGAGTCCATTCTCCCAAAGCTAACATTTTAAAATTGCTTAACAGTGTTAGTACAAATACATTAAAATGATGTCTATTTTTATCATTTAATCAAATACATTTTCCACCTTTTCTAAAGCAAAACAATTTTAAATTTTAGTTTACGAAACTCCTACCCATTCTTTTGTTAAGCTAATTATTTATAAAGTTAAGCTATAAACGGATTATTTTATAACTTAATGACGGAGATAGCGACATCACCTATTCGTATGATGATGCGAACTCTATTTCTAGGAGAAGGCTCAAGAAGGCAGTCAGGGATTTAGAGAAATGAATGAAGGATAGATTCGAGGTAGATGATGATGACACTAGGGTCCGACCTTACAATGTCCCTTTGGCAGAAAGGATCAAAAAACACCACTTTACTAGTCAAAATGAAGATGCATTAAGAACGTTTCGATGGCAAAGCTAAACCCACCTTGACATCTTTAGTCAACAAATGGAAATGCAGGGACTGTCCCATAGAGCGATGTGTCGTCTTTTTCCTTCGACATTCGTAGGACCGACTCACAGTTAGTTCAAAAAACTCAAAACAGATAGTATCAGGTCCTTTGATTTACTAAAACGTGAATTCATAACTTAGTTTCAGGGAGTGAAGCCTCTAGAAGACCCATCCATCCTCTAGTACCTACAGTAAGAAGGAAACGAATCCTTGAAAGACTATGTTGAAAAATTTCACGCATAAGTCATGGAGATGAGCATCTTCCAAGAGAAAGAGACTCTGAAAAATTTCTACCAAATTTTAAGAACAAGTCACTTGTGGAACTCCTTTAAGGAAATGAGGTCACGAAGTTACAAATAAGCCTACACCCAAGCCCTTAAATAAATTGAAAGGGACAAGAAGTTCAAGATCAAGCCCACAGAAAGCGATAGCCACCATGAATAATACAAATAAAGAGTTCCCATTGTTATTATATTATTAAATTACTGTTTTTAGTTGTCTAAAATATATTAAAATATAAATATATAAGAGCATCTCCAATACAGATATACATTTTTTTTTAGTTTATAAATAGTATCACATCAGTATTTTTATTTATTATGGGGCCACTTTTGAAAAAAATTTAGAGAAATCAATTTTCGCATCCCTAATGCAATTATCTAAAATCAAGTAGACATTCATTTTATGACCAATCATAATAAAACAATTAGTATACTCTTCCTCCTCTTTTATTTTACAGTTAAATAAGCTTTAATATTACTGGTGAAAAGAGTTATAAATCCTAGTCAGCATTTGAGAGTTTCTAGAAAGCATCTTCAATGCAATATGTATTTTTGAGTTTTTAAATAGTACCACATTAGCATTTCTATTCATTATGGACCCACTTATTATTATTATTATTATTATTATTATTATTATTATTATTATTACAGAGAAATGCATATTCACATCCCCAATACAATTATCTAGAGTCAAATATGCATTCATTTTATGACCAATTATAATAAAACAATTAGTACACTCTCTCATATTTTATTTTACAATTAAATGAGCTTTAATATTATTTGTGGAAATAGTTAGAAATTATAGTTAGTATTTATAAGAGAGTTTCTAGAATTAGAAACTCAACTCCATATTCTCTAATTTTTTTTTATATTTTTTTTTGCTACATCATCTTCATATTGAAGATAGATGATTGCATTTGAGAGAGTTTTTCTAATTTTTTATGTGGCATTCAATTTTCTCCAAATGCATATTTGCATTGGAGATGCTCTTAGAAACTCAACTCTATATTCTCTAACTTTTTTTTTTGCCACATCATCTCCACATTGAAGTTAGATAATTGTATTGGAGAGAGTTTTTCTAACTTTTTAACTATCTATCATATGTGGCATTCAATTTTCTATAAATATATATTTACATCGGAGATACTTTAACAAATAATTGTTGAAAGGGCTTAGATATAAAAGAATTTATTTTCAGATATTTGTAACTTTAAAAAAACAAATAACTTATCATTTATATTCAGTTTTCAATTAAAAAAAATCAAACATATTATTTACTTTTTAGTTTTTAGTCATTGTTCAGTCATTAGTTTAATTCGGTACAATTCAATCTTCAAACGCAACCTTAACGTCAATTTCGTCATTGATTTCGAGTTACAAAGGTCAAATCAAACCTTCCATCAACAAACCTAATTTCCCAAATGGTCAACCTTCTAAGTTGATAACAAGTAAAAATTGTCAGCGGTGACTAACAAATAGAAGAAGTATAACAATATTTCGTACACATTAAATTAACTAGAGTGTAGAGCACGGCAAAACAACTACCAAACACATGTGAACAGAAAGCTAATTCTTTTCCTATTTAAACATTTTCTTAATATCTAAGATTATTATAAATTAATAAAATATTAAAATATCAAACTTAGGGATCACTTTAAAAACCAATTTAGAAAAAATAAATGGGAATCCGCAAGTGGTTTATTATTTATGTCAACAAAGCAAATAAAGAAATTAAATACAAATTGCGGTCCCATTGCCATATCTTTATCTTTATCATTCATTATAAAATTCATATATATAATAATAACAACAATTATTATTATCAAGTTCAAGATTCCAATTAAAAAGTTTTAGAAGCTTAATTGCCATATCACGAAGGTAAATTTTTTTACAAAACTTTAAATAGATATCAGTATTAATTGAAAAATAGTATTTATTGGAATCCGATATGAAAAACCCGATAAATTATATATATCGAAAAGAAAATAAAAGTCAAAAGGAATAAAAGTAGAATGCATGACTTAAAAAATAATAATAATAAAAGTAGAATGCATATATTCGCCATTCACATATTTCTTTGGGCCGAAGATATAGAAAGGCGTGGAATATAAGCCCATCTTACGTGTGGCATCATTCAAGCTTGATACGAACTAACTTAAGCAGTAAGTCAAATAAGCCATCTCATATTCTCGTAACGGCAAAACTTCCTATGACTTTTAAACGTTATCTTATTTGGCAGATTCAAAATGGGCGGTGGTAATTACCAAAACAACCTTAGTTACATTTTTATAAACCGACTTAAAAAGTTAAATCCACCGAAACCTGAGGCGATTTCCGTAACGTAAGGGGAAGTCCGACAAAAAAAAAAAAAAAAAAAACAGAATATCGCGTATAAATATAGGCATACAAGTTTTTGTTTTCTGATTCTGCCAGTTCAATAATACAGTCGTTTGAAGAGCCGTCCATCAAGTTCGAAAAGCCATGGCTCACCAAACTAAGAGCTTGGTGGAATCCATAGATGTTAGGGTTCCGCCACCGAAACCGTCTCCGGCTCCGTCGTCGTCGTCTTCTTCTCCGCCCACTACGGCCGCAAACTGCCGCGTCCACGTGCCGGATTGGTGTTCTGCGCAGTTGGCGAACCAGAATGTAAACAACTTCAAGAGCAGCGGTTCGCCAGCTCGGCTCATGAGCTATCGAAGCGGCGCGTGGGTTGATTTCGCAGCCGAAGTGGTCGGTGCCGTGGAATCGTTTTTCTTGGATCGCAAGCCAATTGTGGATGTCATAATTGAAGGGTCAAAGTGCTTGTTTGACTTTCTGCGAATGTTGCAGATCGATTTCGAGACCGGGAAACAGAGGTCGATCGCGTGGATCGATGAAAACGGTAGCTGTTTTTTTCCTAAGATCTTTCTCGATGATGACTATGAGGACTCTTCAGACAATTCCGAGAGCAACACAACAAAAGTCGAGATCGAGATCGAGATCAATATCGACGATAATTCAGAGAAAAGAAAGAGAGAGGCTGTCGATAAAGACGACGAAGTCAATTCAGTTAACTTGCCAAAACGGCAACGTTTGACCCCTAACACTAACAGTGATGCTATAGATTCTTCTAGATGGATGAATTCAAGGTTGTTAAGAGAAACAGAGAGAGCTTATTCACTCATAAGAAACTATTTCCTCGCCGGAATTAAACCCTTCGACGCCGGTGCTACAATCACTGCCATCCACCAGTGTACACGTGCCGGACATCTGGAGAGAGCGCGTTTCGAGGTCTTCAAGAAGCAAATTGAAATCACAAAAGCTGCTCGTGGAGCGTCCAACACCGTCTACGCGTGGTACGGCACATCAGCCGGAGGCGTTGAGAGCATTTTGTCTCACGGCTTTGGCATGCCTAGCAAGATCTCAACCTATGGAGACGGCATTTATTTGTCCCCGATAGGATTGCCTAGTTTGAGGTACTTTACGTTTTTCTATTTTATTTTTTTCCTTTTGTTTGTTAATTTGTAAGTCATTGTTAATAGTTGTTAGTAATTTAGCTTTAATTGTTGAAATGTGTATCTTTTTAGTGCAAAATTAGCTGAGGCAGATCAGAATGGTGAGAAGCACATTGTACTCTGTCGTGTTATTTTGGGGAATGTAGAGAAAGTGGAGACAGGGTCTAAACAATCTTATCCGACTACTGTAGATTTTGATTCTGGTTCAGATGATCCGAAGAGACCGAATTGGTATATAGTGTGGTCCAGCAACATGAACAGGCACATTATTCCCGAGTGTGTTGTGAGCTACAAGCCATCTGGTTATTTGCAAGGTAAAATTTGGTTCTCTTTTTATGACTTTGTCGGGATTATTGTTTTGTTTTTCTAAGATCGAATTAATTAGTGTGCTTTCGTTTGTGGTTAGGCCAATTAAGAGGAGCACACGCGTTTACAAAGTATTCGTTGGAGAAGTTGTTCTCAAAGATGAAGAGTTCACTCTCTCCCTCCAAACTTCAAGAAGCGATAAATTTGTACCATAATTACAAGGCAAGTGTATAAGTTGGCTGTTCTCTAGTTCTTTTTGGGATTGTATATCTTGTAGTGCCTGTTGACTCTTGTTATAAGGATTAGAACAGAAAGGGATAATGATTCCGGTTTGTGTTCTTGGCCAATTTCAGGATGGAAAGATAGCCAAATATAACTTCTTTAAACAGTTGCGATTGGTTGCTGGAGACGAGACACTGCTGTCTACAATTCAACAGATTCGTGCCTCAGAATGAGGTTCTTGTGGCATTTTGTTTCATCTAGAAACATTTAGTTTAGAAGAATTTTTCATAGTGTATACAAATGATGCAATTGCATGAAAGTTAGTTACAAAATAGGAATAGGATAGAAAGCAAATGCTCCAATACCCATTATATGAAAAAACGCAACTTTCTTGAAGCTCTTTTCCCAATCCATATATGTAACAATGCTATTATATTCATAGTAAAACCTACCTTGTCAGTGACTTTTTTAGAGTATATTGAACCATGTGTAAGAATGCTTTTATATTCATTGGAAAACTTCCTTTGATATTTAATTTTCTCAAGAGTACATTGATTTCTTCAGTTACTTTTATATTTTAATAAAAATATTATATGTAGTAATGTTGAAGGTTGAATCAGGGGTGTAAATACTTCATTCATATGGCAGGAAATTCAATGCTGGTGTATATGATAGTAACAGAATCCAGGAATTGGTTGTGCTATTGCAATTTATTTAGTTGAGATGAACGCTCTTGTTCTTTTGTATGTGCGAGTGATAGATATACTGGTGACGTAAAATGAGTCTTGTAATGGTTAGACAAATTTTCGTTGCAGGAAACCGTTTTCTGTATTAATATTAACATACAGTTGTACTTCTTTTTATTATATAGTAGGTCAGTTGAGAAGATCAACAGTTAATGTGACAGATCTTCAATTTATTGAATTGTTAATCATACTTTATGTCTCAATTTGGTTGGGCATGGACATTTTCTTGTATATGGATAGAGATGTCAACTGCCAAGGATCATTTAACATGGAAGACTACAAGTAGTTTTGAAGTTAAGTGCTCTTTAGACGGTTGATGGATCGATCTAATTATGGTTCGTATTTGAGAATAAGAACAATAATAGTGAAGGATGAGAATAAGGGAGTGTTAGAAAACCAACATCGTGAAGCTAGAAAAGAAGATGACCTTATAGGGCTAGTCTTTTGGTAAGTAATAAATTTGAACATTACAAGGTAGAATTCTGGTCAAGGACACCATTTCTGATCAGATTTGCTCAGTTGTGGAGGAGTGTTATGTGTTTCCTCGTAAGTAGGAGAAAATCTTAAGTGCAACTGGGTGCACCAGCGGAGTGGAGCACCGGGTCACTAACAATTTGGCATGTGACAGATTTTAAGTAAATTTCACGTCCAAACAGTTTTTCTCTTTCCTTGCACTGATTTATTAAATATTTTTTTCAACCAAACATCTGCACGTGTCAAATCTCTTCGGTGGACGAGTGCACTGAAGATTTTCTCACTTTTTGGCAGGAAAGGCTTTTTATGTCTTCACCATACAAAATGAGAATATTGTTTTCAGTTTTTATTTTTATTTTCCCTTAATCGTTGGTTCTATGATTTAATCCCTGCCATAGTTATTGCAATTATGATTCAAGGAGGTTATGTTTTGTTATTGAATACACTACCCTCACGGTAAAAATGGGGAAAGTAGAATTCTATACTGCTTTTTATGATAAGGAGGGAGGTGGCTGGACAGACAGATATTTCAGTTTCGTGTTCAGGGTGCAACAACATGGACAGTAAAATGCATGTCTTCACTGGGAAGAATGTTGAGGTGACTGGAGGCCTATCTTTTTGTACTTTTTTTTTTTTTTTTCATCTAAGGTACCCTGTTCGGCTGTTCATGAGCTTGAGTTATAAATCTGTGCAAGTACATTTATCACATTGTAAAATCAATATTTAATTGCATTTTTTGGATAAGAATTAATAATCAATCAATATTCAGATACTGTTATTCTTGTATAAGTACAAGTCTATGATTCCCGCATCACCTTTTACCCATTCATAATGTGCATTTAACTCTCTTGTATGCTATAGAAATGAATTTAAAGAGTTTCCTATGTTGATGATTTTGCTGCAATGTTTCATTTCAGTTCGTTGTACATATTGCATGATATTAAGGGGTTTAAATGCATAGACGTGTATGGTTATATTTCTATTTCAAACAACTGATAAAGTTGAATGATTAGTAACTAATATTCCTCGGATTTGAAGTTGTTTAGGAAATATTGAAGCCTTAGCTGCTTTTGATGATATTTTCTCGTCAATAAGTTTACTGAAATTCACAGACATTTTATTATGAGTTGGTTACTGCTCAATAGAATGGAAGTTGGTGAAAGCTGTTACTGATTCTAAGAAAGACCATTTTTTCTGACTTGAAACACTGAACTTATTTCTTCAGTTGCCTCAACGTGTTGTGTAGATGCATTTTAACTGGTTTGTCTTCGGAGGTAATGGAATGTTCTGTGGAGAGTCTTAAGTTAGAATCTTAGTTATAAAGGCAAAAATGGTTGCTTAGCAGAGTCTTGAGTTAGAATCTTAGTTATAAGGGTAAAAATGGTTGTTTAGGTGGAATGAATGGGATTTGGATCTTCTACTGATCTGATCTTTTTCCTAACCTTTTTAAAGAATATGATTGGTTGTTGATAAAGTGGTTGTGGAAACCAATCACATTTTAACCACATATTCATTGTAATGTTTATGTATCATGAGATTAGGTGAGGTTAGGACAGATCAGCAGAAGATCCAAATTCGAATGAGAGACTGTTGAGGCCAACAAAGATGCATCTAATTCTGGTTTGGATGCAATCGAACACTGAAAATGTGCATTGTACTCTCTGGTTCATGGTTAGAATTTTACAAGATAATGTGTAGTAGATCAACATAGTCTGTTGGAACTATTAACCCTGTGATTTATGTGTTTTGCTGGTCAATATCTGCCATCTCTTGTTTTTTTTTCTTTGTTTTTTTTCATTCGTCAGGCTAACAGCTTTTTGCTCGGAACATTAACATCTTTCAACCAGCAGGTTTGCATTCTTTTACAGTCGGGATATCATTGATATTAATAATCTTGCAGTTTAAGTAGTTTTCTAATTGTAGATTCTCTTTTCCTTGTGCTTCAGAGACCCAAAATCGCATGGTTGAGATAAGGTAAGCCTTTTCTTTTGAAGATTAATCTTTTCTTGTTTGTATTACATATGATTCTGTGGTTCTTTCTACAACTATTGAACTAGGGTAGCTTCCATGTTTATGTAATCTTTACGTCTATATGAGCACCACCGTTGCACTTCCTTCTAGGATTCTGTTTCTACAAGTTGCTGTATTGTTTTCTTTGATTCCCTCTAATGTGTATTATTATGACAACTGATGTTAAAATATGAAATAATCTTGAGTCTTGAGGCTGTGTTCAACTTATATAGTATCTCCTAAAAATGAGTTGAAATCACTCTTCTGGTATCTCCACAATTATTGTTCCTCTTCCTCATGTGTGGAGAATATTATAATAAGCCTAGGCCGAAAGAGGGATTATAGATGAGAATATTTTTTGGCATGGGCCAATTAATATTCTTGATAGTTGTAAAATAGAACAAATTCATAGATAATAGGAAATAGGCAACATAGAACAATTTTTAAAGGGTATACTAGTGAAATAGAATCGTTTGAAAATCGAAACATGTTACTGTCTCTTCTTTAGTATCTATTTTTTTAAAAAAAAAATTTCAATTAATGCGGCTCTCTAGATAGAATTTGAATAAAATGTGGAAGTACAAGGTGCAAAAGTTTTCCATTGCTGCTGCAAAAGCAATACCACTCGTGTACATTTCATGCAGAAAGAATGAATAAAAAGTGTGATTGAATTCTTCATCATCATAGAATGAGCCCATTAGTTGTGGAGTGGACTAACCAGCAATGGCCTCCACTTATTTGGATGGTCGGATGGTCCTCCTTCTGCCATATATTGCTATCACTCATTCGTCGTCCACTGAACTGACCTCTGACTATTAAGCTGCCTTTCGTCCAATTGATGTCATTGAAATTTTGTCCCTTTTGATTCAGATATTTTTTTTAAAACCTTTCATCACTTGTAGGATTCGAACTGTTGATCTGAGAGTCATCTACTCAAGTCCCAAGCTCGTCCATCTACTAACTAAATTATGCCCCTGTTGACAAATTCAAACAAAATCAAGTAATCAACAATAATCTCAAAAAGTATAGTCTCGATGACCTTGTTTGCTACTTTATGACCTGAGAGCAGGCATGTGCACTAAAATCAAATCCATGGCCCCATGAGTATCATTTGCATTTTGGTTTTTCATTGCCCCCCAGAAGTTGGAATGATGTGTTCATGTCATGATGCTGTGACAGCCCTATAGTTGACCCCAACTACTCGCCACTGTTGGTGTGTAAAGATCTAAATATCAAGCAGGGAGATCTCTACTCTACTAGGCTACTACATGAACCACTCCTACAATAAAATTCGAGATATATTAATGAATTTATTATTATTATTATTATTATTATTTGAAAAATTATAGTGTAATCTGAATGATTACTTCCATAAGCAGAATAAGTCGGCTCCCAACAACGGTCACTTATTGTAATTTATGAACAATGGTGGGACAATCTATATTATACCTTTTCGGGTTGACGAAGATTACGAAATCTCCGGCCTTTGACATTATTTGTAAAATCAGGTTTGAGATCACTAATTCACTAGCTATCCCAAAATGATGCTATGGAAGGAATCATGAGTACATCTGAAATAGATCAATAGAATTAGAATACCACCATCGGATTTGGTGTTAAAAGGGACTCATTCAATTTAACAATATCCCTAATTCGAATATATATATATATATATATATGAGTAATGTTAGATGTTCTAAATTTTTATCTCAAATGATGTGGCATGTGAAGTGTCGGCATTTTATAAATCATAAGATTATATGATGATTGATGATTGATGTAATGTTGACACCTCACGTGTCACATCATTTATGACAGAATTTGAGAAAATTTTTTGGAATATCTAGCATTATTCATACATATATATGATCTCCTCAATGCACATTGATAAATATATAAGTATGGACTATTAGATTCACATGCTTTGATTTGACCCATATACAATAAACTGATATATTTTATATTAAAAAAAATATACATATTAACTCAACTGGATTGGAATGACATGTTGATGACTTCTCCCCTGGTGCTACCGTATCCTCTAAATCGTACCTGACAAATCGTAAAGCAGATAAATATCTAACCTAGATTTATTTATTTGTTCCCCACTTAATCACATAATAACAAATTAAAAGAGTGGAAACAAAGTGGGATTTTAAAAATGCTCAAGTTGATTTTATCAATTCTGTAGTAGGTTTAAGAAACAGAAGAAAACTCATTTGATTAATCCATGTCACTTTCCAACCTAATCTACTCTAAATAAACCTATGTCTGTTTTCATGTTAACATTCTTTTATTAATTATTACAGTATTAGTTTCTTGACTTCCTTTCAAAGTGCTGTCAAATTTTTTTTATTTTATTTTATAATATTTTCATATATCTTTTTAAAAAAATATATATAGTTAATTAAGTTCCTTATTCCTCTAGAAGAAGTTTTGGTTGAAAACTTGTGGATAAGTAGGAAAGAATTCAATTTATCCGGTTGATATGGTATAAAAGTAAAGTATGTGACGTTACAAAATAAATACCAATATATATTTAAAGCATTTTCATTATTAAAGAAATTAAAGATAAGTGTAAATAATTCTTATCTAATAATATTTATAAAAAAATTAATAATTTGAAGCATTTTTATTAAAAGAAACACGAGGACACGTATTACTATCTAATAGCATTTAAAGGCAACATTAGGTGACAAACAGATGATGCCAATTAATGCAAAGTATTATCGATAAGGACATAATTATTCAAGTAGTTGTAAAATAATAAAATGAGCTTATTCACATACACAAGTATTGGGTCATTTTTAGCCTATACTCTATAAGTCTATAGACAGTGAAAGCAGAATCCATCGTTTTCATTTTCCCCATCAAAATCACACTGTTTTGTTCGTTTCCCAAATGAAATGATATTATCTTCTAGAGTAGCGATGGTGATATGCTAATTAATAACAATATTAACACATGCCATCATTAACAATAATGAAGTTCCCCATTAACAATTTACCCAGTAAATTAATAATTTATTTAAAAGTGTATATATATATTATTGATTATGATTTATTTATTTTTTGAAATATGAATATAATATAGGGAACATTTTTGCTTACCCCTTCAAGGAGGTAACCATTACCCCCTTCAATGGATGATTTGTGTCCATGGAGATAATCATGTTAGGACAAATTTACTCCTCCATAGACATATGTTATCCATTTGGGAGGGAGGTAATGCTTACTCCCTTATAGGGGATGAGCAAAAATGGACTCTATAATATATATATATATATATATTTAAGAATATTTATATTATTGGTGTGAGGAGGGCCAACTGTCCAGTGAGCAAAGATAAGATTTTAACACAAATCCATGTGGACCTAACAAACACGATCGAAAGATTTGATTGTGCCACGCACCATAAATTTATAAGAATCTCATAACTAATTCCACTTCCATTCGAATCATTGCATATAAAATTACAAAGTACAAACATAAAGGTTCAATATTCAATTTCAATGTTTATCCAATTTAATATATATTTAACACACGCCAATAATGGCGTAGTTAAGCTGGTAGATAGACGAGTTTAAAATTTAGATAAATGACTCCCGAGTCATCATCTCGAATTTTACCAATGACGAAAACTTAAAAAAAATACTAGATCCCAAATTAATAGATGTTGATGAAAAGTAATGCAGTAATGAAAATGATAAAAATTTGGGATTTATTGATAAAAAAAATTCTGGTCCCAAATTAATAGATATTATCGTAAAAAAAAAAAAAAAAAAAAAAAAAGGGATATAAACCGTTATACATATTTTATCCATATTGAGACTCAAATCTCCACCGACCGATATGAAAGTAAAATGGAATGTATTGACTATTTTTTTTTTTTAATTTTTTTTTTTTTGATGGAAATGTATTGACTATTGTGCACGAGTTTCATTTGATTTATGTGCAGAATCTCATGTTTGAACCTGACGAAATTAAAGGATCAAATTATTTATTTATTTATTTATTCTGTCGAATCTCAACAGAATATATTTACACACGTTCTTTTTAATCTGAAACGTCATTAATATGTTTTTTTTTTTTTAATATAGAGTAATACTATATTGTCCAAAATTTGTACCTATATCTGGTGTCCAAATGATGTGGCAACACTGTAAACTATTTATTTGAATTTAAATCTTATTAGATTTAGATTATTTAAATGAATGGATTAGAGTGTTGCCACATCATTTGAACACCAAATTTGGGCAATGTAGCATTACTCTTTTTATATGGACAACTTCATTAATTTTTTAATTATATATGATTACGATTGAAACTAGAATGGAAGTAGAGTAATGCTATACAATCGAAATAATTAATGGTAAGTGAGTTGTCGTTACCATGTATGGATGATGTGGTTAATGAAAAAACTATTTACCACATATTAAGTTTTAGACTAAACTTTTGAGTTGTCTAGCATTAATGATAGAAGTATGTACATTGTATAATACATTAATACCATTAATACGTGTTTCGTTTTCGTTTATTTCATAACATTCCTGATTTGACTAATAATATAAAGTCATTCCCAATGCATATGCTAATGCTAATGCCAAATTTGAAAAAAAAAAAAAAAAAAAAAAAAAAAAAAAAAAGTAAAGTGCTACATTTAGCATATCAATTGAGCATTGTGCTCCAATGTACAATTATATTTAAAATAATATTTTTATTATTTTATTAATTAAAATTATAAAAGTAAACAATTACCATTAATGTATTTTTTTTAATACTTCAATGCAAAGTTCTATTAATATATTTATTATTTCATTTAATATGTATATAATCGTATCTTTGTAATTAAAAATTGGGTATTTATTGTTGTGTCAGATTTGACACACAATATAGTATATGACAGATTTGACACATCATTTGACACTATATTGGATGATGATTTTTGCACCTTATGCTAAATTTTAGCATTACCACAATAATTTAAAACAACATTGGATATGCTCTAAATACCATTTTTCGAATGGATTTAAATCCTCTCCTTATCTTAACTGTCCTCACCCTCATAATTTATGGTTTGAATTATTTATATTAATTTTTATGTTATTACTCTACCAAAAATAAGATGAAGGGATGACGATGAGGGATCCACATCCTTTTCGGATAAGAATACCATTTACATTATTTTTTTATTATTATAAAATATTTATTTCGTAAAATAAAAAAACAAAAAAGGAAAGAAAAAGGTAACCTATCCCGAAACATTGAATGCCACATCATCAGCTCAGGTGTTCTAAACTAAAAAAATAAAATAAAAAAAATAACCGCACCGACCGAGCGCGTAATGACTATATAAAAAATATCTACCTATCCATCATGTATATATATATATAATTTTTCTATTGTTAATATAACTATTGTCGGTATATATTAGGACGAAGAATGTAGAGTATTAGATTTACATAATTTGACTTAAAGTATATTATGCATTTATCAAAAATTCTCCATAATCTATGGTCCACATTATTCGTCTAAATATATTTTATATCATGATGAACTATAGAAAGATTATATATATGGGAAATTATTATTCTACCCTCTATAGTTTGCCATATTCTCCATTTTCCCCCTCTAGTTTTAAAATTCTCTAAATTTCCCCCTCCTATGTCTATTTTTATAAGATGAAATTGGTTGTATTTGTGCATGGGAGGGGGGAATTTAGAGAATTTTAAAACTAGAGGAGGGAAAATGGAGAATACGGCAAACAATAGGGGGAGAATGATAATTACCCTATATATATAGAAAGAGAGGGAGGTTCTTCCATGTAATTTCTAGACAACCAATTATAGCCACATGTTTTAATAAATGAAAGAGAGGGAGGTTCTTCCATGTAATTTCTAGACAACCAATTATAGCCACATATTTTAATAAATTGCTGGTTTTTTTTTTAATAGACACTTGAACTTATTAAAACATGTGGTTATGATCGTCCTTGAAATTATAATTTACTTGATGAGAGAACCTCCCAATATATATATATATATACTGTACCGTTTATATCAATGTGTACTGATATAATTACATCAGTACTAATGCGTGTGGACCATTGATTATGGAAAAACTTTGATAAATGGATACACTTTGAGTCAAAATATATAAATCTAATAGTCCACATCCAGTGCTGACTTGAACATTTGTGTATATAAATATATATATATATTATATAATAGATAGCGTTAGAGTACGTTTGAGAGATCTTGTCAAGTAGATCTTTTAATGAGAGAGTTACTAAAATACTCTAACAAATATTAAATTATAGGGTTATATTGGAGATTTTAATGTTTTTTTAAAAAGCTCAAAATGTCTACTTGGAAAAGCCTAAAAAATGACATAAAAAATTTTGAAAAGAGTTTTTTTAATTAAAAAAACTTTTTTAACCATTAGACAAGCTCCCCAAACAGGCACTTATAAAAGCCAAAACAGATACATAAATACACCAGATAGATTCCACGAAATAAAAAATTAAGCGTAACGCGTCGATTTTTCTAAAGTAAAATCGAATTTTTGTACAGCCAAGCACCCATGAGGCCATGAGGCCATGACCTATCTCTTTCTCTCTCTCTCTCTACATCTTCTATATATAGAATCCTCTACGGCTTCTTCAGTCCTCACACGCACATTTCGTTATCTCACATTTTCGCTCTCACAGATACAAAATCGCCCATCTACGTCTTCTCTCTTCTTTCCTTCTTTCGTTCGTTCTATCGACTGCCTATTTTCGCGTCTCGCGTATCGAATCTTCGCGAAACGTGACCCGAAACGGTGTCTAGAGGAGTCCGGATTGTTCGCATTTTTCTGTTTTCGTTTGGTTTCTGTTTCTGTTTCTGATTCGTGAAAACGTAGAAAGATAAGAGAAAAAAAAAATGAGGATGCAGGAGGAAATCTGTTGCAAGATTGATGAGGAGAGGACAGAAAACGAAATCGTGTCGTTTCATCAACCTCAGAAGAAAGTGGTTGTGGTTGGTTACGCTCTTACCTCTAAGAAGACCAAGAGCTTCTTGCAGCCCAAGCTCGAAGGATTAGCTAGGTATATTTATGGATTTAATCGATCGTTTTGTTTTAAACTAATTAAACACAATTATTTTCTCATAATTTTGCTTATTAATCATCAAAATTATGTGTTTTTTTTTTATTTGGCGTTCTGATTTGTTAATATTAAAATGAAATAAATTAGGAGGATCTGGTTTTTGGTTTTTCCAGCCTCAGATTTGTTTTTAAAATGTTTTAAGTTTTCACTTTGAGATTATTTTTTTTTTGGCAACATTTCGTTTTCCGTTTGGCTGTCAAATAAATGAAGTGAACAAAATTGGGGGTTTGGAATCTCACAATTAATATTCTAATTTCGACAGAATTTCTTCTTCTTCTTTTGTGTTCAGAAATTGCCGATTCTTAAAATAAATAAAAAAATAAAAAAATAAAAAAATAAAAATAAAAAATGTTGAAAACGAGTGCTAAAACGACTTCTGTGCACCATATTTGTTTGTAATATATCCATTGACCATTTCAATTTGTATTATGCTTCCTCTTACTTGGATTATCGTTGTGTTACGCATAATTAATTTACTAGTCCCCTTGTAATATTAAACTTTCAATGTGTGTGAAAATATACTTGTAAATATGAGCAAATTAAATAATATATCTACGCTGGAATGAGAAGTCAAATTTCTAAAAAGTATTGTTCTACCAAATATGTAAATTTGATTATGTATGTGTATGCAGTATGCGGTATGCCATAATCTGTTCAAGTGAATATTTAATATTTACTGGTTACAGTTGCATTTCTATCCTTCAAATCTAATGGCGTGGTAGTAAAATGTAACTAGGTGGTTGTGTTATGCTCTTTTATTTCTTTGTTGAAGAGGACATCTTTAGAAGAGTTACTAACTGTTTTTGTTAATGTTGGTTGTGGCACAGAAATAAAGGGATTTCGTTTGTTGCAATTGATCCACATCGACCCCTTTCAGATCAAGGTCCATTTGATATTGTCTTGCAAAAGGTTAGCAAAAATATTTTTATTTAGATCTTAATTTTCCTTCTATGAGCTCTATCTGGCTTAACAATTTTCCTAGCTTTCTCTTGAGTTTTGTTGAAGTCCTACTTATCTTGCCGATTTTTTTTTTTTTCCGTTTATGTTTCTTCTAATGCAGTTAACAGGAAAGGAATGGCGCCAAATTCTTGAGGTTGGTTTATTGGATCTGCCATCTTATTTATTTTACCCTAGTTGCTTGTAAATTTATGGGAATTGTTTTAGTATGATGCATTCCTCGCTTGATATGTTACATGTTACGCCAGTTATGTTAATTTATGATAGTACATGACGGTGGACCAAAGAATCACTGACAGGCGGCAAACAGATTTTTGTTTTCATTTTTAAATCTTATTTATGTCTGCATAATTTGCAGAGTGCTTGCTCTTTCCTTCATCACGATTCTTGACTTGATAGTTGAGTTTAAGTTCAAGGTCTAAGCTTCCGGCAAGTGACGATGTTTCTACTTCCTGGCCATCTAGCTGATTGTTTCAGGTTTCCCTTAACATCATTTGCAAAACATATTTTGATTCTCTTCAGTGGGCTCCCTGGGTATAACTAGTTAGTTTAGAATATGGTGTACCTGTTTCGGAGTCACTTCCAATCAATTTTGCTTAACTTGATTGGTTACTATATCAGATGCAATGATGTTTTTAAGTTTTTAGCTCTTATTATACTGAGCAGTATTTTGTGTTTTATTTTTGAAAGATTTTGGTTCAAGACAAGAATTGAAAATGGTTTTCCTGCATGCATGTGCATCTGTGTCGTAATGTATCTGCAGCAGCAGTGATTTCTATTTCTTACCCTTATCCAGCTGTAATTGCAGGATTACCGGGGAACACATCCAGAAGTCACAGTTCTTGATCCTCCAGATGCTATTCAACATTTACACAATCGCCAATCGATGCTTCAGTGTGTTGCTGATATGAACTTGTCCAATGCCTACGGTATTCTTTTTGCTATACTCATAGACATTTATTCTAAAAGAAATAGCTTGGTTTTTTTGTCTTTGATGTAAGCTTAGAATTGACAAAAATTGTTACCAAATTTTTTTACTTTCTTATGCTGATCAAGTGATTGTGATGATATACGATGCAGGAAAAGTTGGTGTTCCTAGACAATTAGTTATAGAGAAAGATGCATCATCAATTCCAGAGGTGGTTAACAATGCTGGACTGACTTTACCACTTGGTATGTATCATCTGATGTAGCTCATAATTAGAATGTGATTTTGTAGTGTGCTGTCATTTGGGTAGTTTTATCATTTGGTTTATTTTATACCTGTCATTTTGTTTTGCCTAACAGCTAGGGTATATACCCAAAAGCTAAACTTTCCGTTGGGGACAATTTTTGGATTGTAATGAAATGAAATAGCCCCCTTTTGGTTGAGTTTTCCGGTTCCTTATTTTTGCTACATCAAAATTGAATAAAGAACTGGAAAACTCAACCAAAAGGGGGCTATTTCATTTCATTACAATCCAAAAGTTTTCCCCAACGGAAAGTTTAGCTTTTGGGTATATACCCTAACCGTTAGGCAAAATAAAATGGCACAAAATAAACGAAATGACAAAACTACCCAAAAGACAACATTTTAATTAATCAGCTACATCATCATCTTTATGTAGAATCTAGGTTATGCATCAGCTTAGTTACGAAGCCAACTTTTGAAACACAGAATAATTGGATTTGCGCAGTTTCCATGTTTAAAACATCTAGCTTGTTTTCTAGAACTCATCATTTCCTTTCTTTCTTCAACTGTTTTTTTTTTACCTGGTGCAATTTCCTAACCTAGTTTGCATTCTCTTATTGTTTCAGTTGCAAAGCCATTGGTCAATGATGGGAGTGCAAAGTCACATGAACTTTCTCTTGCTTATGATCAGTATTCCCTCAAGAAACTTGAACCTCCACTTGTTCTGCAGGAATTTGTCAATCATGGTAACTGCAATTCATTATTATAATTGAGTATTCCTTCTTGGTCTTAATTGTTGCTTGCCAGTAGCATGACATAACTCCGATTCTGCATTTTTTCTTCATGATCATAGGAGGAGTTCTATTCAAGGTTTATATAGTTGGGGAAGCTATAAAAGTGGTCAGGCGTTTCTCTTTACCTGATGTCACTAAGCAAGAGCTCTCGAAAAGTGCTGGTGTATTCCGCTTTCCAAGAGTTTCTTGTGCTGCAGCTTCTGCTGATGATGCAGATTTGGACCCTTCTGTTGGCGGTAAGTAAAATCTTTGTTTTTATTAAGGGTTGGGTTTAAAATCTCAACGTTTGTTCTCAAAATTTTGCGTTTCACTGGTGTCCTGCTTCAAGGTTTTTGCAAGGCCCTCTTAACACACTCTTTTTAAATCTCTGCAGAGCTTCCTCCACGACCTTTACTTGAGAGACTTGCAAAGGAACTTCGTCGACGACTGGTAATTCACATTTCCCTGGTTTGTTTTGCAGAAGCTTACAAGTTATTGCCCCCTAAAGATTTGTGATATCTAAAATTGTTTGTGTAATATATAGGGTCTGCGGTTGTTCAATCTGGATATAATCAGAGAACACGGCACCAGAGATCATTTTTATGTCATTGATATTAACTATTTCCCAGGCAAGTGAAAACGTGCCCTTTCTTTTTCATCGCAAATTCATATTACCTTTTATCATTTCCTATAACATGTTTAATGAATGCTAAATAACCCTTGGATTGGATTTTGCTGCAGGGTTAGGGAAAATGCCAGAGTATGAACACATATTTACAGACTTCCTATTGAGCCTGGTGCAGAGCCAGTGCAAGAAAAAGCCCTGCTAGTGACTGTCTGTTTGTTCAAGGCTTCTATGATGTTAAGAGAGGCGAAGTATCTCATAATTATCATATGGTCTCAATAAAGTGTTAGCCAGATGGTATGTAGAGCTAGCCTCAGTACCTTGTACAGTATCATCTTGCTAGCAACAGGAGATTCGGGTATGCAAAGTGCAGAACATCCCAAACTCCCAGCTTCTGTAATTACTGACAGCCGGTGGGATGTCTCTAACTAGAAAAATCCCTAGTCTCCACAGTTCGTGAAAAGATCAAACTTGGCTTCATTCTTTTATTCCGTCTTACCATCTGATATCTGATATCTGCTCTTCCGTTGACATGTGACCATCGATATCTGCTCTTCCGATGACAAGTGAAAATTCACCACCCCACCTCGTCTGATGTATAGGCATTTCTTTGGGATTGCTAATATCCAATTGAATATATGTTGGGTCCCAAATTTGTTCTCAGCCTTTCAAATCCCAGAAATTGTATTCTAAATTGAATATGACCTTTTTTTTGCTCACGTGTTTCAGGAAAATTCAATCAGTAGAAAGTAGAAACGATGTCGTATTTTTATTAATGTACTTGAAAGTGAAGGCAGTTGCCAGTTGCCAGTTGCCAGTTGCAAATAAAATAGCAGCATGTATGTTTCGCATAAAATTAAGTCACATATCAGATACCAACACCACCTCCATGTTACCGTCTACGCAAGCGATCTTTCTGGAATTCAAGTTGGACACCAAGATACTAAATTGAGATATAATATATTCTAGAATGAATGGTCTATGATTGTATTTTCTGGATAACATCAAATTGGACATACGTGTGCTCTAGAATCCATTTGTTTCAAAGGATCAAATAAATTTATCCGATTTTAATCTTCTTTTTTAACTCAACGCAAAATGAATCATTCAAAATAAAATCCTAAATGATTCATTTCGTTTGGTTTAGTAACTTGAACAAGCAAATAAAACCATGCCTTTGATTGTCAATGTCAAGAGCAAATTTAGGTAAAAAAAGGGTTCCGGTTATATCAATTGCTACCAAATCTTATAGTTTCTTACTCGAAACCAGATAAACCAATCAATTGGTTTCTTGATAATATTAGATAACACTAACATCAAACACATGGTGGGCAAGCTTCATTATCATCTCAGTCTAATAAAATCATGATAACATTTGAGCAAAACAAATTTCATTAACAATTCAAGCAAGAACACATGACACCATGACGTAGACCGATGACACGAACCACAAAATCTCAAACAGAACCAAGAAAAAGGAAGTAATGATAAACAAGAAACTACCCACTTGCAAGCGGTGTCTATGTAGCAGGAGGAGTAGGCAGAGAAGCCTCAACCCCAGCAAGTACACCGCCAACATTAGCGGTATCGCCGCCGCCGCCGCCGCCGCTGCTGCTGATGTCGTCGTCGGAAAGAAAAGTCCAGTCAGGAGGGAGAGGAGGTAGAGGAGCGTAAACAGTGGGCTTACGGTTGATATCCCAGGGTTGGGATTTTCGTGGCCTTGTCTTCCTGTGATGTGCAGTTGCCTTCTTCTGTGGCCTTGATGAGCACTCTATCGTCAACACCAACCCATTATTATTGCTACTGTTACCATTTCCATTTCCTCTGACTGGTGTAGCTGTTTTGATACAGAAATTCGGTACCACAGTAATTTGAGAACCCAAAAAAGATGAGATTGACATTATTTTTTTTTTTCCTTCTAACGACTGAAGTTTTCCCTTTTTTTTTTTTCCTTTCTCTATCGTGTGATGTGTTTTTTCATAGACAAGTCAAAACTCACAACTGCGTGATTTCTTGTGGACCTGGTTGAGATTAGGAACATT
This sequence comes from Acer campestre, assembly GCA_954870605.1. Taxonomy (NCBI): domain Eukaryota; kingdom Viridiplantae; phylum Streptophyta; class Magnoliopsida; order Sapindales; family Sapindaceae; genus Acer; species Acer campestre. The sequence continues at coordinate 26,128,411 of OX940810.1, forward strand.
ATCTTTGCTTTTTGTAAGGATATTTTCCAATTCTTGTGGTTTTCTATTTTTATTGGGCTTTTTTTTATTTCGGCCCATTTACGTAAAGAACCTTAACCCAGATCGTAGTCATGTGGATATTTCTATTCTTACACTCTTTTTTAATAATTATTGATATTATTTCCCTTGGATTAAGTACTTTTGAATTTTTACCATTTGTACATTGATTTGGTGGTTTGAAGACTTCAAAATGAACTCTACTAGCATGGTTCAAAGTCTACTAATGTAAATATTATTTCACATTTGCCCATTATATATATACTAAAACTACTGCCCATGTTAGGCTGTTCTTTTCTGGTTTGTGTAAACCTTCTTCAAAAAAAAAAAAAAAAAAAAAACCAACTCTTAAAATTGAACTGTTCATATGAACAGTGAAATTGAATGGATTTTAATTTATTTACAAAAATGCCATTGATGAGTTATAAAAAAAAAAAAAAAAAAACATAATAAAATGGTAGGTACACGTGATTCCCATTATCACCACACCTCTCTCTCTCCATTTCTCTATCCACCGTCCTTATCTCTTTCTCTCAATCTCTCTCCATCTTTTTCTTTCAAACTCTAAAAACTCTCTCTTTCTTTGACTCTCTTCAACCATTATCACCACCTCTCTCTCTCTCTTTCTCTCTACCCAGTACCCACCGTCCTTCTCTCTTTCTCTCAATCTCTCTCTCCATCCTTTTTCTTTCAAACGAAGCCAGTTGCGGTAGGTTTGTCTCGAGAGTTGTTCCCATGGATCTGGAGCCCGGTACCATGGACAGCGTCCAATCCGGCCCGTACGGTCAAATTTTCCGGCCTTATAACTTTGTCTTCGGGCAGTCCGGCGCCGACAACAACTGGGCCAAGGGTTACTATACTGAGGGAGCTGAGTTGACTGATTCAGTACTTGATGTTGTCAAGAAAGAAGCCAAGAACTGTGATTGCTTACAAGGTATTTCGATTATTTTGGTCTAACTGTATTTTCGGTTTATGTTTATTTAGAAGTTTGTTTAAAGTTATTAATTGACACTGGATCTGAAAATTAAGTGGTAGTCAAAGAATTTAAATTATGTTATCTTTGATACTCATGTAGAAGATTCATTTGAGTTACTGTTTGTTGTATGTTTCCAAAATTAGAGATTTTATAGTAGTTATAGAAACTGATTTTTTTTAAATGTTCATAGTGATATGGACAATTGTACTCGAATTGGTGCAATTCAATGATTGTTGGATAATTTGTATGAAGTTTTAGTATATGAACTTGGTTTTTAAATGTCCTGAGAACTAAGTGTTATTAATTTGTGAAAATTTTGTAGGGTTTCAAGTGTGGCATCCTGCAAACATTACACGGTTGATGTTGTTATTGCATGGTAAGAAAGATGTTTTTATTTTCAAACTTTAGTTATAATTACTTCCATACACCTTTGCATTTTAGTTTAACCATATTATTCTTCTGCATGTATACTGTTAATTTAGTGGTATTCTTTGTAGACAAGAAATTGCCAGGTTAGAAGTCTTATGATACTTAAATATTTGTCCATTTTTTCTCTTTTTTGTTGGGAGAAAAGAGGTCTTTGTTTGGACGATTGAGCTTTAGCATGAACTTTTCTTACTGCAGAGCTGCCTGATCGAACCAGCGGGAATTCACCTATCTTGCTGTCATTGAGCATGAAAGATAAGGATAGTTGGAACAAAGAAGAGAACCATAAGCTCTTGAATGGGAACTCGGTAGACCCTACAGATCGGGTATGAGAACTTATTAATTCTCTGAAATGTCATATTTATAGTTCCGTATTCTTAGTGTTCTATGATTTTGTTGTTGAATTATTTATATTAAAATAAAATTTTCTTTTGCTTTTCATTTGTTTTCATTATTTACAGTGTTGTTTGGGCAATTAATTTATGCATTTATGATGTTTTTAAAAATTTGTTTAGGGGATTCATTTAGTAATTTTTAATTTTTTAATTCTCTGGAATATTTAATATGTTATAAACTTAGAATTTTAATATCATCAAGTTCAATATTGAGTTTATGGTTGGTTTGTTTGCTTATTATTTTGTATTGTAAATTGTTGTTACAAGAAAAAGTGTGTATAAAATCTTAACAACAAAATATATATTTTTTTTCTTTTTGATTATTTTTTCTAAAAAAGGTGTGAGTTTTAAATATTCTTATGTCTTTTATATTTGTTGTGTAGATTTTTAATGCATCTTTGATGGTTTTTCATGGTATTTAGGTTTTCATGTTTCTGGTGTAAACTCTTAGCTTTTTAGAAAATATAATAATTATTTGTTTATATATATTCATCATTCTAGGATTTTTTTTATATTCTTTTTTGATTTTATTCAATTATGCTTATTTAAGTATTTTGTGATCCGTACATTTTTTTTGTTGCTTAAATAATATATTTTTCATGGTATTTATAAATTTATATCATAAAAACTAACAATTTTTTTTGTGGTGTTTAGATTTTGTATGTACTTTTTGTGGTTTTCATATTTTCGGTGCAAACTCTTTGCTGTTATTATGCAATTGCTTATTTGGTAAGTTATTTACTATTTTTGATTTCATTGTAAATCTTAGTATTAATTTATTTATGCTTTTTATATGTTTTTTTTTTTTTTGATTACCAATTATAATATGGTTATAACAATTGTTTATGTTTATTGCTACTTTTATTTCACATATTAATATTCAATACGACGCATATATTGTTATTTGCATATATATATATAACCGATATTTTTATTTGGTATAGAATTATTGTTTTACTTGATTATCTTTGTTTGTTGGATTAAACTTAGGACATCTATTAAAATCTAATCGGATTGAATAAATGAAAATAATTAGTTGAATCTAATTGATAAGTTTTTAAATGCACACATTTGTAGTCAAATTGGATCTTAAAATTTGGTTTGATCCCTAAATTGTAGGAAAATTTATAATTAAAATTCCTTCAATATTTCTGATTTGAAATTCAATTGCAATTTAAGGAACTGAGTTGTTTATCAATAAAATCTTACCTACTTTTCTTTAATTACTAGCATTGCAATTGAAGAAAGGTAGGTAAGATTTGTTTGATGAACAATCTTACCTACCATTCTTCAATTGCAATGCTAGCTGAATAACTACTAGCAATTGAAAGGGTTCAAAATTTAAATGTCACTATTTAGGGTGGTTTTTGTGAAAATAGCAGTGGTTTAATAATCTAAGTTTAAAAGGCACCTATTTCGGTGTCCAGACAAAAATACCCTTATTTTTGTCTGCTTGTGGCTTTTCAAAGTTGAGAGAAAAAACCAAAGAGAGAGAGAGAAACACGACAAAAACAGTGACCGGTCAAACAAATCCGACAGAAATACCCACAGCATACTCACCGGCGGTGGACCTACAGTAATTTCAGTGGAGGAGAAAGCTTTTCTGATTGACAGTGGTAAGTTTATTTTTCGATTTCGTTTTCCTTTATGTTGTTGAAAAATATATGTTCGTTGTTGTTTCCATTAGGTTTTTGTTGTTAGTTTATGTGTGTTTCATTTAGATTAGGGTTCTGGGTTAGTTTAGGTTTAGATTAGGGTTTGAATCTGTACAGTAGGGAGGTAGAAGACGATGAAAATTTGAGATTCCGAGCCTTTTAAAACCTTGTCCGAGCCTTTTCCGAGCCTTTTCCGAGCCTTTTTAAACAGTATCCGAGCCTTTTTAAGGGAATATGAATAGTTGTTTCTCCGAGCCTTTTAAAGCTTTGTCCGAGCCTTTTAAACCATGATCCGAGCCTTTTTCGAGCCTTTTAAGGAATATGAATAGGTTTGTGCATTTTAATCTCCGAGCCTTTTAAACCTTAATCCGAGCCTTTTCCGAGCCTTTTCACAAATACTCCGAGCCTTTTAAGAATTTCAATAGTTTTCTCTGCAATTTCAATCTCCGAGCCTTTTAAACCTTGATCCGAGCCTTTTCCGAGCCTTTTCACAAATACTCCGAGCCTTTTAAGAATTTCAATAGTTTTCTCTGCTTTTTCAATCTCCGAGCCTTTTCAACCTTGATCCGAGCTTTTTCCGAGCCTTTTCACAAATAATCCGAGCCTTTTAAGGAATATGAATAGGTTTGTGCATTTTCAATCTCCGAGCCTTTTAAAACTTAATCCGAGCCTTTTCCGAGCCTTTTAACAAATACTCCGAGCCTTTTAAGAATTTCAATAGTTTTCTCTGCTTTTTCAATCTCCGAGCCTTTTCAACCTTTATCCGAGCCTTTTAACCCTTTAGCCGAGCTTTTTCCGAGCCTTTTTATATAATGTCCGAGCCTTTTGATATAGTGTCCGAGCTTTTTGATTTACTTTCCGAGCCTTTTCATGAACTGATATATGTATATTTTTATTGTGATTATGCAGATGAGGAATCCGCTGAAAGATTTCCTTAAAACTCCAGAGGAGGAAAGGTACTCAGGGAAAATAACTCGCCATGACCATTTTGACGACCTTACAGATATCGACAATGCATTGAGTAGGGTACCTGAACATTTTCAGGCTGAAGATCGTCGTCGTTATACTGAGTCATGTTTTGGACACTTCCGCTCGATGCATCGGCAGATGACGTTTTCAGCTGGAATTGTCCATCGGTTGCTTATTCGGGAGTTGCATCACGATGGGCCGGAAGATGAGATGAGGTTTCTGTTGGGTAGACATTCAGTCCGGTTCTCGAAGGTCGAGTTTTGTCTGATCACCGGATTGAAGTTCGGAGAACTTCCCGACACGTCGACCTACAATATGGTGCAGAATGGCATACATCAGCGGTACTTCGAGGGTCGAGATGACATCGAGTATGGAGAGTTGAGAGCCGTACTGCGGATTGGTGTTTTCCATGAGCAGTATGATGCGGTTAAGCTATGCTTATTGTATATGCTTAACTGGATATTGATGGGGTTGGACGAGAGACAGAAAGTTCCAGTATGGCAGTTTCGCCTAGTCGAGGACTTGGACGCATTTGATGCCTTCCCCTGGGGTGCACATGTGTTTAGGCAGTCTATTTCTTGGTTCAAGCATGCGTTGGACGATCGACGGCGGCGGTTTGAACAACGACAGCGAAGAAAGGGCGCTGACCAGCACAAGGTGGAGACATACAATATATACGGTCTTACGCATGCACTGTTGGTAAGAATTTAGAAATTTAATCTGTAAGTTAATTGTATTTTTTTATTTCATATAACTGATGTATTGGATTCTTAATGCAGATATTTGCTTTTGAGGTCATCCCTGAGCTTGGCAACACCGGATGTGGAACTCGCAGGGACATCGACCTATCCCCTCGAATTCTAAAATGGCAGTTGACTCAGCGACCAAGGAGTGAGAAGCTGGATGCCATTTTCATTGAAAGGGTAAGCATTTTTTATGTTGTTAATGTTCATAGTTATTAGTATATACAATTCACAATGGTCTAACTATGATTTCAGATGTTTGCGAGGGTGGAGTTGGTGCCGACCGCAGCTGAGCGGGCTGAGCGATACTTCGAGGGCATTTCTGAGGGAGGCAATCTGTATGATGCCGATTTTGTACATGCTGACATCCCGAATCCTGACCAGACTACGACTGCCCGAGACAGTGATACTGAGGGTCCAATTTCCGACCGCAGTGATATGGAGTGTTCTGATATGGAGGGCACTAGTGGGAGTCGTAGGCGGGTTCGGTTCGTGTTACCCAGACAGCCTCGAGCTGGAGGTGACTCCAGACGAGGCGATGGAGGGGTTCCTGACTCAGGAGGAGGCGATGGAGGGGTTCCTGAGGTATGTACAAATATTTCTGTCGCCTTATTTTCTCTGAATTTAGTATTCAATGATTTTAGTACTGAAACAGTTCTAAATTTAATCAGGACCATCGGTATACTGAACTGATGGATGCGGTCCGAGGGTTACGTGCTGAAATGAAGAAGAACGAGGAGAAACGAGATCAACAGCATCAGGAGTTGCTGGATTTGATTCGGGGTCTTCAGGGATCGACGTCGACGTCGCAGCCCCGTAGTTCAGGTCCACGGTTCGATGACCCACCGTTCGATGGCCGAGACCAGGACTTCACTCCTAGGGATAGGACGGGTAGTCATCAGGACGGGGCAGAGCCACACACCAGGCATCATACTACGCACTTCTCCGATCCAGATCAACAGGGGCCTGGTGGCACTGGCGGTACAGGGACATCGCCTATGGATACAGAGCAGATACATAATCCCTCCATTCGTAGAGGCGATCCCAGCGGGTTTACCCCAGCGGAGCTGACACCTACAGGTGATCCATCCTTACTGAGTTCCTTCGGACAGCGCACCTCTCCCGCAGGGGATCGACGGGGACAGAGTCCCTCGTTGCAGGGCACCCTAGCAGCAGATCCACAGGGACAGAGTCCTTCCTCAGAATGCCACCATTCAGTTGATCCGAGCTCAGTTCTCCCCTCCAGGCAATCCATGGGAGATGATTTGGTCCCTCGCGACGCACCTCTCCGGTCCATCCCACCCGATGAATAGGGAGGGAGTTCCCCCTCACACCGCACCGATCCCAGTGATTTGGAACGGACTCCCCCACCCCTAAGGCGTGGACACCGAATTCGACGTCGAGGTTGGAGGGACCGGACCCCATACACGGACCCATGTAGACCGAAGAGACCACGAATGTTGCCGCCGCCAACACATGAATGGATGCCACACGCATTGGTAGATCCTGAGCACCTTGCGGCGTACATGGAGTACAAGAGGAACCCGGGGACTGAATTGTAAGTATAATAGTAAAAATTACAATATGTTTATACTTTTTTCGACATATATGCAAGTAAGTATTGTGTAACGTGTTCAACAATTATGCAGGCGTGATGTGGATCTGCACGACCCAGTTGGTGTCGATGTGCTTTGGTTCCACCGGTTTCAAACCAACTTGATGGAGTTGGAGGATACGGTATGTTTCTTACTTGAATTGTCCGTATAAGTTTCATTCAGAAATGGTGGAATCCTAACAATACAAATTGTTGAAATTGTCAGCACATTGATGCATACTTGAACATTCTCCGGAATCGTCAGCGAGC